>JZKD02S0344980.1:1582645-1625183 GCA_000966675.3 Picea glauca | reverse complement strand
TGGCGAGATATCTGAATGGTCTTAGGTATGACATTCAGGACGAATTGAGCATGGTAACCCTCCGCACTGTTGAAGATGCGTACCAAATGGCTTTGAAAGCTGAGGAGAAGCTGAGACGCAAGCAAGGTCAGCAAGGCCGAGGCAGAAGCCAGCCACGAGGTAAAGCTATTGCCCAGGAGAGGGCTTAGAAGCCCAAGGAGGATTGGAAAAAGCCTCAAGGAAGGACTGAAAAGGGTGGAACCTCACAGCAGAGGCAGCAGAATTTTGAGCCGAGGAGGCAGCAAGGTGATCAGCAGGGTGGATACGTTGATGCAAATACATTTCCTCGTACCCGAGGTCGAGGTAGAGGTCGAGGAGGAGTCATCACATGTTTCACATGTGGTAAAGATGGTCACAAAGCAGTAGACTGTCCAGAGAGAAAGATGGACAGAGGAAACGCTCACGTCGCTGAGGGGCAGGTTGCGTCATGATGAATCAGACTCTACAGAAGAATAGGAATCAGAAGAAGAAGATCCTCATACTCTAGTATTGAGGAGATCGGTTCGAGAAAGAAGACTACCGGAAAGGTATAGTCCATCTGATTTTCATTCAAATTTTTCTTTGTCTATTACTGATGATGGTTCTAGAAATGTCAGGGAGGTAGTGGATTCAGAGGATGGAAATCTATGGAAAAGGGCCATGGACGAAGAAATGGCATCTTTGGATAAGAAGGAGGCTTGGGATCTAGTGGAGTTGTCAACTGGAAGAAAACCCATTGAAAACAAATGTGTATTTAAAAATAATATGAATGCAGAAGTAAAAGTGGAGAAATACAAATCTCGATTAGTAGAAAAGAGTTATTCCCAGGTTGAGGGAATTGATTTTGGTGAGATTTTTTCTCCTGTTGCCAAGTTAACCTCTATAATATTTATGGTATCTATTTATGATGCATTTTATTTTGAAATAGAAAATATGGATGTGAAGACAACATTCCTACATGGGGATATGGAAGAAGAAATCTATATGAAGCAGCCATAAGGTTATGTTGTGAAGGGAAAGAAGGAGTTGGTATGCAGGCTGAAAAAGTCCCTGTATGGTTTAAAACAATCACCAAGGATGTTGTATCAAAAATATGATATTTATATGTTGGGACTTGGCTTCACAAGAAGCAAAGAGGACCACTGTGTGTATTTTAAATTAATTGGTGATCAATTGATTTATTTGGTCTTGTATGTGGATGACATGTTGCTGATAGGAAACAACAAGGAGATTATCCAGGATGTGAAAACTCATTTTTCCTCTAAATTTGACATGAAGGATCTCGGTGCTTCAAATTTCATTTTTGGCATGGAAATTAAAAGAGATCAAAAAAGGAGGAAACTCTAGTTAAATCAGAGAAAACATATTGAGACAATATTGTAGAGGTTTAATATGCAGGAATGTAGACTGGTCAAGGTTCCTATTCCTGTTGGTGTAAATTTATTTGCGGATCAGTGTCCTAAGACACATGAAGAGGAGGAGGACATGTCTCATGTTCCATATGCGAGTGCAGTTGATAGTTTTTTGTATGAAATGGTCTGTACTAGACCGGACATTGCACATATAGTAGGAGTTTTGAGCAGGTATATGTCAAAACTAGGGAAGGAGCATTGGGCAATAGTAAAAATGGTTTTCAGGTATTTGTGTGGCACTACTAGCTATGGATTGTGCTACAAAGGAAGGATGGGATTGGACAGAGTGGTGGATATACATGGCTTTGTGGATGCAGACTAGGAAAGAGATATGGATTGTAGGAGATCTACAAGAGGGTATGTGTTTAACCTGTTTGGAGGAGCAATAAGTTGGTTGAGAAAAAGACTGAATATAGTGGCACTTTCAACTACAAAATATGAATACATGGAAGCCACTCATGCAAATAAGGAAGCAATATGGTTACAAAGATTGTGTTTAGGTATTGAGTTGGTACAACAAGCTGTAAGGATAGACTGTGACAGTGAGAGTGCAATTTTTTTGGTGAAGAACCCGACTTATCATTCAAAGACAAATCATATTGATATTCAATATCACTTTGTGAGAGACATTATTGAAGAAAAGAAAGTATTATTGATGAAGGTGGACACTTTGAAGAATGTTGCAGACTCATTAAAAAAATATGTGAGAACTAAGAAATTCTCTTGGTGTATAGGATCCATGGGCATTGTTTCCCTAGTATCATTGACCTCACACACTTGACTCAATAATGAAATGGATTAATGCAGGTTGGTGGGATGCACATAGAGGATCATACCATGAGTGTACATCTCTCTAAGCCTCTCTTCCAAATATATTTCTACCAGATGTAGACATCTTCCAATACACCTATCCTTGTGAACAATGATGGATCATGACACATAGGTGCAAGGTGCATATTCACTATATGAATGAATGTCATTAGTTCCCAAAGAAACATTGTATATCATCAATTCTCCATTTTTACATTGGGAGACGTAGGTGACTCTCCTTACCTTGAGATGATCGGTTCTTTGCACATATATTCACTAAGCCTAACACTATTGTTGACACCATGATCAGCCGATGGATCCTACCAGAGGTCACTGCACACTCACCTGATGACCCAGGTGGCGACACGCGGTGACCCACTTGGGGTACACATGGCAACCCACCTGGGTCCACCCTGCTCTTATAACTCCACAATCAATTCTTTCTAAGGTGCATTAAGCCATGCAATGCACCAATGGAACATAAATTTTCACATGGGTTCTCCTGCCTATATTCTTCCTTCTTTTGAAAATCCTAATGCAAATAATAATAGTCGAAGTGACAATTTTACTTCACATGTCCTCTCTAGCTAGTTCTAAAATTGACGGCTCATTGACAATTCCAGCTAAAGTATGGTTTTCCCTAGATCATGACTAAAAGCAGTAGTTATGGGAAAATTCACATAAATCTCAATGTTAATGAAACACATGCCAAAATGAAATTCTCTATAACAATCCTAATGACCGTAACTATCAGAAGTATCCATGCACTCCCAGAAAATATGGAAGAATGAATTCACATGTTTGAATAATCAAGTTTCTATGTGACTCTTTCCACTTCAAAAATTCCCTCAATTCCCGCTCCCTTTCCATTGTCACTATCATCTTCCCCTACACTATAGAAAATGCAATCACTCAGTGCACACATTCAATCTCTATAGCTACAACATCACAACCTTCAAGACCAGTTGCACTGCCAAACCTCAGATGGAACCGCCCTCCAACAACAAATAACTCAAGCAACCAATGACCTTCAAGAGAGTCAAATCTGTGTCAAAGGATTGGATGTGTGGGTCAATCAGATCTTCAAATTATGGGATTGTTTAACCAATCCCCCATAACTCACAACTTTCTATGATTGTACCTACACATTAGAAGCTGAGGTTGCGCAACAAAAACAAGACGTCAGCTCCCTGCCCCCCAAAAGAGAACACCACGACAATGGATGTCGTTGTTGCAAAAACTAAGGACATCACTTCCACTCGGGAACAACTCATGGAAGACTTGATTACCTCATTGTTCGACGAGGCCATGGAGTGTTAAACCTAGCTCTCAGATATTCAAACCATTTCCATCCCTTTGATCAACCAACTTAACAACACATATCTCATGGCTTCAACAGTCAATATAGATAAGGTCACATAATCAACTATCCAACTTACACATGCACTTCGAGAGTGCTTTTCTAATCCTGAACTTTAGTTTCCGGAATTTGTGCAAGGCCTCAAGGCCACCATTCCATCCATCATGGAAATCATTCCTTAAGACCGATGGCTTGAGGATGGGACAAATATTAGCGGTGGGGGCCTATTGGCACCCAAATTTTTGGGCCCAATTTTCCACATGCTCATTTCATATTTTTGCACACATATACAAAAATGCACATAGAAATTCAAGAACATGTGCATTGGACCAAGTTTTTTCAGCAACATGCCAAGTTTAAAGACTACCAAGTGCATATCGTTCTAAGTTTTTTCAATTTCAGTATAAACCAAGAAGATGTCTACCAAAATAAAGAAAATAATAATCGAGAAATCTTTCAGAATGATTATTGCCAGTAGTAGATCAATATGTGGGGTGGCTAGAAGATGAATTGGCCAGGCAGTTGTGATTGCCCCTAATGCATAGAGTCTACATGGAGCACTGGCAGGAACTAGAAGCATGTGAGGCAGTTGGATCAGAGAAGAAAGAGACAACACTCCCCAACAAAACAATATATAAAAAGAAGCTCTAAGCTCAAAATAGGAGCTAGCTAGTTCATATGAAAAACAATCAATTGGATATCATCCTCGATCTCACTCTGATTTTATTGTAATCTAGTGATGTTATGAATATATTATTTTGTCTTTGTTCTATCTAATAAAAAAGCAAGATGCATGGCACATCATATTGTATTCCCACTGTTATAAATAGTAATGATATGAAGTCCTATGGATATCCTAAGCAATTGTTCAACTTACTGTATGTCTCAAATATGATATGATTTTTCCAATAATAAATATATGGTAGTTCTAATCTATTATGTGTTTGTTATGGATGAGTTGAATGCAAATGTGTATTGTTTTCATTCTTAGTTCTTAATGAAGCATCAGATCTAAGTTATACGGATGTTGATTGCAATAGTGTGTAATATATTTAATCCTTCATCATCGACATAAGACCTTATGGTATTTGTGATCCTCTCTACATCTCAGGTGAGACTTTCCTCAGCCCTAGCTGAGGATTGATATGTAGGCACTTCAGGGTTTTGTTGGACACACTCTAGACAAACCATGGGTCAAATAAGCCCCAACGTTAGGAAGGTCAGTGCACATGTAAGCATGAACCGAAATGGCGACAAATAATCCAACACCCATGAATGATCTGACCTATGTGACATTTTTTGGTGTAGGCCATCCTTTAATGGCATCTATCTTCTCGGGATCCAATGCTATCCCTTCTGCTGAAAAAAATATGCCCCAAGTAGTGAATCTTCTTTTGATAAAATATGCACTTACTTAGCTTAGCATACAAATTTTTCTCTCTTAAAACATGAAACACCATTCTTAAATGATGCTCATGTTCCTCTTTTGACTTAGAGTAGATGAGTATATCATCTAGGAACACAATTACAAACTTGTCCAGGTACTCCCTGAACACTCCATTCATAAGAAACATAAAAACAGTTGGGAGACACAAAACTCCTAAAATTCATCATAGACTTCACAAAATTTGATCTTTTTAACATGTTTGAAAAGATTTGGGGCCTTCACAAAAATTGATCTTTTTAGCATTCATGAATAGCATATGGGATTTCTTAAAATTCAATTTTTTAAGACCCTCATTAGGGTATAATTGAGACTTGATGAGGGTTTTGAAGTCCTCCCACCTATTTATTGGCAGATCAAACTCCATCCTAAGTTTTTTTTTATGGATTTACCACCAGGTTAAAGCATGGCCCTCTAACTTCAATCTAGCAAATTAAATCTTTCTCTCTTCATCTATATGGTGAATGCTAAAATAAACTTCGAGTTTCTGCGACCAATGATTAATTTTTAATGCACAAATCTCACCTTGGTATGACTTTATGTCCACTTTCACTTCCATATTGAATAGGGATTATGAATGGTTAATGACACTTAAAATCGACTTCTCTTTCTCAGGTTATTTCCATGACTCCTTTCCTAGGTCTTCTTGATCTCTTGATTTCCCCTCCAATCTAATCTCCGATTTAGAGCCTTGATCATTTATGAAAAATATGATATTTATTTCTAGAGCTATCATGATGAGTTTCATACTATAGTTGAGGAGGTCCAACCTCTCAAATATCTCTTCTACTAGATCTTGAGGGTTCTTATTAATAGACTTGTCAACAATCTCTAGGGTTATACAACATTTTTCTTAAACTAATTTATGGATCCCTGCAATTTTCCACAAATACCCTAGGAAAACAAGCTTTGATATCAATATGATTTCTAATCTGTCGTGGATATTCCATTGGAATAGTTTGTCAAACAAATTTGATAAATAAAACTAAAATCTACACTATGTAGGTTAAATTCCTTTAGATTTCATAATCTTTAGTTACTCTTTTTCTACTTATGCATGAAATAGATAAAATGTGGAATATATTGAATAGTAAAATATAATCACACCACCCACAAAATAGCAAAAATATTTTCTATGGGAAACTCTTATAGGAGAAAACCCATCTAGAAGGTAAGGATGCTCTACTCTACTTTTTCTAGTATGGAAATAATGCAAGTACAAAGGAGAAGGCACTCTCTATGGAGTTACCTAAGACATGTGGCATGTTAGGATGTTATAGGACATTAACCCCCTCTATTATGCTCTCTAATTTCTCATTCCTAGTTGTTCTCTGCTATGGAACAGAATACAATAGCATAGAATGGAACCCCTTCTCCTCCTAGTGGCCTAGTATTTAACATAGCCCAATAGCCATCTAGGTGTAGGGTTTTGACTTCCTTAACTGTTAATTGTGATAGGGTTTAGTACATTCTATAATTTTATTATAAATCCATTATCTATCTATCCCCACACATTTAAGTAATGGAGAATAACATGACATTCACTTGCACCATGATGATCAATACGGTAGGTCAACTTGCGAGAGGCATAAATTTCGCATACAAACTGTGATTGAGATGATTCTTGTACTGTTAAAAAACAATTAGTGTGTAGAATATAAACAGTGGTACAATAATAAGATTTGGACCATAAAAAAGTGTCATTTGATGCTTCAAAATGGCTCTAGAATATTTCAGATTTTTTTTGGACCCAAATTTCCAAATTTGGACCAACGACTAAAATAGCTCTACAAGTTTATTCCTCCAATTTGTTTACCATTAAAACAACAAAATAGATGAAAAATAATGTAATCATCCAATATGAATCACTAAAAT
The DNA here is from genome assembly GCA_000966675.3 of Picea glauca. Lineage (NCBI taxonomy): Eukaryota > Viridiplantae > Streptophyta > Pinopsida > Pinales > Pinaceae > Picea > Picea glauca. Next base: position 1,618,264 of record JZKD02S0344980.1, on the reverse strand, counting down.
TAATAATATTTAGTTTAACTTTGAAAAATGTAAAATTCTTTATTATAATAATGTGAAAAGTGGAAACAATAATCACCTACTCGCTAGAAGAATGACTAATAATATAATTAAGTATGAAATAAATTGATTCTTTTTAAATTGAATTATATTATAAATTATTTTATATTTTAAAAATATATAATAGAAATTAATAATATGATTTTATATTATATATTAATTTTACCACTTCCACCCAAATTGGGTGGCAAGCAAGCCCATGACTATGTGATTAGTGATGGGTTGGTTTATGAAGGCATCGTGAGGGATGTGCCTTCAACTTAGGTTGGTTAGTGGTGAGCTAGTTTCCGCATGATTGGTTCCTTAGGATCTCTCGACTAACCGAGTTCTGGTTCCTTCCTACCTACCAGCCAGAATGATTTAGGGGAGGGCTAGTAACCGGTTCCCCCTTGAGCTATATCCAGCCTAATAGCATATAAATAAGAGCTAATCTGATAAAGTGAAATGAGAATAAGCAGAACAGAAGGTCCGGCTCTGATTCAACAGACTGGAAAGGAGGAAGGACGGACCACCCGCGTTAGTACACCATGTGTCACTTCCTCTGGTGTTCATGGACTGAATGAATGATCTTTTAACTACTTTTTCTAGATTAGATCCTTTTGGTGTGATGATTTTACTTCCTTCTCTATTTTTTTGGGACTTGCTACTTCAATCTTGTCGGTACTTAGGATATTTTCCTACTTGTATAGAATTGGTTAAATATGTCTTTATTTTGATAATTGTCCTACTTTCCTTTTGAACCAGCCACTCAAATTTTTATCTACTAATGCATATATGGGTTTATTTTTAGTCATGATAATCCTTATGATTTTGATGTTTTTCCAGTTAACAACATTCAACAGACATTCTGTCAAATTGGTCATGTTGATTTGATTAAGGGAAATGACTCATTAATTCACTCACAGAGCTTTGCTAGTGGTGAATGAACTAGGTGTAGTCTTTCTCTTGATAAGGAGTATATAGAATCGAGGTTCTCTCACATTGAATGACCTATATTAATTAAACTTACGTGTGAGGAAATGATCATCAACACAAATGTAATATATAAATAATATATTTATAATATAATATATAAATATAAATAATCAATAATTAATAATAAATGAATTAAATGGAAATACAATAATGGAAAATACATATCCATTAATGAAAGGACACTCTAGCCAAGTATATATATATATATATATATACCCTAAATTGTAATATATCACCTCATATAATATTTTACTTACAATAATCTCTCATCAAATTCATTCAACAAATGAATGAGAATTATAGAAAAAATGCATTAATATATTTGAAAACAATATAACTAAGTATGTTTCAAAGTTTGATATCCAAAAATTTGGAAGAGAAACTTATGCCAAGAGCATAAATTTTGAACGATATTGACATATGTCTCCTAAAAAAAAATACTCTAGTCGCTCCATCATAGCATAATGTGAACTTGGGACATGTAAGAAACTTTTTTCTTTTGGTATAGCTTCAAGAATCAGAATCAGAGGCATCCACTTCAAAATCTTCTTTGTTGTGCTAATGAGATATATTTCAACGTCTGGGATATTTTCTGTAGTAATTTTTACATAGAGAAAACTCAGGTCAATACAGTGAATATTGTATGCAAAGGGCCAGATGGCATATGACATGAAAGAATTGTGACAACTCATGTCAGCATAGTAAATATTGGGTGCAAAGGGGAAGATGATGTGGAAGGATAACATTTACAAAGATTTATCTTTTAAGTTATTGAACAGTGACACCTCAGCTCAACGACGTGAATCTTGCATGCTGAGGGACATATGATGTGGAAGGATATCATTGACATAGATTTATCCAACAAGTTTTCAATATGTATAATATTCTCTCTTTTATTGCCATGACGCTCGGGAAATTCACTAAACATTTCGTAGTTTCAAGTATATTCTTCCTACGTTCATATGTGGGAGATGAGGACCCGTGAAGGGGCTAAAGGCCAACAAAAACGCCACTTTAGACAGATTTTTTTTTAAAGCATCTATCTTGTTGGAATCTAAAATTATTCAATCTAATGAAAAAAAAATTGCAATATCATCTATTCACAATCTCATGAAGTAAAAATTGCAATATCATCCATTGAATTATGACGTTCTTGGGATCTCATAATGAAATGATCTCAAAATTATAATCAACGAATTGTTCATATTTCAATTTATTTATTTATTTGCCAATATGGATATAAGTTGTTTTAGTTAAGCTTTAAACAACGTTGGGATTTGTTGGCCTATTTGGTGCCGTCAAATGTGTGAGTTACTTTCTCAGATTCTAAGTTTAGACCAGTCTCGTTGCCTTACAATGCCATGATGAAGGAATATTAGTCAATCATGAAGAATGATGTGTGGGATATTTTGTTGAGACTTGAGGGGAATTCAGTGGTGACTTCCAAGTGGATCTACAAGATCAAGTATGCAACATAAGACAACATTGAAAATTACAGAGCGAGGTTCGTGGAAAGAGTGTTGTCTCAAAAAGAGGAGTTGACTATGAGGAGACATTTTCTCCAGTCTCCAGGTACACTTCCATCATGACCATTATTGCCATTGCAACAATCATGGATTGGAGATTATACCATATGGATGTAAAGACTGTGTTCTTTAATGGTGTGATTGAGGAAGAAGTGTACATAGAGTAACCTTAGGGCTTTGTGATATATGGGAAGGATTCTCATGTTATCATGCTAAAGAAGGCCTTGTACGAACTCAAGCAAGCACCCAGGGCATGGTACTCCAGGATTGATGGATACTTGATGAGCTTGGGATTCACCAAAAGTGAAGCAAATCCCAACCTTTACTACAAGTTTGTTGATGGTGATCCATTGATCTTGGTGTTATATGTTGATGACTTGTTCCTTATGGGGGAATACCTACTCATTGATCAGTGTAAGAGGGAGTTGGCCTCTGAGTTCAAGATGAAGGATATTAGCTTGATGCATTGTTTATTAGGATTGAAAGTGTGGTAGAGGCTAGGTGATATTTTCCTTAGTTAGGGGAAGTACACATATTATATCTTGAAGAGATTTAGCATGATGTACTACAAGTCCATGACTACACCTATGGAGACCAATCTGAAGAAGCTAAGTGTTTCAGTGTCAGATTTATCTTTGGTGGATCCCATTATGTACAGGCAGTTGATTTGATCCTTGATTTACTTGGTTAACACCAGGCCATATATTTTTTTGTAGTGAACACCCTGAGCCAACTCATGGTTGAATCGAGGCACTTCCATTGGGTTGTATTAAAAGCATGTGTTGAGGTACCTGCACAGTACATATGGATATGGTTTGAGATATGTCTCAAGTGGTGAAGTGAGGTTGCAGGGATATATTAATTATGACTGGGAAGGGAGTGCAATGGACAGAAAAAGCACCTCAGGGTGGTGCCTTAGCTTAGGATCAATTATGATATCCTGGTTAAGTAGGAAGAAGACTTTTGTAGCACCGAGTACAACATAAATAAAGTACATTTCAACCATTTTCATAAGTCACGAAGAAATATGGCTTTGGAAAATTCTTTCAGGACTATTTGATCAATAGCTAAAGACGACCTTAATACACTATGATAATCAAATTTGTGTCAAGATTTCGAAAAATATAATATTTCATGACAAGTTGAAACACATTGAGATCAAATATCACTTCATTTGAGACATCGTACAGAAGGGAGCAATAAATCTCTAGTACATATCCACATATGAGAAAATTGAAGGCATTCTCACCAAGCCTTTGTCTAAGAAAAAGTTTGTATACTTCATAGACAAGCTTGGCATGATGCATAATGTCTCCCTTGCTGAGAGGGAATGTTGATGTTTCTCCAATTAGCAACATTGGGAAGACATTCTCCTAGATTGGTTATGTTGATTTGACCAAGAGAAATGACTAATTCACTCACGTAGCTTTGTTAGTGGTGAATGGCCCATGTATAGTCTTTCTTCTAACAAGTAGATAGACTCAAAGTGCTCTATCATTTCCTACTCCAGGATGGAGTGATATATATTAATTAGATGTGCATGTGAGGAAATGATCATCAACACACAAATAATATATAAATAATATATTTATAATGTAATGTATAAATATAAATAATTGATAATTGATAATAAATTAATTAAATGAAAATACAATAATGAAAAATACATCTCCATTAATGAAAGGGCACTCTGTCCAAGTATATATATTGAGGCCCTCAATTGTAACATATCATCTCATATAATATTTTACTTACAATAACCTCTCATCAAATTCGCTAAGTCTTATGGAGATTTTCAATGTTTAATTATTGTATGATAACAATAGCATTTAAATTATAAGGAAATAATTATCAGATCTGAAAATCAGAAGATTCAACATATGAACAATATGTTGATATTTTAATTGAAAAAATTCTTACTTTTAAAATATATATATTAAGTTTTATTTTTAATAATATTTACTAAAATAAGATAATATTGAAATTAAATATGGAAAAAAATCATCCATTTTAAACTTAACTACAATTATATATTTTAAATTATTATAATTAACTAAATAAAATATAACATGAAAAGAGCTCGATATTATTTTTTTAAACAATAATTTATACAAATATCATCTAGCTTTCCCCATTACAATAAATATTTGGATATATGGAATTTTTTTGATATTATGAACAAGCAATTAGTGACATTAGTCTCCCTTGCGATAGAAAAGATGACATCTTTCGTCCCCTCCATTTCTTAATTTTCCATTTTCCATGCAAGTTTTCTATGATAGTCTGTTGGAGAAAACCCATATCCAAAGAGATGGTGATCCAAGTGAACAATGCCCACACCAAGGGTTTTTAAGGTAAGGTGGGTTCCAAGACCACTCTTGCATTCATTAACAACAATATTTTCCATTCCTACGTTAGTTGAGCTAGGTGTTTCTATTAACCTTCTATTATCCATAGAGGGAAAACACCCCAATTATGAACAAGCAATTTCATCCTGCTAATGGAATTGAACAAGGAAAAATAGCTTGTAAAATAAGGAACAAAAAAATGTAAACAATTATATCACTATGAAGTGATGTTTCATTTGAGGAAATTGATAAAAATAATAAAAACAATAAAAAGGAATGGAAGAGGAAATTGATATAGAAGAATGAAAGAAGAAAAAAGAGTGGATTAAGAAATTGCTAAGAATGATGGAAGAGAAAATTGTTGAAGAAGAATCAAATAGGAAATTGCTAAATAGAAAAGGAAAAATAAAAATGAATGGGAAAGGAAATTACTATGAAGATTGAAAGAAGAAAAAGAGAATAAGTAGTGGAATTTAAAGTTTCTATTAAGAATAAAATAAAATAAAATTGCTAAATAAGAATAAGAGAGGAAATTGATAAAAAAAATAAACGAGAAGAAAAATGAATAGAAGAGAAAATCGAATCCCCCTACTTAGAATTCCCCTTAGCAAGAATACTATGTGTTGATGGGTCCATATTGTCTTGTCAAGAATGTAAGGGAGAATGCACAATGGTATCCCAATTAGACCTACTCTCATTTGGGATGGATTTTCTGATCAATATGTGGGCCTAGTTGCCACTCTAAATTATTATCGAAATATGAATTTGAGAACAAGATGTTCTCATATGAATTAAAAATCTAAGACTAAATTAACTAATGTTGTCTATCTCTATTCTAGATGTAATTATAAGCTATTATAATCTATCATGATCATGAGCAAGCTAATTAAAATTGAATATAATGGAATATGATACCATTAGGGTCAGGAAAATCCATGTATCCGAATGATAAATTAAAAACAACAATGTTACAGATACACTCACGATTAGTTGCAATACGTGTTCATAACATCACATTTGTATCCACGAGGAAACATATGGAAACATTAGCATCAAGAAGAAAGTGAAGAAATAATTCATACTCCAAATTTTTGTAATACTCATGTAGGAAACAGATGAATCAAGAAGAGTCTCATATACAATCATCACAACCATAGATTTATCGAATGCCTCTTGCTCTTTATTAATTTTGTAGTAAAAGTACTATCTCTCATTTATAAAGGGAAAAAGTCCATCTCTCATTGTATCACTCTCTTTTATAAAATAAGAGGAGGATGTTCACATTTTGTAATTGCCATCATGTCAGATGAGAATTACAAAATTTCATTTCACATTATAGACTGGGACATTACAAAATTTATTATGATCAAAACGAATATAATTCATTAAAACATACAATAATTATGAGGTCTCGGGCTACTACATATTGGATCTATATTCCTTCCAGAGCTCCTAGTCCTTCAAGATTCCATCCACTTTTCTCATCTACATCTTTTCAAGATCTATCTCTCTATCAAAGATTTTGGTTGTCACATCCATCTTCAGACTTTTCTTTATCTTCTAAATGAATCCTTTGGTTAGTGAGATTAACTTGATTGGATTTATGATATTTTCCTCTAAGATTCCTTAATTCATCTCACTGATTTATTCAATTTTTTTTATACTGGCATATCTTCTGGATTCCACATCCTTTATCCTTGATTTGGTTGGGGTTGTTTCTTCCAAATATTCCATTATATCCATTCCAAATTTTTCCAGTATGCAATCAAAGGATCTTCATAGTCTTTTGAATGTTTTGTTGACTACCTCTTGAATAATTTTAATATCATTTACAATCGGATTCCAGGTATCTAAGAGTACTTAATTTTTATCTTATGCTTGTCTATGTAGAATGGCAGGGTACTAGGTGGACTATCATACTAACGCAGACCCCCCCTTACTCTCCCTCGAGGCTGCTCGACCTCCCCGTCAAGGATCGATGAATATTCCCGAGCTGGATCAGCTCCTCGGGACCTTGCTGGTCTCAAAATCAATCAATTGTAGGCCCCGTCCCGATGAGATCAACGACGTTTGTAAATAGAGGGATGCTAAATAACATGTTTGCTAATTTTTCCTCCTCTCCCTACAATGATTCCTCACCATCAATTTTCCATTTTCAGATCAATAGTTATCTACAGGTCCTACCTTCTTAACACCCTATTCTAAATCTCACACTGACAGGCACTAGCTCCTTCCTCGCCTGTGAGCTTGGGCTGTGACCCATGGCTTAACCTCCTAGCGCTTTGTAACTTTGGCACCTTCATCCAAGACCATATCAATGGTCCTCGTCCTCCTTCACGATCAATGATCGAGATCCACTTCGGGACTCCACGCTTAGGGAGTTCAAAACTTTTGACCTCCATTTTACCCTAGAGTATTCCATACCTGAAGTTTTGGATCAGGTGCCATGCATCCACCTCAAATAAACAACTCTAGTCCACTTCAGGACTTTGGCCTTCGGAAGTATAAACTTCCCCACTTGCTTCCTCCCAGAATGCTTTCACCCAGAGTTCATGATCTGTCGACATGTGTACTCCCGCAAATTGATGAATATGACTGAATTCAACTCTTCAGGCTTCGATAGTTTCAAATTCCTATGCTTTCTTCTTCCCAAAGTACTTCCACCCAAAGTACATGATCCTTCGACATGTATCTCCTGGAAACCAATGACCTGGATCTACTTCGGATCTTCGACGATTTTGTTTTCTCCTTGTCCACAAAACTTCTGAAGTACTTTCTCCCCAGAGTTTTGGATCTTATGCCACCTGTCCCTCTGGATGATGGATTCTCCCTAGCCTCTTCAGGACTTCGAAGAATCCTCTCTCCTATGTGCATGGAGAGACTTAAGGCTCATGCACTTTTCCCAGATCCAACAATCTAGAACAATCCCACTCCCTCCTGGATGTATGTTAGTCGATGACTCGTGAAACCTTCAAAGAATCACTCCCTTTGAAGATTTCTCCATGCTATCTCTCTTGATATTTACTTTTTGAACCCTTTGACTCCTCATAGGGCTACTTCAACACTTAGTCGTACTTCCAATCTGTGCACTCCTTGCAACAGATTCGTATGCAAGACTTAACTTCTTGCGGGTGACTGTGCACACCTTGTAGCAGTCCCTTTGCACTCTTTGCAATGGAAGTTTCACGATATATATTCTGAGATTATGAGTCAAAATAGAATCTGTCAACACACTCCTTGCAAAATTTATGCACACCTTGCATGATCCAGATGGATATTGGTGGCCACCCACCTTTTCCAACTTGCTCAAAACAATTTTCTGGCAATTTTGGCAATTTACTGTTTTTAACAGCTTTAACTTCCAGGGCCATTTTGAGGACCTAGATGAAGGCTTTTATGGATCAATCTTCTCAATTATATCCAATGGCATGATTGAGCCCCCAAAATGAATCTCCTCAACAATACCTTTCCAACAGGCTATCATACGCCTAAAATGGAGATCGTATGCAAATGTTACGACCCCAGGAAGTTGATGTACTAACTTACCCAAACGGGGCCCACATGACTTTTGGCGCTTCATCTCCTAGGGTTAGGTTTTTAGATTTCTAGGGTTTTGGGCATTCTTTCTTATTGTAAAAATGCCTTCAGAGCCTCATTGTAATGATCTTCTTGCGAATGAGCGCAATTGTCACATCTCTTCTTAGAGATAAGCCACCACCATTCCAACAAGCTTTCTTTTGCTACATTTTACAGTTTCAACTTATTTCATTATTGAATAGAAAACTAGTTTTATTGTACCTCTGTTATTTTTTGTTAAGAAACTGTTAATAATTTGTATTCATTTTGTTCTTCTTATAAATCTGAGTCATTGCATGAACTCAATAAAGAAAAATGTTTTGAAACTTATCCCAATACTTCACAACATCATATGCTCAATGACACAACTCATTCATTCATGAAAGCATAAAATAACAGGGAAACTGTAAATAGTAGCAACACCATGCATTGGGTCAATATCCCTCTGTTATATTCCTTCAAATGTAAATGGCTACATCCTGATAAAAAAAAATTGCATTCAGTAACAACTATCTCCTACTCTGCAGCTAACCTTATTCAGGTATACAATGCATCTACTTATACAAGAGGTCCTCTCAGGTTTCCTCCAACTACCTACCTGATCAAAATCAAATTCTGCAGCTACTTAAGTCCTATTTTGTAAACGTCTGTGACAGACAATTTAAGGTGAATCTTCAGATCCGCACCAAAATCAAATATCTAAAGGATGATCTGATCTCTTCTAGATTTGACGCGATCGTTCAACCTCCTCCCATTAACTTCTATGATTCATATTTTACTTAGAATTTCTCTTAGATACGCCATCTTTCAAAATTTAAAATTTTACTCAAAAGGCACATTAGGTGTTGTGTTGTCATCCCATGTGGCTTTGGCTGATGATGCTCCTGCATCATACTCCTCTGGGAAAAAAAATCATGGACTCCTGTCCATGAGCTCCTGCACTAATATTCCATGCTCATGGATATCAGCTTCACTTACCCAACTAGCATCTTCTATCACGTGTCCCTTCCACTTGAAAAAATATTCAAAATAGGTCTTCCTCATGGTCTTTTTGCCAATCCTCTGATCAATGATCTTCTCCATCTATGGATTTTATACTGCATGCATCTGCTTCTCCCATTGAATCTTCTCTTGATCTTATGATCTCTCTATTTCATCTTCCATGTAAGGATACAGGTCTGAAACGTTGAATATGGATGATATTTCCACATCCTCTGGTAGCTCTATCCCATAAGCATTGTTACCAAGTTTTCTTAGGATCTTGAATGGTCTAATCTTCTTCAACTTTATCTTGTTATGTGTTCCTCTTGGGAACCTGTCCTTCCTCAAGTGTGCTAAGACTTGATATACCACTTCAAATTGAAGTTCTCTTTTTTTCTGATCAACTCTGTGTTTATACTCGAAATTGTTGTTCTGCAATTGCTCCCTGATCTGATCATGAAGTTTCTCCATTTTTGCAACGAAGTATTCTTCTCCAACTTTTATGAATTCACTCTTCTACATGTCTCTCAATTCTGATACCCCTCTTGGCATCATCCCATATACTATCTAGAATGATATTTTTCCTATACTTTTATTTGGTGAGTTATTATATGCAAACTCTGCTTGTGACAGAATTTGATCCCACTAGCTATGATGTTCAGTGACCAAACTTCTCAACAAATTTCCTAAACTCTTATTTACCACCTCAGTTTGTCCATCTGTTTGAGGGCGATATGTTGAACTAAAATATAGTTCTGTCCCCATCTTCTTCCATAATGTTCTCCAGAAATGACCAAGAAATTTAGTGTCTCTGTCTGAAACAATGCTCTTGGGAAATCCATGAAGTCTCACAACTTCCTTGCAAAACAAAATCGCAACATGTGTTGCATCATTGGTATTCTGGCATGGGATGAAGTGTGCCATCTTTGAGAATCTATCAACCACAACAAATATGGAATCACTCCCCCTCTAGGTTCTTGGCAATCCCAACACAAAATCCATGCTTATTGAATCCCAAGGCCTATCTAGAATAGGAAATGGCTGATACAATCCAGTGTTCTATTTATTTCTTTTTGCATACTAGAAAATATTACATTTGTTCACAAACCTCTTCACCTCTTCTCTCATACTTGGCCAATAGTATGAACTATTCAATTGTGCAAACAACATGTCATGGCCTAAATGTCCTACTAGACCTCCACTGTGTTTTTCCTTCATCAAATTTTCCCTCATCGAGCACCTTGGTATGCACAATTGGAAACCTTTAAAAAATAATCCATATTGAATCATGTACTCTGTCCACTGGTCTATGTCTCTGAGCACATGATTTTCACATGCTTTATATCCTTCCTTAAAATCTGGATCATCACAATACATATCCTTAAGGTGTTCAAACCCAAAGGTCTTGACCTAAAATTCCTATAGAAATAGACATCTCCTGCTCAATGCATCAACAACTTTGTGAGCATTACCATAAATATGTTTAATAAAAAAAGTGAAATTTTGCATAAACTCTATCCACTTAGCATGTCTCTAGTTTAACTTCTCCTACTTGGTTATGAATTGTAAATCTTGGTTATCACTATACAAGACAAATTCCTTTGGAACAAGGTAGTGCCTGCATTTCTTCAAGGCTTGAATTATGGCATAAAATTCTGTCATATGTGGAGTACTTTCCATTATCCTCATTCATCTTCTCACTAAAATATGCAACAGGCCTATTGTCTTGGCTAAAAACTGCTCCAATTGCAACTCCACTCACATCACACCTTACTTGAAATGTTTTCCCGAAATTTGGCAAGATCATAATTGGTCGCTCTGTTATCTTATACTTCAATATATTGAAACTTTTCTCAGCTTCTTCTATCCATTTAAAAGACTTTTGTCTCTTCTTCACTGTATCCATCATTGGTGCACAAATTCCACTGAAATTTTTAATTAAATTCCTATAGAAATTGGCTAATCCATGGAAGCTTCTCACTTCAAACATACTCCTTGGTGATGGACACTCTTTGATTGCTTTGACCTTCTCTGGATCCATATTCAATTCATTTGAAGAGATCAAAAAACCCAAGTAAATGAGTTTTGTCTTCATAAAAGAGGACTTCTTCAAATTTATCAACAACTTCTCCTGTTGTAGTCTCCTCATCACTAATGTCAGATGTCTCAAATGCTCTTATTCAGTTTTATTGAAGACTAGTATATCATCCAGATATACAATCACAAACTTACCAATGAAATCCTTTAATACTTCATTCATCAGTCTCATAAAAGTACTTGGGGCATTTGTTAATCCAAATGGCATAACAAGACACTCATACAAACCCTCATTTTTCTTAAAGGTTGTCTTCCACTCATCACCTTCTCTCATTCTTATCTGGTGATATCCACTTTTCAAATCTATCTTTGAAAAACAAATTGCTCCACTTAAACAATCCATTAAGTCATCCATACTAGGCAAAGGAAATTTGTACGTGATGGTGATCTTGTTTATGGATCTTGAGTCTATACACATTCTCCATCCTCCATCCTTCTTTGGACTCAACACAGTTGGTACTGCACATGGACTCAAGATTTCTCTGACCAAGCCCTTGTCTAATAATTCCTGGACTTGTTTATTTACCTCCTCATTCTCTTGAGGTGTCAATATGTATGCTTATTTGTTCGATAGACTTGCTCCTGGTATCAAGTCAATATGATGGTTGATCCTTCTGATAGGTCTCAATGAGTTAGGCAACTCATCCACCACTATGTCAGCGAAATTATCCAACAGCTCCTGAACTTCTTTAGGAAAATAATCCATAGAAGTACTTGCAAGGAAAACTTTGGGCTTCCTCACCACAATAATTTTCATCTTGTGTTCCTTCTTAACTTCACTTAGGAGTTCCTTCCCACTCATGAGAAGTATGTTTGTGTTGGATTCTTCTTTTACTTTCTCCTCCTCTATTGACAGCAACATGTGTGTACTACCATTCTTTTCCAAAGTGTAAGTGTTATTTCTCCCATCATGAATGACATTCGAGTCAAACTTCCATGGTCTTCCCAACAAAACATGACATACATCCATGGGAATTAGATCACATAGAATCACATCTCTATATCCACCTATTTTAAATTCAACAAGGCATTGTTTAGTCACCATTACCTAGTGTCATTTTTTCAACCATGAGACCTTATATGGATTTGGATGTGCAGTTGTCTCCAACTACAATTTCTCCACCACCTCTATGGATACTAGATTATCAGTCCTCCCACTATCAATTATCACCTTGAATACTTTGTCTTTAGTCTTGCAAGTTGTCCTAAACAAATTGTTCCTCTACACAAGTTTTTCATCTTCTAGTTATGGCTTCAAGGGAACCTTCCTCAGCATGAAATATTTTCCATCCTCTGCACCTTCAGCTTCAACATTCCTTTTTTGTGATTCTGAAATGTGAGCTTCACCTCCTCTTTGTTTCTTTCTCTCAGGGAATTCCCAAGACTTGTGTCCTAGTTTTCCACATGTATAACATATTATCTTTGCTCCTCTACTTCTTCCTCTTCCTCTAGAAAAAGAATTTCTTCCACCAGGTTGTCTCCCTCTAGAGCTTCCTCCTCCTTCTGAGTGACTGTGGATTTTCTCATCCTTACCCTTGGGATTTTGTGCCTTATCATGGGAAACTCCTTTAACTCTATTCGAGCTTCTACCTTTGCTTCGCTCACTTTATTTTCTAGCCAACTTATCCTCTGCTTTTAGTGCATATTGATTGTAACACCCCAGGTTTTGAACCCCTGTTTTAAATAATGTATTGTTACAATGCTGAGAGGCCAAAGTGCCCATAAAATTAATGAAGAGAATGAATGCCCAAGAAATGTAATGTTTTGATCATTAATAATAATAAACACATCAATGGCTGCTAGGTGGACAAGGACTAGAGTTATAGGGGGGTATGATTCCACAAGAGAAGGAGCTTGAGGGACTAAGTGTTATTCCTATTTTCTTATTGCCCTTTTTATTTAAGGGAGGGGATCGGTTATGTGAAATTCTTGGGGAAGGATAGGAGGTTCTTGTTTTACCCATGAGATTAATTAAACCCACCTCTGGTTTGATGGGGGGGGTTGTACTAATGACTTGTTCAATGATTTCCCATTCACTCACTCACTCTTCCCTCACACACTCCCATGCACACACTCACATGCACTCCCTGACCCATTCATCGACCCATCCTCACCTGCATATTGGTTGGAAAAGTGAAAGGAAACAGAGTTGCTGAAGAAATAGCCACAGGGATAGTTGGTTGTAGTGGTCACTGGTGTGATCCAGTCGTGACCTGGGGCCTACATGTCTGAAATTCATTGGCTTGTTCCTTGTGTTTCTCACAACTGTGAGTCTTGAGAGTTCCAACATTAAGATTCTAGACTAGTTGTGCTAGAAGCCCTGGCAGGAAGGAGAATGCCTGCCTAAGGGACTGTGTGGCAGAGAAGGGTAGAGATCCATTCTCTCGGGTGGAACAAGTTGGGTAGAAGAGGGTTGGGTACTTGGATTGTTGTGTGTGTCAGGAAACCTATGAGATCTTGAGATTTGATTGGCTTGGGAACCCAATTACACTCTAGAACCGCCCTTGTGGATTCATAGCCCTGGCTTGGGGGTGACACTGCTATTGAGATTTGGAATAGTGATGTCTACGGTTGAGTGGAACGTCCTTGGTCTACATCCAGTCGGTTTCATATTTCATAAATATAATTTCTCTCTGTCGTGATATTCCTACTTGTGTATGAATGTATTTTCCACTGTGTAATTTAATTATCACCTACATGTGTACGAATGTATTTTCGTTGTGTATATTTAACTATCGTTTAACGTAATCTTTAGATTATGCATGATTTTTGGATATTGTTGTGTATGTTGTTAAATCTGTTATATTATTCATCCTTAATGACTAAAGAAGGTATCAGGAAGATAAATATTCTAAGGGAAGGCTTGCAGGTAGCGTACACGGCCTGTGGGTGGATGGGTATGTTAAAGTTTGGTATCATAGCTTCTAGTTGAAACACCGAGCTGGTATGGGCCAGGTCTGTTCGTATGAATCCCATGGTAGAGATAGAACTCTGACCAGGAAGTTGAAAATCTCGGGAGGAATGGCATTACATAAGCTATGCAAGAGACAAAACATCATAAAACCTTTGTGACGGTTTGAAGGACCGTGACCATTCATTTTTAATTCGAGAGTGATCACCAAGGTAGGATTAGGAGATCCGGGATCATTGGATCAGAGGATAGGTAAACATGTTTCATATGATGAAAAGGAAGAAAGGATAAGGTTGTGACCATCGGATCCCATTGGAGAGAGAGATCAACGACCAGCAGGCATTATGAGGAACTGAGTTGCATGGAGATAATTTCCCAAAGCGGTCTTGCAATCCGAACCATGGTTTCCCTGAGGGGTTACGTGTCAGCATCAGGAGAATTGTGGGGTGAAAAGCGGGTTACTCCAAGACGTCGATGCATGCCCCCACAAATTGAAAGGCATGTAGTGATGTGACAGGTTAGAGCTTGAACATCGAAACTTCAAATGGTTGAAGCAGTTGGGAACTTTCGATCCATAGGAGGACACATGCCAATCGATCGTGTGCTTTGGGTGAAGGCACTCTGGGAAAGAGTGAGCAAAGAGAAGTTGAGTTTTGAAACTCCTGAAGCTCAGAGATATGGAGACCCAAAATAAGCGACGACTTTTAGATTTTCCAAAGTAGATCTTGATCATCGATCTCCAAGAGGTTACGTGTCAGCAGATTAGTAACTCCGGAGGAATCTGATCGAGAGGTTTTCAGTTGAGGTTTGAGACTCCGAAAGTAGGGAGAGTCAAAGAGGTGGAGAAAAACTCGATATTCTAATCATCCATGAATATCTCAGCCATTGATCTACTGAGAGCCACACGTCACCAGATCCATGACTTCGGATAAAATCTAGTGGGGCCAAATAAGTTTGAAAATTGAGATCTCTGAAGTCCAGAGCCCTGAAGAAATAATAGTCATCAAATTGAGAAGGAAACGTGGAGTAGATCCATGGAATCTAGGTGAAGACCTGAAGTGAATCTTGGTCATTCGAATCACGAGGACACATGGCGACATATTGGCCAGTTTGGGAATTCAGAGTTCGAGAGAATTGAAAGTGTGCTAGTTTGAAAACTCTCGAAGCCCCAAAGCCCGAAGAGCCGAAGTGATGAGGTATGATGATGCCACCTAGGATGACGTGAACACATGGGATGTGTGCTGCATGTCAGTAAGATTTGTGCATTTGGAACATTGAAAGGTCAATTAAAATGTGACATGTGACACCCGCCTGATTGGGCCACATGTCTCATTCCATCATTTTACCATGTGGAGACAGACCGTGAAGTCCAAAAGACTGGGCATTCGAAGGAAAGGTGTGTTAAGTTGTGTGGGGTTGAAACTCCCCAAGGCTTGAAGGCTAGAGTATATATTTATCATTGATTCCAGATGACACATGTCGAAGAATCGTCTACTTCAAGTGAAAACACCTCCGGGAGAAAATGCAAGAGGGAAGTTTGAAACTTTCGAAGCCCGAAGCGCCGAAATGATTCATATTCATTGATCTATGGGAGGAAACCTGTCGACAGTTTAGGAACTTAGGGTAAAGGCATGTCAGGAGGAGGCAAGCGAGAAAAGTTGAGACTCCTAAAGCACAGATTCCCGAAGTGGATCTCGATCATTGATCGCGAGAGAGGACGAGGATCATTGATCTAGTCTTGGTTGAAAGTCTCGAAGTCCCAAAGCTATGGACAAGCACTTTTCAGCTAAGCGCAGGTTCATGACCATGGCCTTATGAAATTCAAGAGCTAAGGAAAGGAGGGCTAAGGGAATATTTGGTTGTCTCTGAGACAAAAAAGTGCTAAGGGATGATTTAGCAGTGGTTTCTATTCATGATCACATGAGGAGGTGGTTTGAAGGAAGCGCCTACGTAGGGTGAAACTCTGTTTTAGCCAAGGATAATAGGACATTGTTATTTTCATAGAATGGGGATATAATATCCATGAACAAAAACAAGAAAGAGACCTGTAGCATGGTTTGGAATTTTTTTTGCCTATCATATGCATAATTCTAACAAAATAGTCGCTTGCACATTTTGTAGAATTAAGAGGCTTAAGCGCATCAACTCAAGATGCATATTGAGGAAATGGAAAAAGGTGAGGGAGCCTCCAGTCATGAAAAGGAGGTCGAAGGCCAAAATACCAAAGTTGGTAATGCAAAGACAGAGTCCAATGGGCACAA
This sequence comes from Picea glauca, assembly GCA_000966675.3. NCBI lineage: Eukaryota > Viridiplantae > Streptophyta > Pinopsida > Pinales > Pinaceae > Picea > Picea glauca. Next base: position 1,601,532 of record JZKD02S0344980.1, on the reverse strand, counting down.
GGGAAAAACAGATTAGGAAACGTTAATAGAAATGGTAAGAATCTTGAACATGGAAGTGCAGAGATACAAAGCATAAAATGAGAGACCGGTGAGAGAGAAAATCCAGATAAATGCTCAAGTGTTGCAGAGCTTAAATCAGATATAGAGGCAAACGAAGAAGGGATCAAACTCAAGATGAGAGGAATAAATAAGGTTTCATGAAAGAGGATATGCTCGTGGAAGAATTGGTTATTCCATGAGTGTTAGAAGAGCCCATGAACACCACTCACCTCCTTACTTAGGAAAAAATTTGTATGCATTGGATGATCCCATAAGCAGTCCAGAAGTGTCTCCTATCAGACACCAGAGAAGGAAACAAGAGGTAGATTGTTTGCAGGGAGATTTGAGGAATCTCAAGCCACCTTCCTTTGATGGCGAAAGAGAAAGGGAAGATGTTGTCGAAGCATGGTTTCTTGGGCTCCAGAGATATTTTCAATTGCATAACTATTCATCAAACCTGGAAGCCAGGATTGCCACCTACCATTTACACGGGAAAGTTGTAGTGTGGTGGGACCAAATGAAGAAATTGGAGCATGTTGATGAAAGTAGGATCAGTTGGAAACGGTTCAAGAAGTACTTCTAGAAGGAGTACCTCTCAAAGCATTTCTATGACAAGAAAATTCAAGATTTCTTTGAACTCGGGTTGGGAAGCATGACTATGGAAGAATATGAGAAGAAGTTCTTGGGACTATTAAAGTATGTCGATTTCATTGGTGATGAGAAAATGAAAATATAGATATTTCTAGGTGGATTTCCAACCTTCTATAAGGAAAATATCAAGTATGATGAACCCAAGACCTTGAATGAGTCCATCAGGAAGGCTAAATACCTGTACGAGCAAGGGCAGGGAAGAGAATCCCTGCAGAAATATTGGAAGGACAAGAAGAATGTGAAGTCTGATTAGAGGAGGAAAGAATTCAAACCTCCCTTCAATAGGAATGAGCCAAATAGAGATTATCAAGATCAGTATGCTAAAGGGGATTTCAAGAAGGAATATTCCTTGGAAAAAAGGGGAAGACCACCAATCCAATGTTGAGGATGAAAAGAAGATCACCTGTACAAGGATTACCCACACAGAAAGGACAAAGTGAATACTGTGCACAACATCCAAGAGGCCACAACAGTCGGAGATATGGGAAGAATCTATGCATCTTTAAATAATCAAAAAGAAGAGTACCATTCCAATATGATCGAGGTGGAAGGTAAGATCATAAATCAACCTGTTCCTATTTTGATTGATTCGGGAGCAAGCCATTGTTACATTGATCCTAAGATAGTGGATAGATTACATTTGGAGAAAAGTAAACTTGGAAAAGTAGGTTTGGTTCAGTTAGCCACTGGAACCAAAAGAAGAATCCATGATATGGTCAGAGGTTATTCCATAAGTCTTAATGGTGTGAATACTAGTATTGATCTAAATATCATACCATTGGGTTCTATGATGTTCTGATTAGGATGGATTGGTTGGAAAAGCATCATGCTATCCTAGATTGTCATAACAAGACATTTACATGTCTTGATGGAAATGGAAAACAGAGCACTGTGAAAGGAGTTCCAAGACCCATCTCTATAAGGGATATTTTGGCCTTACAACTGAAAAGATGTTTTAGAAAAGGATGTCAATGGTATACAGCTCATGTGGAGGATCTAGTTGATACAAAGGGGCCAAGCCTTGAATATTTCTATGTGCTACATGAATTTGAATATGTATTCCAAGAAATACCCAGATTTACACCAAGAAGGGAGATAGATTTCTCAATTGATTTAGTGTCAGGAGCTGCCCTGGTGAGAAACACCTTACAGAATGAGCACACCAGAGCTAAAAGAATTACAAATGCAGTTGGAATAATTGTTGAAGAAAGGGTACGTCCATCCAAGTGTTTCACCTTAGGGAGCACCAGTACTTTTTGTCAAAAATAAGGATGGAACCTTGAGGCTCTATATTGACTTCCAACAATTGAACAAGTACACTATAAAGAACAAGTATCTGCTACCCCGAATTGATGACCTCTTTGATCAGCTAAGAGGAGAGAAGATATTTTCAAAGATTGACCTGAGGGAAGGATACCATCAGGTAAGAATCAAGGAAGAAGACATTCATAAGACAACCTTTAGGACTAGGTATGGGAAATATGAATTTGTAGTGATGTCGTTTGGACTGACCAATGCACCATTTGTCTTCATGGGCTTAATGAATGGCATATTCAGAAATTATTTGGATGAATTTGTCATAGTATTCCTGGATGACATACTTATCTATTCTAAGTCTGAAGAGGAGCATGAACATCACTTGATATTGGTGTTGTAGGTACTCAGAGAACATCAGTATGCCAAGTTGAGTAAGCTTTATTTTCATCAAAAGAAAAGGCATTACTTGGGACACATTATTTCAAAAAAAAGCATAGCAGTAGATCTAGAGAAGATCAAAGCCATTAGAGGATGGCCAACACCCATAAATGTGCCAGACGTCAGATCTTTTATGGGATTAGTCGGCTACTACAGAAGGTTCATAGTAGGGTTCTCTAAGATTTCTCATCCCATCACTTCTTTGCAAAAGAAGGGGGATAAATTTGAATGGACACTCAAGTGTGAAAAGAATTTTAATCTATTGAAGGAATTACTTACTAGTGCACCTGTGCTAAATATTGTTGACCCAAATGAAAGTTTTGTGGTATGTACAAAAGACTGTAAGGAAAGACTTGGGGGATTCCTCATGCAAAATGGACATGTCATTGGATATGAGTCCAGAAAGCTTAAGGAGCATGAGAGGAACTATGCCATGCACGACTTGGAACTTGTTGCCATTGTTCAGGCCTTGAGGATGTGGAGGCATTATCTCATGGGGAAGAAATTCGAATTAAGGACAGACCACATTGGCCTGAAGTATATTTTTGAACAGCTGACCTTGAATGCCAAGAAAACAAGATGGTTGGAATTTTTAAGTGAATATGACTTCGATATCAAGCATTTCAAGGGAAAGGAAAATAAAGTTGTCGATGCACTTAGTAGAAGAGTGCATCCCATGCATGCTACTACTTTCAGTATGCATCATTCAAACTTGAAAAGAAGAATTTTAGATGGTCTTGTTATAGATCAACATTACCTATAGGTAAAGGAAAACTTATAGCAAGGAAATGTACAATAAAAAGTAAAGGAGTATGGGATAAAGGAATATGGATTACTTGTGCATAAAAATAGAATCTATGTTCCTAGTTCTAGAGAACTGGGGAATTTGGTTCTGAAGGAAATGCATGATGTTCCTTATGTTGGACATCCAGGTTACCAAAAAACAATTACAGCAGTAAGAAGTCAGTTCTTTTGGCCACAAATGAAGAAGGATGTTGTTGATTACGTCGCTTGATGTATGGAATGTAAGAAGGTGAAGGCTTAGCATAGGCACCCAACAGGTTTGCTGCAACCATTGTCAATCCGAGAGAAGAAATGGGAAGCGATCACCATGGATTTCATCATAGGATTACCCAGAACGAATAAGCAACACGATTCAATCATGGTGGTAGTTGACAAATTAACAAAGGCTACTCATTTTGTGCATGTGAATACAACGCATACAACAACTAATATTGCAGATATTTTCATGAAGGAAATTGTTAGGTTGCATGGGATACCTAGGAAAATCATCTCGAACAGATATACAAAGTTTACCTCCAATTTCTAGAGGGGATTGTTTAAAGGATTTGGCACAAATATAAACTTTAGCACAACATATCATCCCCGAATAGATGGGCAAAAAGAGAGGGTCAATTGAATAATTGAAGACATGCTGAAAATGTATGTGATGGATAAGCCATACAAGTGGTAAGATTACTTACACTTGGGTGAATTTTCATATAAAAATGGGTATCAAGATTCATTGAAAATGAGCCCATTTGAAGCCTTGTATGGTAGGAAATGAAATACTTTAGTGAGATGGGAAAACCCAACAGATAGAGTGGTACTTGGCCTGGAGTTGCTCAAGGACATGGAAGACCAGGTGGTCAAGATTAAGTAGAATTTAAAGGCAGATCAGGATAGACAGAACGTTTATGTAGACAAGAACATGAAAGTTAGAGGATTTAAAGTAGGGGAGCACGTACTTTTGAAAGTGAAGCCCAAGAAAAGATCTTTGAAATTGGGTAATTGTACAAAGTTGGCAACCATATTCTGTGGTCCATTTGAAATATTGGACAGAATAGGGCCAGTTGCATACATGCTTTCATTTCCTATTTCCATGAATGTGCATAATGTATTTAATGTATATTTACTAAAGAAATATGTACATGATCCTAACCATGTTATTGATTGGCATATGATTCAAGTAGAGATGGAGGGAGACTTTCAGGTTCAACCAGTGCGAGTATTGGATAGAAAATTCAAAATGCTCCGGAATCAAGTTATAGAACTGGTAAAAGTTCAATGGACCTGCTACGATCCTGAAGAAGCTACCTAGGAGCATGAATATGCCATGCGGGCAAAGTGCCCACAAATTTTTGAATAAATTTTAGATTTTTATCTTTGTTTTGTATATGCACCGAGGACAGTGCCAAAATAAGGGGGAGGGGATGTAACACCCCAGGTTTTGAACCCCCATTTTAAATAATACATTGTTACAATGTTGAGAGACCAAAATGCCTAGACAATTAATGAATGGTCAGTATGCCCAAGAAATGTAATGTTTTGATCATTAATAATAATAAACACATTGTTGTATGTTAGACGGACAAGGAATAGAGTTATATGGGGATATGATTCCACAAGAGAGGGAGATTGAGGAACTAAGTGTTATTCCTATTTTCTTATTTCCCTTTTTGTCTAAGGGAGGGGATCGGTTATGTGAAATTCTTGGGGAAGGCTAGGAGGTTCTTGTTTTCCCCACAAGGTTACTTAAACCCGCCTCTAGTCTGATGGGGGGGTTGGACTGATGACTTGTTCGCTGATTTCCCATTCACTAACTCACTCTTACCTCACACACTCCCATACACGCACTCCCATGCACTCCCTGACCCATTCATTGACCCATCCTCACCTGTGTCTTGGTTGGCAAAGTGAAAGGAAACAAAGCTATTGAAGAATTAGCCACGAGGATAGTTGGTTGTAGTGGTCACTGGTGTGATCTAGCTGTGACCTGGTGCCTACATGTCTGAAATGCATTAGCCTGTGCCCTATTTTTCTCACAACTACGAGTCCTGAGAGTTTTGGCATTGAGATTATAGACTAGATGTGTTGGAAGCCCTGGCAGGAAGGAGAAGGATTGCCTAAGGGACTGTGTGGCAGAGAAGGGTGGAGGTTCGTTCTCTTGGGTGGCACAGGATGGGTAAAAGAGAGCTAGGTACTTGGATTGTTGTGGGTGTCAAGAAACCTGTGAGAGATTGAGATTTGATTGGTTTGGTAAACCAATTACACTCTAGAATCGTCCTTGTGGATTCATAGCCCTGGCTCGGGGGTGACACTGTTGTTGATATTTGGAGCAGCAGTGTCTACGATTGGGTGGAACATCCTTGGTCTGCATCCAGTCGGTGTCATATTTCATAAAGATAAGTGATTTGTGTCGTGATATTCCTACCTGTGTATGAATGTATTTTCTATTGTGTAATTTAATTATCATCTACATGTGTATGAATGTATTTCCACTGTGTATATTTAATTAAATGTAATCTTTAGATTATGCATGCTTTCTAGATATTTTTATGCATGTTGTTAAATTTGTTATCTTATTCATCCTTAATGACTAAAGAAGGTATCAGGAAGAGAAAGAGTCTAAGGGTGGGCTTGTAGGTAGCGTACTTGGCCTCTGGGTGGTTGGGTATATTACATTAATATGCCTCCTCTACTTTCCTCACTGACATCATGCTGATTTCATCCTGGATCTCATATCTCAGGCCATTTATGTACTTGGAAAATTTCTCTTCATCTCTCTCCCTCTGTCTAGTCCTGATGTTTAGCTTGTAAAACTCTTATGTGTACTCTTTCACTGTCATTCCCTTATGTCTCAGGTTTTGGATCCTCCTAAACATATTTATCTGATAATACTTGGGCATGAACTTAGCCTTCATCTTGGCTACCATCCTATCCCAACTCTTAATCTTTTGCTTACCTTTGCTTCTTCTATAAGCCTGTAATTTGTCCCACCATAGTGTTGCATGTTCTTTTAGTCTGGTGACAACATGTCTCACCTTCTTGACCTCAACGACATATTCATAATCGAAATACTTGTCCATGGACCTTATCCAATCTAGCAGCTCTTCAACATTCAAATTTCCTTCATACATTGGGATGTCTATATTTTTTCTAGCTTCCAAATTCACAACAACTTTCAGTAAGTGTTCTTCGGCAGAATATCCCCCTACAACTTATTCAACATCTATCTCTTCACTTTCTCCCTCACCAATATCTCCAGCATCAAGTGCTCTCCTCTTTGTTACTTCCATCACTTCCAACCTTGCACGTAGTTCTCTCATTTCCCTTTCGACAACTCGATTGGCTACATGTGGCTCCACACATCTCCTTGGTGGCATCGTGTTGACTGGTTCTCACACATAGAGTACAAATTTGAGCTCTTTTAGGATCTAATACCACTTAATGCAGACACCCCACTTACTCTCCCTCGGGGCTGCTCGACCTCCCGGTCAAGGATCGATGAATATTTTTGAGTTGGATCAACTCCTTGGGACCTTGATGGTCTCAAACTCAATCAAATGTAGGCCCTGTTATCACCCTCATGGTTTTCATGGTCACGATATGATTGTGGTTGATTTTCCCATCGATCGACGATCCACAGAAATTGCGGGCTACCAACGTGCTCGCTCTTTATCGAAGAACTATGTCCCTGCAATCTGAAAATTGGTCACCCAAACCTCCTTTAAATCATGGTCATTGATCCCCTGTCCCGACAAGATCAATGACGCTGGTAAATAGTGGGATGTGAACTAGCAGGTTCACTAATTTTTCCTCCTCTCCCCGCAATGATTCCTCACCATCGATTTTTCGTTCTCAAATCAACGGTTATCCATGGGTCCTGCCTTCTTAGCACCCTATTCCAAATATCACACTAATAGGCGCTAGCTCCTTCCTCACCTATGAACTTGGGCTGTGACCTAAGGCTTAACCTCCTAGTGCTTCACAACTTCGACACCTTTAGTCAGGACCATAGCAACATCAGATCTATCTAACATGCATCACATAGAAACACATCGACGCATCACACAAAGAAGAGAAACACAGCATGTACGTGGTTCACCCCGACCTTGGGGCTACATCCACCAACTCTTCTTCTTTATTAATGTCTTCAATTGGTTACATCACACAGTCATCAAAAACCCTTTTTCACACAAGACAGAAGATCTGCGCAGCTCACTAGATCCTTCTTCCTTGTGTCATAGCACAAAGCCTTCTATAATCTCTACAATAACTTGCACTTAGTTCTGTAACCCTTCTGCAGTCATGCACAGAGCACTACTAGCACTTATATTACAACACATATATAAGCTACCGTCCCTTACTTACTTCGCCTAAACGTCTATTTATACATACAAAAGTGGTCCTAAGTGTGAGTGAACCCACGGGCTGACATCCCTTTCCCATTACATTCTCCCAAAACCCAAAAAGGGGCCTGAAAGTGGGACGAGATCCCATGATCTCTACTTTGTCTAGTGATCCATCTTTGACAGGCTACCAAAGTCCCAAAAATGGTAAAATATGACCAACTGTTCCTCAAAACTTGGTCAAGGTCCAACAGGGCCCCAACGCTCACCTGTGACTCGTCCTGAGTCACTCTGGTCTGAGCAATTCTACTTCAAACACCTCGAGCTTAGCTCAAGATTCTTTGATCTACTACAGTGCTACTACTTCTTGCTCAGAGAACTCTTGAATAATTGCATCATTGACTGGTCCTTCGAAGCCTTGTTATGTTGTACTCACAACCTGTTCAATTTCTACTCCTTGGCTTTCAAGTTCAGTGAATAATTGACATGCATGTTCTTGCACTGGTTGAAGTCATTGAGAGACTTCCATTACTTTACTCTGGAGTGTGCGTACTTGCTTTTGGGTCATGTTTTTCTCTGGAAACCTCTTCATTCTCTCAATTGGTGACAAGGCCTTTAGTTGTGCTTGTAACGTGTCTGCTTGTTGTTGTGCGTGTTGGAGCTGTGACTTTAAAGCCTATAATTCTAGACTTTCTGTGAGGCTTTCATACGTCTGATAGCTTCTGGAGCTCAGTTGCTTGTATTCCAAGGAAAAATATTTTAGTCAGTCAACTACACTTTGGGCAGTGGCCTCTCTTAGGTCTCTTATTTCTTGAGGTGTCTCAGGCACAGTGGGAAGTTCTAGGTCTGCGATGCGCTATTGAAGTTGCTGGATCACTCCTTCCAGTTGTGCCACCTATTGTGGAACTCATTCTTATATCTGGACTTCGAGGAGTGTCATAAAGAGAAGTTCTCTATGAACCAGTTCTTGTACATCGAGTTTCTCTGCGAGCAACTATTCCCTGTCTTATTGTAGCGTTTCTTTCTCTTTCTCCCACTTTGCTTGAAGAGCTAGTTTTTTCTGTTCTGCATTACTGCGTTGCTCTAGCATATATTTATGTGCCCGTGCCAAAGCTTGGGTAGATTTTGTATCTCTTCCTGAGCTCATCAAAGGAAAGCTTCAACTTTATTGGCAATCTGGTGTAGTTGTGCTGGCTCATCTCCTGGTTCTTCTATTCCACTTATCGAGGGTGCGATAGAAACTACGTGGTTGGATTGTAGTGCCTGCTGTACTTATCGAAGTTCTCCCTTGATTCGGTTGAATACCTCCTCCTGCTTCACTTCTTATTTTTCCGCGATCTCTAATTAAGAATCATTCAACGCAGAGACTAAGAAGTTGAAATCGTCTGAGGTGAGGGTAGTATTAAACTTATCTCTGGTGGCTCTGGATTTCTTTCAGGATGAAGGCTTTGGTAGGGTAACCTTCCTTTTCTTGCTTGGATCCTCTTCGTCTCTAGGTGGAGTAACTTTGCCTTTGTTTTTCTCAACTTTCGTGCCACCTCGTTCTCCACCATCATCTCCCTGCTCAGGTGAGGTTGAGGATGTCTCCACCAATTTGCTATGGACATCATGCACTTCATCATTTTTCTTCGTTTTACTTGGTCCCAGTGTGTCCGGCATGCTAATCCCTATGATCCGATTGATCAAGGTCGGATCCACAGTGATGCGTCAGTTTAGCCATAGGTATCCTTCGTGATAGAAATATAGAAGCAACTTTATGCACGCATTCACCTCCTGATGTCTGCCAAAGTGAAGAATCTTTATAGCATTCAACAATGTAGACTGCGCGAGGTTCTGGGTCCAATACTGTGGGACGATATTTGAGTTATTTCCCTTCTTCTTCATTACATACTTGTGGGGGGCAAGCATACTGTAGACTTTCCTAACGCCAAGGTTGAAGTCACTAAACTTCAACACTGTGTGCTTGTCTTGATCAGCTCGAATTGCGCACACTCCTTTTGGAAGGTACACAGTGATCAAAGTATACTTGAAGTCTTTGGGTACACTGTCGCGGTTAATTCCACCTCTCAAAGGTGGTATGTAAGTTGGCATAATGCGTCAAATAATCTTGGCATTTGCAATGTCATCTCTATGCTTTGTTCTTGTCTCTGTCGTGGTTCAGGAAGGTCATGCTCTACGAGTAGTTGAGGGAGAAGCTTGGATTCCTCCTATTAATGATGCTTGCACACCTGCAGACATCCTTCTTTATGACATGACTCTCTCATCCATTAATTCAATCAGAATGTCTTTGACTTCTTTCTCTACTGCATTGAGCTCGTCCGACATACAAGCTCAGGGTCAATTATATTAGATGTGAACTGGATTCAGAAACTGCAATGGAGGGTACGAGAACAAGGCGATGATCACAGTGCAAGATAATCTCAAGTTGTGGGCTCAAGTTCTTAGTTATCAAAAGGTATTCTTGGGGTGTGGTGCAGCGGACTAAGTAAGAAAGTTAGCAATGGTCTGCTTGCAACGGATATGAGGCATCATTAACTCATGTTTTGTTCATTTATGGTGCAGTCTGATGGTCTAGTGGTGAATCATAAATTATTTTCGACCCGTTCAGAGCGACATTCGAACGGTTATATCAGCTTCCAATGGCTATATTGATTCACCTTGGCGAAGTGGCCTATGTCATTGGTCTGATATCTCGGTGAAGTTCAATTTCTGTGAGTTTCCCATTCTGTGAGGTCCCCTCTGAAATATTTTGTAGTTTTCCCATCTTAGCACTCTTTTTACTTAGTTTCCTAGCCTTTTTCTAGTGAGCTTTGTCTCGGGGATTCTCTTTTCATTTTGATTCTTATTTTCCTTGAACATAGGTACTTCGCGTTGTTGAGATTCTCTCCTAAGACCCAGGGGTAATAATTATTCTTTTTCTGGAACATGTGCTTCAGGATTTTGTGAGCCTTCTGACATTATTTCAACTTCGACATCTAGGCCTCTAATGATAAGTGGCTTTTATCTGTTCTCCTATTCTTCAATCAACTGCGCAATCCTTTTTGTCATGAAATCTGTTAACTCTTGTCTCTGTTGTTCTAAAACTTTTTCTTCTTCTTCCTTTGTGGCTTTATCTCTCTTAATCCAAGGTTTTCCAAGTAACATAGTAAACGGGGCGCTGTCCTCAATAAACTTAATAATCTCAAAATCTTCTTCAATCAAATTTCCATTGACTGTTATAGGTATATGAGCGAGTTTTCCACATAACATTATCATCTTTCCTCTGAATAGTCCTATTCCTCCCAGTGAAGGAATCATGGTGGGATTACCTATAACTTCCCAAGTTCTTTCTGGCATGATGTTCACTTGTGTTTCTTCATTAAGAATACAGTCAATGTTGAAGTCCTCTAGTCTTGCTTCAACTTGTTCATTTTCTTTGAAGATCTCCAGTAATCGGACATCTTTGTGTTCTTTCAGGGTTTCTTTCATCTGTATTAATACTTTCTCTAATTCTTTCTAAGATTCGGCTATTTCTAGAGTTGTCTTAGGGTTTTCTTCATTCATATTCATTCTTTCAATCTTAGCAATCATTCTAGGGAAATCCAACACTTGATGGTCCAAAGATTTGCAACAGAGACAACTAGGTTTTCCACCCGAGCATTCCTTAGCTAGATGGCCTGGTTTTTTGCAACTGTAACATAGGGTTAATCCTCTCTTTCTTGTGAATGATCCACAGCCTCTTCTGTACTATGCACTAGAATCATGGTAGCTAACCTACAAAAAATTATTTCTAGGATCCTGCATCCATTGGTTAGTCCAAACATTCTTTCTATACATAGGTATAACATATTTATCATTATTTTTACCAGATCTACCCATATCAAACCTTCTTTCATCTAACAATGCTCTAGTTTTCAAGCTAGGAAAGACTCTATCAAGCATACTTAGATCCATATTTTAGAAACAAAGAAAAATTCACTTATCTTACTTTTACAGAGAATAAATCTTCCAGATATAAAAATATTTATTTGTTCTTACCTCTATCAGAGCACAGAGCTTACAGATCTTACCTCTTTCTATAGATATGACCTCTTTTCTTCGAAAACTTCCACTTTAACCTTTCTTAGAGCACAAAGCATTCAGATCTGACTTATTTTCTTCAGATCGGTCCTTCCTTATTTAGCACAGAGCTTATCATATCAAGTGGATTACTGTGCGCTAGGGCACAGGTCCACGCACAGAGCTTCCAAGTTGCAGGACGAATCTTTGCACCAAGCTTCTTCTTTCTCAGTTCCCAACAATCACAATTTCAGGCCCCGACAATGGAAGCATTTGTTGGCATAGGGGCAGACTCAGGGTTCAATGCTACAACAACACACCAACAAAACCCTAACTACCGACCCTTTTGGAAACACCTGCGAAGCAAATGAAATATCACCCAAGGTAGAGGCATGGGTGGTTGCAGGACTCAGATGTCTAGAACCTTAGCTGGGACATAGATCTATGATTCTAACGCTTAACAAAGCGCTTAGCAATTAACCTTCATCAATATTCAATTCTTAGTAACAACGCAAATGTACCCTAATTACAGAGTATCACAGTATGTGACCAGATCCATCATCTAATAACACTTAACATAACATGAACATATTAGATCTAGCAGATTCAAGCACTAAGCACATCCATATAGGTCAGATCTAGCATTCATTCACATGATTAGGCACAAAAAAACATCAGATATATCTAACATGCATCACATAGAAACACATCGATGCATCACACAAAGCAGAGAAACACAACATGTACGTGGTGCACCCCCACCCTGGGGATACATCCACCAACTCTTCTTCTTTATTAATGTCTTCAATCGGTTACAACACACAGTCATCAAAAACCCTTTTGCGCACAGGACAAAAGATTTGCACAACTCTCTAGATCCTTCTTCCTTGTGTCATAGCACAAAGCCTTCCATAATCTCTACAATAACTTGCACTTAGCTCTGTAACCCTTATACAGTCATGCATAGGGAACTACTAGCATTTAGCTTACAACACATAGATAGGCTACCATCCCTTACTTACTTCGCCTAGACATCTATTTATACATACAAAATTGGGCCTAAGCGTGGGTGAACCCACGGGCCGACATCCCTTTCCCATTACATTGTCCCAAAACCCAAAAAGGGGCCCGAAAGTGGGCCGAGATCCCATGATCTCTGCTTTGTCTAGTGCTCCATCTTTGACAGGATATCGAAGTCCCAAAAACGGTCAAATATGACCAAGTGTTCCTCAAAACTTGGTCAAGGGCCAACATGTTTTTGGGTTTGCAGTTTCTCTAGAATCATAGTGTGATTCTCGTATTTCCAAATTATCTTTCAGTTTGTTTTCATTTCCAGTATACATAATAGTGTTATGATTTATGAGTGGCTTGGTTTTCTAATTTTAGCATTTTACAATGTCACAATTGATCTACTCTTTTCATAGCTACAATTCGTGTCTCTTCAAGTTTTGGTTATAATAGAACTCAATTGTTATGATTCACATTGTTGTAACTCAGTTATATTTCTTTTTGTGCTTCAAATCACGTTGCTACAACTTCCCTTGCAATTGCATTTAGTGTGTTTCTTGTATGATTCTCTTTAGGTTTAGTCTCTACAATTTTGGATTGACATTATTGGACTAATATTGAATGAATGAACACTTAATTGTCGTGACAACAAAAGGCCTTCATTATACTCAAGTAGGTCACCAATAGACCATAAGCTTCATTTCTACAGAGTGATTTTAATTCCTGCAATTTTGATTTCAATTTCCGCAAGAGTGATTTTAATTATTGAAAGTGTGATTTTAATTTCTATGAAAGTGATTTTAATTCCTACAAGTTTGATTTTAATTTTCGCAAGAGTGATTTCAATTCCTGCAAGAGTGATTTCGATTTCCGCAAGTGTGATCGTAATTTCCTGCAAGTGTGATTTCAATTCTCGCAAGTGTGATTTAATTTATCTAGAGAAGCTTAGACCTTAGCATAGGTTGGTGACTTAATTAAGTATTATGAGACTTTGAATTGTGACATTAAAGTGCTACAACACCATAGTCAAAACACTTCTCTTCTTGCATAGATTGTGCACGATAGTTTGTAAGTTCCATACAAGTTTTGAATTGATAATTAAATGTACAACTCTTCATTTTCTTACTAAGTTAATTATAAAGTAATTGAAAGGTCCATCAATAATATTTGTTCTTGAAAACATGATAGATTTTATGGTATCTTGGGGATTTTTCTCTCTCATCGCATAAATTGGTGTTTGCAACTATTATAGAGTACATGATGATGATAGGTGCAAGCCAAACAACTACTAGGTTCTTTTCTTTTCTTTTCTTTATTTTTGGTGTGTGGTCGAAGGCATGGGGTATATTGTGGAAACTTTCTATGATCATGTCATCATCGAGAGGATTGACGGGGAAAGTTATTTTGAAACATGTAGAAGAGTGATAGTATTTCGACGACAATCATTTTCTAGAATCTTGATTTATTCTTTGAGTGTTGTGTCGAAAATAAGGGGGGGTCAGGTAATGCATTCAGTTAATAAAAACCTTATGTGTTAATGTTCTATCATGAGAATGGTTATGGATTATTCAGATATGTCGAACTCTCCCGATGATTATTACTTTTAAAAAATTTGTTTACCCTTGAGAAACATGCTAAGGGAGGTAGGTAACCCATTCAATTGATAAGGTCTTCAATTGTTCGTTTATTTGTATATCCCATGTTAACTACTATCTCACCAATGAATTTACTTTACTTGTTTGAATGAGTATGTGTATGTCAAAAGGCCACATGGAGGATCAATTGGGATGAGGCAATATATCATATGAAGGAGATGAACAACATGTACCGACAAGTTGGCTTCCCGACGATACATATTGGGTACTTTGTTGATAATGTAGATGAAAACCTTTATTGCATTCTCAAATGACAAGGTGGTATGCTTAAGAAAAGGTGTGCCAAAGAAATAAGGCCTCATAGCATGTATAATGTGTAGTAAATATTTGTGCTTAATTGAATTACAATTCAAAATTGTTGTAGAGGGTCGTCTTCCATGTCATACAGTTATTGGTTCTTGAAATCTTGAAGGACTAATCTCCTTCTAAATTGTATGCACAAAACATATGCCATGTTGTATTTTTGTGTACACGATCATCATCGAAAGATTTATCGAGAGGGAGCATCAACAAATATGGATGAATTTCATGCTATCCACCTCGATGACAAAAATGGGAGGGGATTGAAAAGTTTGAATTGATTAAAAGCATGTATAGAATAAATGATATATAGGGTGAGGGGTCCAGCTATATATACTTACAACAATTGTTTTACAAATATTTTGAAGTCTATTCTTTTCTTGACACGTGTGCACGAAATACATAATGATTGGAAAAGACACATGGACCTTGTGTCGAATGGGGTATTGTCATTGAGAGAAGTGGTTGGGAAAATCATGCATGCTAAGTGTGTTTCCCCAATGATATCAACTCCTGATGATATCGTTGAGATAGTATCGTCACTGGAAGAAGAGATTAGAAGATATAAATAGTGTGATTCCATAGATGAAGGTCTGATGACACTTAAACAAGGGTCATATAGGTCAGGAATTGAGCACATTCCTACAAATGGGACTCACAAGAAGGGGATTAATGTTTTGATTGGATATGGAGGGGAAGCAATGATGAATCTAATCTAAAGGACCATTGTTTTGGTCACTATTTCCTTGGACCAACTTCAAATATTATGTACAAAAGGTAGTCTTATGAATGAATAGCTAGTTAGATTAGTAGTGATAAGTACCTTGCTAAACTTTTAGTAGGTGGGTGACCACTAAAACCCTCTAAGCTAAATAATTTTAGTTGGTTGTTGTGAATGTCACAACACTATGCTCGAGGAAGGTTTGACTAACCTTTCCATTGTATACACCAATATGAGAATACCAACATTGAGGAAGGATCAACCGAACCTCCTCCATGGTCATTATCCATGAGAATTCTGTGTTGGAGGAAGGGTTGGCCAAGAAATAGTGCAATCATTTTTCTGTTCACAAAGCCATTGGTACCAAAAAAATTGATTAGGTTCTAAATACAAGGATGAAAGAGTTACCTTTTTTTAATTTGGTACTTGATGTACATCAAATAATCTCCATATAGAATATCCATGTTATAAGATCTTTTCCATCAAATTTACTCATATCAATCTTGGGAATGAAGTAGTTCCTTTGTGCTAAGTTGAACCCAATATTATGAAAACCTTGGAGTGATGAATAATAATGATTATAGGATTCAATATTTATGTTCTCCACATTTGTTAAAATTTTCTCCATGTGTGATTGGGGTTCAAAAATTGTGTTCTCCTTATTTTCATGATTTCATTGTGTCCCAATATCACCTTTATGTATCCTCTCATCTAGGATATGTAAGATCATGTCTGCCATGGAATTTAGTAAGTATTCCATCTTTTGATCCCTAGAATTTTGTATTTGTTCCATCTTTTGATCAATAGAATTTTGTAATTGTTCCATATTTTGATCCATTTCCCCTTTAAGTAATTCTTATAAACATGTGAAATCAACCCTTTTCAACATAGTATCACTCATTTCGCTAAATTGGTTCCTCAATAGGGATACTTGGTTCCCTAAGTCTTCAATTTTGGTGTCATGTGTGAGTTATCTGGAGGTTTAACAGGAACACAAATTTCTGAAAAATCATTTTCCATGTGATAAAATCATAATAATCATGTTTTCTCTCTTTATCACAATTTTTGAATCACCAAAAATGGATATTTCAATCAAAAGTTATTCTAATATCAAGTTAAAACACCTTCAAAAATATTGGTTTGTAGATTGTCTTGTTGGCCAACCCTTCTCTTGAAGTATCTCTAAAATTTCATCCTCTCTGAGACTCAAATTTTGATATTATTAGAATGATATGTCTTCTATGCTATGCCATAGGTTTAACCAAATCCAATGTCCCAAGAGATTTAGTTATGACTACTTTCCTAAAATTAGTTGTTTTTGTCCCTTTCAAAAGAGTGAATTTGTACAACCTTCCACATGTCTAATTTTTCTAATCTACCTATAGAACTTTGAGATAAAATAATATGATCTATTCTCTTTCCAATAGAAATGGTGGCACTCAATTTGGACTTTTTTGTATATAGAAATGAAGAATAAGCATTCCTCCTTTTCCCCTTATGTTGTATGGGAAATATGGATATTGTAGAATGTTGCAATATTCAAGGATTACTATCACACAATGTTTCAATGGTGATTATAGAGGAATTTCTCACCAGTGAACAAAATTCAATTCTTATGAGCGATTTTCTTGGAACCATAGGTTTACCTTAACATGGTGCTCAAATGTGTAGTTGCATGTAGAGGGATTGTATCAAATGATCTTATGACCCATGCACACATAAGTGGATAAAATACCAACTATATGTCTTCAGAATTGTTGTTCCAATGCATAATCTTAAACATATATGTATGAAAATTTTGAATATATATATATAATACACGTGTCTTTTTTTATGTTTTAACACTATATGGAAAATAAATTATCTGATGCATAAGTATATACCAAGACAAAAAATGATTGATTATGTTAAGACCCTCAACCTAGTATTAACACTTAACCTCATAAATTAAGGGCTTCATGGGACTTTCTTTCTTTCTTCACATACACATTATATATATATATATATATATACATTGTTAAAAGAACACAATTTTTCCTTAATTATACAAATTTTCCATAAATAAAAATTATATATTCTAAAAGCTAATTTTCAATTTTGATGTTTCATCTTTTTATACCATATTCTAATAATTTGTACATGTACCTCAAATAAGTCTTCCCAGTCACTAGGTTGTTGTTTTTCTATATTTTCATTACAACTAATGCATCATGAGAGAGAAACATTAACTTACATCATCCTTGTATCCATGACACACTATGATTACCAAAATCAATAATGTCTCATCTATGACCTCAAAAACTTACAAAAATTATTGAAGCAATGTGAGAAGGATGTGATGAAAACAAATATCAATGCAACAGATTTGGCCCTACAAAAGGATTGTTGGAAAGAAGGATTCAAGCATCAATGAAACATAAGTAATAAGATCCATGGTCCATATGCCATTAACATTGGTGAGCAAGCATATTTTTAATGGAACATGTTTTGAAACAGGTGATTCACTACTTCACCACTATGCATTAATTATTATTAAATATTGATGAATTAATATTAAATAACATCGACATAAGTGTTTTTTTTTTTATGAATATGGTCAATTTGATATTTAAAAAGACATTAAAAAATATTGAGTTGTGATGTAATGTGAAGCAATGTGAATATGGAAAGAAAAGGGTGTGTAAGTAAGCTATAAAATGTTTCACTAATTACCCAAACAACATGTATGTTTTAGGTTTCTCTATATCTTTAAAATCAACATCTAATACCTATGATGAGTATGTCTATTGTCAAGTTCTCAATTTTTCTTTATGTTTATTTGCATTATGTTTTTGTAGCGTTGTTTACTATAGGAATGGAAAATTGTTGAAAGAATTGTGTCTCCTTTTGTAGCATTGTTTACTGTAGGAATGAAAAATTGTTGAAAAAATTGTGTCTCTAACTTAATGGTGATTTCCATAGAAAATGGAAAATAGTGAAATAAAGTGATCAAATTTGTTAAGGGACATTACAAGATGCTCACCACCTTAGCAGTGTGAATATAATGTTAACTTTTTATCTTCACCTTTATGTATTAAATGTTATTAATTATGAATTATTATGTAAATATAGCTTTGTCAAATTTGATATTAAAAGTGTTATTAAGTAAAATTATTAAATAATGTGGTCAAATTTGTTAGAGGCTCGTCATCGTCACCATTATGTATTTAACGTTAGCTAATTATCAACACCATTATATACCAACATAGATACATCTGAACTCTAAATATGTCATGTTCAAAGAGACATCAAATCCCTTAAAGTGCAAACTTTTTTAGAGTGTCAAAATTGAGTAAAGGTTTGTGCCTCAAGGGATTTATTCCCTCTCAACGCATAACATATCTAGAGTTAAAATGAATCTATGTTGGTTCTTAAGATGTGCATGTTTTCGCGTGCGTGTGTGTGTGCACTACGTGTCAACTCCATGTTGAGCACTAAAGGAACTACGCATATCCCACATTATGAGCAATGCACCATTCATTTTTTTTAACCACGATCCATATTAACTCCAAATCTATCATGCATCAAAAAATCATCAAATCCCTTGAGGTGCAAACCTTTTTTAGAATGCAAAACTTGAGTAAAGGTTTACACCTCAAGGGATTTAAT
>JZKD02S0344980.1:1545417-1564840 GCA_000966675.3 Picea glauca | reverse complement strand
ATTAATGAACGTACAAGAAATTAGCGAACAATCGATCAGTCTAACCCCCCATCAGAACAGAGGTAGGTTTAAGTAACTTCACGGGGAATTAAGAACCTCCTAGAATTCCCCAAGATCCGCGACTTTACATTAGGCCTCCCAGTTGCACATGCATTATGAAATGTAGTTCTTAAATGCACGAATATTTGACTCGAGCACAACCATGCTAGATTGCATGAAGAGACAACTCACTGAGTGTTGTGGGTGTGACAACAAAAAATTTGGATTTGGGACCATCTTGTGCTCATTCTTCTTCAAGAGGGTACCCAGTCTCAGTCCACAAGAGATAGTCTGGGGCCATGTGGCCTCTCTCCCAATAGTGTGTATATGGGCAACGTTGTTGCCACGACAAGGAGTAGGGAGGACCATAGAGGCCTTCGATGACACCTTTTTTTATTGGTGGGAACGACAGATTCCGGTGATAGAGGACTACCCCTATGCCAGGATCAACTTTTCTAGGGACTCGAACATTCCCATACCACCTGGAGCAGAGCGAGGGGAGATAGGTACATTCATTTTTAATGTTATTTTTTTTTATTTCTATTTATTTTTATATATATCATTTTTATGGGAAACAGAGTATCTGACAACTATGTATCTGTTTATGTATAGATGTGGGGCCATTGCGTCCAGCGGAATTCTCGAGGACTAGGTAGCATCCTTGAGCAGAGGAAGTACCATCCGCAGTTGTCATACCAACAGTAGCAGTAGGGGGGCCTCTAGATGGAGAGGCTCAAAGAGTTTTGAGACGGGTGGAGCGAAACCTCACCACGCTCACTGGTGTAGTCCCTATGGAAGAGATTGAGGATCTCCCACCATCGAAGCAACCTCATGTAGTTGGGGTGCCACAGACCTGGGTCCAACTCTTTCAGCATCTGTCAAATGCCACGGTTCACTATGGCAGGGCCAACAGGCCCAACCCTTAGCTTTAAGATAGAACACTTACGTTCTGGGGGCACTTTTTGTATATTTTTGAGGGCATAAACCTTGTGATGTGTATTGGATATGTATTTTTGAGGTGCTTGCACCCATCTATGTACTCTGAAACTCTCTCTCTCTCTCTCTCTCTCTCTCTCTCTCTCTCTCTCTCTCTCTCTCTATATATATATATATATATATATATATATATATGCGTATTTACATCTTTTTATGTCTTATGGATTACATTTATTTACAAATGTGTTTACATGTGTATGTGTGTGTTTTTTATTATGTGTGTGCAATATGCCAATATAATACTTGATTAGCTAGAGTATTTGTCATTTGATTCAATCTCCTAGGAACATGGATAGACGTAATATAATCAAGATAACGTTCTAAGATACGTACCCTAAGGAATCGTCGATATAGAGTAGGATCATAAACGCGGTAAACCCCATTTAATTGGGACACAACCAATTGTACATCTAATTAGTCCCGGAGGTAAGAGATACCATGCGAAAAAGCCTCGTGAAGCAACTCAATTACTGTACTGTATTCGGCAACATTGTTTGTGGCGTCACCTAAACAGATACCTCCAAAAGATAGCAACTGGCCTTGAGGTGTGAACATCACCCAAGGTGTGGAAGAAAGACTCTTAGTGTGTCGGCTAGAACTGTCCACAAATCCAACGAAAATGTTTGATTCACTTGACATCTGCCACAGTGAAAAATATGACATAAAAAACAACATATCCATAAAACAAAAAAAATAAAACTAAAAATGTATAAGAAATATACATATATACAAAAAGTCACCCAAGGCGACCCACCTACGAGTAATACTTCTTGAGATAGAGCCCATTTCTAGGCTCTGCTAAAGCATTCCATTCAAAATCAACTAGACAATAACTACCCTTCTTTAATACCTCCTTCACGATGAACGGTCCGAACCACATGGGTTTGAACTTGCCTGCCCCCAGGGGATCCTTATCTTGGTCATAGACCAGGACAAGGTCACCTTCGGAGAAAATACAAGGATGAACAGACTGATCATACTGACACTTGAATTTTTTCTTGTGAGCCTCATTAGCCAAGGCTGCATCGCGTCGTTTCTCATCAAGCTTCTCGAGATATAGTAAGTGTTCCTCAAGTGGTGAAGTGTTTGGCAATAACTGTACTGCCAAATTAAGAGATAGGATCTGGCATTCTATAGGCAAGACTGCTTCCAACCTGTAAACGAGTTGAAAAGGTGAGAAACTAATGGCAGTCTTTATAGACATTCAGTAGGCCCACAATGACGAGTACAACATCAAATGCCAATTTGACTTGGCCGAATTGATCGTTCGTTGTAGAATGGTATTGAGAGACTTATTCATAGCTTCCACCTGACCATTCTCTTGTGGGTAATAAGGTGATGAGTTCTCTTGACTAAAACCAATATTTAATGTTAACTCAGACACAATTTTTTCCTAAAAGTGACTACCATGGTCAGTGACAATCTCCTTTGGGATTCCGAACCTAGCTATTATCTGGTTAAACAGAAAGCGAGTTGTTGTTTTGCCATCATCTTTGAATGTTGGCATAGCTTCGACCCACTTTGTAAAGTAGTCTACTGCTACAATTATATAAATATGCCCCCTGGCTAAAGGGGGTTGGTGTGTAGTGTAATCAATCCCCCACTTGGTGAAGGAGCCAACAGTAGTGATGGGAAACATGGGAGCAGGGTGTGCCCTCATCTTCTGATAGAAGATCTGACACTGGTGGCACTTCTTGATCGATTCAACGCAATATTTGATTAATGTCAACACACTCCTTGCGGACTATATGCACACCTTTCATGATCCAGGTGGATATCTATGGCCACCCACCTTTTCCAACTGGCTCAAAACAGTTTTCTGGCAATTTTGCCAATTAACTATTTTTAGCAGTTTTAACTTCCGAGGCCATTTTGAGGGCCTAAATGAAGATTTTTTAGGATAAATATTCTCAATGATACTCGAAGGCATGATTGAGCCCCCAAAATTAATATTCTCGATGATACCTTTTCAACGGGCTATCATACGCCTAAAATGGAGATCGTATGCAAACGTTATGACCCCGGGAAGTTGATGTACTAACTTACCCAAACGGGGCCCACATGAATTTTGGCGCTTCATCTCCTAGGGTTAGGTTTTTAGATGTCTAGGGTTTTTGGCATTCCTATTTATTGTAAAAAGGACTTCAGAGCTTCATTGTAATGATCTTCTTGCAAATGAGCACAACCGTCATATCTCTTCTCAAAGATAAGCTACCACCATTCCAACAAGCTTGTTTTCGCTGCATTTTACAGTTTCAGCTTATTTCATTATTGAATAGAAAAGTAGTTTTATTGTACCTCTGTTATTTTGTGTTAAGAACCTGTTAATAATCTGTATTCATTTCTTTCGGCTTATAAATATGGATCATTGCATGAACTCAACAAAGACAAATGATTTGAAACTTATCCCAATACTTCACAACATCATATGCTCAATGACACAACTCATTCATTCGTGAAAACATAAAATAATAGGGAAACTGTAAACAATATCAACACCATGCATTGTGTCAATATCCCTCTATTATATTCCTTCAAATGTAAATGGCTAGAGCCTGATAAAAATAACTTACATTCAATAACAACTATCTCCTACTCTGCAGCTAACCTTATTCAGACATACAATGCATTTATGTATACAAGAGGTCCTCTCGGGTTTCATCCAACTACCTACTTGATCAAAATCAAATTCTACAGCTACTTAAGTCTTATTTCACAAACGTCTGTGATAGACAATTTAAGGTGAATCTTCAAATCTGTGCCAAAATCAAATATCTAAAGGACGATCTGATCTCTTATGGATTTGACGTGATCGTTCAACCTCCTCCCATTAAATTCTTTGATTCATATTTTACTTAAAATTTCTCTGAGATACGCCACCTTTCAAAATTTAAATTTTACTCAAAAGGTGCACTAGGTGTTGTGTTGTCATCCCATGTGGCTTTGGCTAATGATGCTCCTGCATCATACTCCTTTAGGAAAAAAATCATGGACTCCTTTCCATGAGCTCCTACACTAATATTCCATGCTTATGGATATAAGCTTCACTTACCCAACTGGCATCTTCTATCGAGTGTCCCTACCACTTGACCAAATATTCAAAATAGGTCTTCCTCCTGGTATTTTTGCCAATCCTCTGATCAACGATATTCTCCATATGTGTTTTTTCTGCTACATGCATCTGCTTCTCCAATTGATTCTTCTCTTAATATTCTGATCTCTCTATTTCATCTTCCCTGTAAGGATACAGGTCTGAAACGTTGAATATGGGTGATATTCCCACATCCTCTGGCAGCTCTATCTCATAAGCATTGTTACCAAATTTTGTTAGGATCTTGCATGGTCCAATCTTCTTCAACTTCATCTTGGTATATGTTCCTCTTGGGAACCTTTTCTTCCTCAAGTGTGCTAAGACTTGATATCCCAATTTAAATTGAAGTTCTCTTCTATGTTAATCAACTCTATGTTTATACTCTGAATTGTTCTTCTGCAACTGCTCCTTGATCTGATCATGAAGCTTCTGCATTTCTGCAGCGAAGTCTTATGCTCCAACACTTCTAAATTCACTCTGCTCCATGTCTCTCAATTCTAATACCCCTCTTGGCATCATCTCATAGACTATATATAATGGGATTTTTCCTATACTTCTATTTGGTGAGTTATTATATGCAAATTCTTCTTGTGACAGAATTTGATCCCACTAGCTATGATGTTCAGTGGCCAAACTTCTCAACAAATTTCCTAAAATCTTATTTACCACCTCAGTCTGTCCATCTGTTTGAGGGTGATATATTGAACTAAAATACAGTTCTGTCCCCAGCTTCTTCCATACTATTCTTCAAAAATGACCAACAAATTTAGTGTCTCTATCTAAGACAATGCTCCTAGGAAATCCATGAAGTCTCACAACTTCCTTGAAAAAAAAAATTGCAACATGTGTTGCATCATTGGTATTCTGGGATGGGATGAAGTGTTCCATCTTTGAGAATCTATCAACCATAAAAAAATATGGAATCACTCCCCCTCTGGGTTCTTGGAAATCCCAACACAAACTCCATGCTTATTTCGTCCCAAGGCCTAATAATTTGGAATAGGCAATGGTTAATACAATCCAGTGTTCTGTTTATTTCCTTTTGCATACTGGAAAATATTACATTTGTTCACAAACCTCTTCACCTCTGCTCTCATACTTGGCCAATAGTGACGCAGTCGCGCTCCTCAGTGCACGTCCTCTCACAAGATCCTCTTCTCCTCCTGGAACGAAGAACTCAAATGTTCTTCTATTTCCATATCGGGAAAATTTCACTCACATCAACACTCTTTCTCAATCTCCCTTTCTTCTATCGAGAAATCGGACTTCACGATTTCGCGAGTCCTGTGGTCACGCAAGTTGGTTCTTGCGATTCTCTAAAACCCGATGACAAGTCAACGCTGACCCGTCACATCCCTATTGGGATTTCTCCTATTGTGAATTCGGCACTTGCGAGGTCCAAAACCACTCGCTCTTTTGAACCCCGATCCTCGATATACCGAACCGCAGACTACGCACCTTCACAGGTTTTTCTCTCCTAATAAACTTCCATCCATATGACCGCTAGTCCATAAGGCCACAGTCTTATCTCCTATCAGAATTTTGAACTTCATGGAATCGAAATGTATGGACACTTTGTCCTCAGGTTCCTCGAACCTTTGAACCCCGATGTGCTCGTGAGTTTACTTTTCAACGATCCCGTCGCCTCGTCAGGATTTCGGACTTCGTGGGATCGCGAATCCTGATGTCGATATTTCTTTGGCACTTCAACCTGCGAAAACCTGATGTGGTGTGCCATTTTTCCACTCCTATGATGCCTGTAGCCCACGCTCCTCTCATATCCATTGGGATATTGCGGTTCACGATTTCGCGATTCTTGATGCACTATTTTTCTTGTCTGTGGGATTCATGAAAGACCGATTCCCATCTTTCTCCTGATCCACGACATGTGTCCCGGATGAATGAACGGTCTAGATCGACCTACGGACTTCACCAAATGCAAAGGCCAAAAATACTCACTTATGTGAATGTTGATGGCTGAATCTCCGACTATGGATGGCCACGCGACACGTGTCCCCCCTTTGAGATCCTACGGCTCACGATCCTCCTAAGATTAATCCTATGGTGTGACCATAACCTCCTCACTCCTTTGATCAATCCAATGGCTGACGGGATTTTGCAAATCCTCCACACAAGATCCTAACCATCCATCTCTTCCCTTTGATGATTTCCACGAAACTCGTTCACTTGCTCGCAAACTTGTGATGCTTCCCTCAAACTTCAATTCACAACTTTCTCTCGCTGTTCTACAACAAAATCAAAGGCCTATCCTTCCTGAGCTTTTCCCACAGCTTTTGGTCTCCAGAAAGGAAACCCCTTTGCACGCATTCCTTGCGGCAAATCTTCAACCACGTTTATGTGTTGAAGCTCCTCGACTCTGCTCCTGCCTGCAGTAGCAGTCCTAATTCCTTCTCTCAGGTTTGTAACCCTGAGAATCTTCCTTGGCCTGTGAACTCCTTGCACGGCTCTTACAACCCAATTTCACTTCTGGGTGAACGAGGACAATAGTTAAACTACCTGAGCCTCCGTCAACGCACTCCTTGCAGACAATTTGACTGCACTCCTTGCAGGAATTCTATGGCTCAAATAGAGAAACAATTGAAACTCATTCCTTATTCCTCTCAGATTTCAAACTCAACATGAAATCACATACACAACAATAAAGCAAATGCATAACAGGAAAACAACCACTCATGAGAACATCATTTAACATCAACACACAGAGAAAAGACACAAAACCATGGATTTGAATCAACTTCTTCTATTAATTCAAGATCTATACATGGATGTTCTTCTACCCCTCTCTGATATTCTCCTGTGCTCTTCCTGCTTCAACTCTCATGCATATGTTACAATGTACAATGAGGTGTCTATATCCATTTTCCCTCCTTCTAAAACTGTCTAATCTAAGAATTCAATTCTACCTACTTGCATTAACTAGATTAAATGCCTCCTATCTACTTAAGGATGAGAGATATCCACTCAAGATCCATTACATTACAAAAGTGTGCCTCATTAAATTATCAAATTAATGTATGCACAACAGTTTCAAGGTGTTTCAAAATTTGTGTTGGACGCCTTCCAGCTGTCTTCCGCTTCCGCACTGGCTCGCCTGATATGAGGGATGCTCATGCATCATACTCCCTCTCTTGAAAAGTTTCACGGGCTCCTGTCCATGAGCTCCTGCACGGTATATCCATGTTTCTGTATTTCTTCTTCATTCTCCCAGTTGGCATCTTCCACTGGATGGCCCTTCCATTTGACCAGATACTCATAGTATTCTTTCCTCCTAGTCTTCTTACTGATCCTCTTGTCCAGTATACATTCCATCTGCGGCTTCTCTACAATCAACATCTTCTTCATCCACTGGTTCACTGGCTTCTCAGTCCCAGTCTCTGCTTCTCCAACCCTGTATGGGTATAAATATGCGACATTGAATATCAGAGATATTTCGATCCCATCCGGTAACTCGATCTCATAAGCATTTTCCCCAAACTTCTTCAAGACCTTGCAGGGTTCGATTTTCTTCATCTTTAGTTTATTGTATGTTCCTCTCGAGAACCTTTCTCTTCTCATGTGTGCCAGAACTAATTCACCAACCTCGAATTGAAGTTGTCTCTTCCACTGGTCGTCTCTGCGCTTATATTCGTGACTTGAATCTAGCAGTCGCTACTTCACCTAGCCGTGAAGTTCTTTCATCGCCTCTGCGAACTCTTCGACACTTGCGCTCCTAGTTGCAGTCTATTCCGAATCCCTTAATTTAGAAACTCCTCTCAGCTGCATGCCATACACTATATGAAATGGACTTTGGCCTGTGCTCCTGTTCACTGAGTCATTATATGCAAACTCTGCCTACGAAAATATACTATCCCACTGGCTGTGGTGCTCTATCACCAAGCTTCTCAGTAAGTCTCCTAGACTTTTGTTCACCACTTCTGTCTACCCATCTATCTGAGGATGATAAGCTGAACTAAACAATAAGTTAGTCCCAATATTTTTCCACAGTTTCCTCCAAAAATGTCCCATGAACTTTGTATCTCTGTCCGAAACTATACTTCTGGGTAAACTGTGAAGTCGAATGACCTCTTTGAAAAACAGATTTGTGATGTGAGTCACATCACCGGTTTTTTGGCATGGGATAAAATGTGCCATCTTGGAAAACCTATCCACTATCACAAAGACTGAATTAAATCCTCTTTGCGTACTTGGCAATCCCAATATGAAATCCATGTTGATTTCATCCCACGACCTCTTAGGTATGGGTAATGGTTGATAGAATCTTGCATTCTACTTTCTTCCTTTTGAATGCTGGCAAATTTTGCATTTGTCTACAAACCGCTTGACCTTTGATCGCATCCCTAGCCAAAAGTACGACTCCCTTAGCTTTGCAAATGTCTTGTCATGACCAAAATGTCATGCCAAGCCTCCGCTGTGTTTCTCCTTCAATAGATTCTCCCTCATGGAGCAATTTGGAATACACAATTGATTGCCTCTGAAAAATAATCCTTCTTGGATCATATATTCTGTCCAAGGGATTCTATCTCTGAGAACTAGATTCTTAGCTGCTTCATATGCTTCTTTTAAATCCTGATCATCTTCATACATGTCCCTGAGATCATCAAAATCCAGCGTTTTGACTCTGAATTCCTGCATCAGCAAACATTTCCTACTCAAAGCATCAACCACTTTGTTAGCAGTACCCGAAATATGCTTAATTACAAAAGTGAAATTCTGCATGTATTCAACCCACTTAACATGCCCCTGATTCAACTTCTCCTTTTGAGTCACAAATTGTAAGGAATGGTTATCACTATATAAAACAAATTCCTTTGGAATCAAATAGTGCCTCCATTTTTTCAATGTCTGTATGATGGCATAGAATTCCTTATCATACGTGGAGTACTTTTCTTTTACCTCATTCAACTTCTCGCTAAAATATGAAATCGGTCTGTCCTCCTGACTCAAGATTGCTCCTATGGAAATCCCTCTTGTATCACATTTTACTTGAAACGTTTTCTGGAAATCTGACAACACCAAAACCGGTTGTTCCGTGATCTTCCTTTTCAACAAATTGAAACTCTTTTCAGCTTCTTCTTTCCAGTGAAAAGACTTATGCCACTTCTTCACTGTATCCATCATCGCTATGCTAATTCCACTGAAATTCCTAATGATTTTTCGGTAGAAACTAGCCAAGCCATGAAAAATTTTCACCTCGAATACATTCCTCGATGATGGCCAATTCTTGATCACTTCCACCTTATCCGGATCCATCCTCAACTCATTTGCCGAAATAACAAATCCCAAATAAATGAGTTATGTCTTCATGAATGAGGACTTCTTCATATTAATCAACAACTTCTCATGTTGTAGTTTCTGCATCACTGTAGCCAAATGCTTCAAGTGCTCTGCCACTGATTTAATATAAACCAGTGTGTCATCCAAGTATACGATGACAAATTTCCCGATGAACTCCCTCAGGACTTCATTCATCAACCTCATAAAGTTACTTGGTGCATTTGTTAATCCAAACGACATAACAAGCCATTCATACAAACCCTCGGTTTTTTTTAATGTTGTCTTCCATTCATCACCTTCTCTCATGCGAATCTGTTGATATCCGCTTTTCAAATCAATCTTTGAAAAGTACCTTGCTCCACTCAAGAAATCCATCAGATCATCCATTCTTGGCAATGGAAACCTGTATCTGATGGTTATCTTATTTATTGCCCTCGAGTCGGTACACATCCTCCAGCCTCTGTCTTTCTTTGGACTGAACACTGTTGGAACAACACATGGACTCAAGATTTCCCTGACTAACCCTTTGTCCAACAACTCTTGGACTTGCCTTTTAACCTCCTCATTCTCCTGCAGCGTCAATCTATACGCAGCTTTATATGGCAAACTAGCTCCTTGTATGAGATCAATATGATGACTCACACTCCTGACCGGTGGCAATGAACGAGGTAGTTCATCCACTATAATGTCAGTGAACTCTTCCAACAATTCCTGAACTTCATCCGGTAAATCATCCACTCTTGTACTAGTTAGAACAATCCGCGGCTTCCTGACCACAAAGAATTGTGGATCCTCCTTCTTCTTAACCTTGGTAAGAAGTTCCTTTCCACTCATGAGAAGTATTGTGTTGCTTACTTGCGGCTTCACCTCCTTGTCCTTTATCGGAAGCAACATGTGTGTCCTCCCATTTTTCTCTATGGTGTATGCATTCATTATCCCATCATGAATCACATTTCTGTCATATTTCCATGGTCTACCCAGCAATAGATGACAAACATCCATGGGAATAACATCACATAAGATCTTATCATTATATCCACCTATCTTGAATTCAACCAAGCATTGTTTAGTAACAGTTACCTGGTGTCCTTTCTGCAGCCATGAAACTCTGTATGGGCTTGGATGACCAGTCATCTCTAGCTCCACCTTCTCTACCACCTCGGTCGAAATGAGATTATGTGTGCTACCACTGTCCATGATAACCTTGCATACCCTATCCTTGGTTTTGCAAGCAGTCCTAAAGAGTCTGGTCCTTTGGACTGAAATTTCAACCTCCTTCTCGGGTGTCAAAAGGACTTTTCGCATCATGAGCAATCTTCCGCCTTCAGCGTCTTCGACCTCAACATCTCGCCTCTGTGCTTCGATGATGTGAGCTTCTCCAATGTCCTTCTTTTTCTCTGGACACTCATAAGACTTGTGCCCATTCTTTCCGCATGTGAAGCATGTGATTACTCCACCTCTTCCTCTTCCTCTGCCTCTAGTACAAGGAAAAGTGTTGTTATCATCATAGTCTCCTCTCTGTTCATTATGTTGCCCTCTCTGTTCAACATATGGCCCCCGCTTTGAGGTTCCACCTCTCTCTGCATGAGTATGAGGTTTCTTCCATTCCTCCTTGGGCTTCTGGTATTTGTCCTGGGCAACTGCTTTGCCTCTGGGCTGACTTCTGCCTCGACCCCTCTAACTCTGTTTTCAGCTCAGCTTCTCTTCAGCTTTCAGAGCCATTTGATAAGCATCTTCCACCGTTCATATGGTTACCATGCTCATCTCATCCTGGATATCATATCTCAGGCCATTCATGTATCTGGCAACTTTTTCATCATCACTCTCCCGATGACCTTCCCTGATGTTCAGTCGATAGAATTCCTCCGTGTATTCTTTCACTGTCATCAGCTTCTGTCTCAGGTTTTGCATCCTCCTGAACAGAGTGATTTGATAATCTATAGGGATGAACTTTGCATTCATCTTTGCAATCATTCAATCCCAAATTTTAATTTTCTACTTGCCCTTCCAGCGTCTATCTATTTGTAGCTCGTCCCACCATAATTTTTCATGTCCCTTCAATCTCGTGACAGCATGCCTGACTTTCTTATCCTCTTCGACATATTCATAATCAAAGTATGTATCCAAAGCTCCAATCCAATCTAGAAGCTCTTCCGCATCCAGATTTCCTTCATAAACTGGAATGTCCATCTTCTCCTTTGCACCCATCCATGCAATAGATTTAATTAGGCATTCATTGGTTGCATCCTCGGTTGCAACTTATTCCTCATGTTCAGTCTCAACTTCGTTGTCAGAATCACTCAGATCCCCTGCACTGGCTGTGTGTCTTTGTGTTGTCTCCATGTCTTCGAGTCTAGCTCGGAGATCACTCACTTGTCTCTCTATGGTTGGATCTCCCATCTGCCTGCCCCTTCATCGCGACATCTCCCTATCCTCTGGATCAGGTGACTATCTATCTCTTCTCGGTGGCATAGTGAATTTCCTTCTCCCTGCTACAGAAAGAAAAGAGTCTTTTTGTCTTAGCTCTGATACCACTCTGACGCAGTCGTGCTCCTCAGTGCACGTCCACTCATAGGATCCTCTTCTCCTCCCGTCCCGAAGAACTCAAATGTTCTTCTATTTCCCTATCGGGAAAATTTCACCCACAAAAATACTCTCGCTCGATCTCCCTTTCTTATATCGAGAAATTGGACTTCACGATTTCGCGAGTCCCGTGGTCACGCGAGTTGGTTCTCGCAATTATTTGAAACTCGATGACAAGTCAAAGCTGACCCTTCATGTCCCTATCGGGATTTCTCCTATCGTGAATTAAGAACTTACGAGGTCCAAAACCACTCGCTCTATTGAACCACGATCCCCGATATACCGAACCACTGACTACGCACCTTCATGGGTTTTTCTCTCCTGCTAAACTTCCATCCATATGACCGCTAGTCCATAAGGCCACAATCTTATCTCCTATCAGAATTTTGGACTTTGCTGAATCAAAATGTATGGACACTTTGTCCTCAGGTTCCCCGATCCTTTGAACCCCGATGTTCTCGTGATTTGACTTTTCAATTATCCCGTCACCTCGTCGGGATTTCAGACTTCGCGGGATCGTGAATCCTGATGTCGATATTTCTTTGGCACTTCAACCTGCAAAAACCCGATGTGGTGTGCCACCTATCCACTCCTCTGACACCTGTGGCCCACGCTCCTCTTGTATCCATCGGGATATCATGGTTCGCAATTTCACGATTCTTGATGCACTGTTTTCCTTGTCTCCGGGATTCACGAAAGACCGATTCTCATCTTTCTCTTGATCCATGACACACGTCTCGGATGAATGAACGGTCCAGATCGACCTACAGACTTCACCAAATGCAAAGGCCAAAAATACTCACTTATGTGAATGCCGATGGCTGAATCTTCGACTATGGATGGCCACACGACACGTGTCCCCCCTTTGAGATCCTGCGGCTCATGATCCTCCTGAGCTTAATCCTTTGGTGTGACCATAACCTCCTCACTCCTTTGATTGATCCAACGGCTAACGGGATTTTGAAAATCCTCCACACAAGATCTCGACCATCCGTCTCTTGCCTTTGATGATTTCCATGGAACTCATTCATCTGCTCGCAAACTTGTGATGCTTCCCTCGAACTTCAAGTCACAACTTTCTCTCGTTGTTCTCTAACAAACTCAAAGGCCTGTCCTTCCTGATATTTTCCCATAGCTTTTGGTATCTAGAAAGGAAACCTCTTTGCATGCACTCCTTGCGGAAAATCTTCAACCACGTCTATGTGTTGAAGCTCCTCGACTCTGCTCCCACCTGCAGCAGCATTCCTAATTCCTTCTCTCAAGTTCATAACCCTGAGACTCTTCCTTGGCCTGCGCACTCCTTGCACGGCTCTTACAACCCAATTTCACTTTTGGGTGAACGAGAACAATAGTTAAACTACCTGAGCCTCTGTCAACGCACTCCTTGCAGACAATTCGACTGCACTCCTTGCAGGAATTCTCTAGCTCAAATAGAGAAACAATTGAAACTCATTCCTTCTTCCTCTCAGATTTCAAACTCAACATGAAATCACATACACAACAATAAAGCAAATGCATAACAGGAAAACAACCACTCATGAGCACATCATTTAACATCAACACACAAAGAAAAGACACAAAACCATGGATTTGAATCAACTTCTTCTATTAATTCAAGATCTATACATGGATTTTCTTCTACCGCTCTCTGTTATTCTCCTGTGCTCTTCCTGCTTCAACTCTCATGCATATGTTACAATGTACAATGAGGTGTCTATATCCGTTTTCCCTCCTTCTTCTAAAACTGTCTAATCTAAGAATTCAATTCTACCTACTTGCATTAACTAGATTAAATTCCTCCTATCTACTTAAGGACGAGAGCTATCTGCTCAAGGTCCATTACATTACAAAAGTGCGCCTCATTAAATTATCACATTAATGTATGCGCAACAATTTCAAGGTGTTTCAAAATTTGTGTTGGACGCCTTCCAGCTGTCTTTCGCTTCCTTGTTGGCTCGCCTTATATGAGGGATGTTCCTGCATCAAACAGTATGACCTGTTCAATTGTGCAAACGACATGTCATGGCCGAAATGTCATGTTAGACCTCCACTAGATGTTTTTCCTTCATCAGATTTTCCCTCATCGAGAACCTTGGTATGCACAATTGGAAACCTTTATAAAATAATCCATCTTGAATCATGTACTCTTTCCACTGGCTTTTGTCTCTAAGCACATGATTTTCACATGCTTCATATGCTTGCTTAAAATTTGTATCATCACAATACATATGCTTTAGGTGTTCAAACCCAAAGGTCTTGACCTGAAATTAATGAAGAAACATACATCTCCTGCTCAATGCATCACCAACTTTGTTAGCATTACCAGAAATATGTTTAATGACAAAAGTGAAATTTTTCATAAACTCTATCCACTTAGCATGTCTCTAGTTTAACTTTTCCTACCTAGTTATGAATTGCAAATCTTGGTTATCGCTATACAAGACAATTTCCTTTGGAACAAGGTAGCGACTGCATTTCTTCAAGGCTTGAATTATGGCATAAAATTCTTTGTCATATGTGGATTACTTTCCTTTAGCCTCATTCATCTTCTCACTAAAATATGAAACAGGCCCATTATCTTGGCTGAAAACTACTCCAATTGCAACTCCACTCGCGTCACACCTTACTTGAAATGTTTTCCCGAAATTTGGCAAGACCAGAATTGGTCACTCTGTTATCTTATCCTTCAATATATTAAAATTTTTCTCAACTTCTTATGCCCATTTAAAGGAATTGTGTCTCTTCTTCACTGTATCCATCATTGGTGCACAAATTCCACTGAAATTTCTAATGAACTTCCTATAGAAATTGGCTAATCCATGGAAGCTTCTCACTTCAAACATACTCTTTGGTGATCGACATTCTTTGATTGCTCTAACCTTCTCGGGATCCATCTTCAATTTATTTGAAGAGATCACAAAACCCAATTAAATGAGTTTTGTCTTCATAAAATATGACTTCTTCATATTTATCAACAACTTCTCTTGTTGCAGTCTCCTCATCATTAATGTCAGATGTCTCAAATGCTCTTATTTAGTTTTACTGAAGACCAATATATCATCCAGATATACAATCACAAACTTACCAATGAAATCTTTCAATACTTCATTCATCAATATCATAAAAGTACTTGGGGCATTTGTTAATCCAAATAGCATAAAAATCCACTCATACAACCCCTCATTTGTCTTAAAGGTTTTCTTCCACTCATCACCTTCTCTCATTCTTGTATGGTGATATCCACTTTTCAAATCTATATTTGAAAAAAAATTGCTCCACTTAAACAATCCATTAAGTCATCCATCCTAGGCAAAGGACATTTGTACCTGATGGTGATATTGTTTATGGCTCTTGAGTCTATACACATTCTCCATCCTCCATCCTTCTTTGGACTCAACACAGTTGGTACTATGCATGGACTCAATCTTTCTTTGACCAAACCCCTTTCTAATAATTCCTGGACTTGTTTCTTTACCTCCTCATTCTCTTGAGGTGTCAATCTGTATGATTCTTTGTTCACCAGACTTTCTCCTGGTATCAAGTCAATATGATGGTTGATACTTCTGATAGGTGGCAATGAGTTAGGAAACTCATCCACCACTATGTCGGTGAAATTATCCAACATCTCCTAAACTTCTTTAGGAAAATAATCCATAGAAGTACTTTCAAGGAAAACTATGGGCTTCCTCACCACAACAAATTGCATCTCATGTTCCTTCTTAACTTCACTTAGGAGTTCCTTCCCACTCATTAGAAGTATGTTTGTGTTGGATTCTTCTTTTACTTTCTTCTCCTCTATTGGCAGCAACATGTGTGTCCTACCATTATTTTCCTAAGTCTAAGTGTTCTTTCTCCCATAATGAATGACATTCCAGTCAAAATTCCATGGTATTCCCAACAAAACATAACATACATCCATGAGAATTACATCACATAGAATCACATCTCTATATCCACCTATTTTAAATTCAACAAGGCATTGTTTAGTCATCATTACGTAGTGTCCTTTTTGCAACCATGAGACCTTATATGGATTTGGATGTGCAGTTGTCTCTAGCTCCAATTTATCCACCATCTCTATGGATACTAGATTATCAGTCCTCCCACTGTCAATTATCACCTTGCATACTTTGTTTTTAGTCTTGCAAGTTGTCCTGAACAAACTATTCCTCTACACTGGTTTTTCATCTTCTAGTTTTGGCTTCAAGAGAACCCTCCTCAGCATGAGAGATTTTCCATCCTCTGCACCTTCTGCTTCAACATTCCTTTTCTATGCTTCTTAAATTTGAGCTTCACCTCCTCTTTATCTCTTTCTCTCAGGGAATTCCCAAGACTTGTGTCTTTTGTTTCCACATGTATAACATATTATCTCTCCTCCTTTGCTTCTTCCTCTTCTTCTGGAAAAAGAATTCTTCCACTAGGTTGTCTCCCTCTGGAGATTCCTCCTCTTTTTGAGTAACTGTGGGATTTCTCATCCTTACCATTGGGCTTTTGTGCCTTATCATGGGAAACTCATTTACCTTTGCTCGATCTTCTACCTCTGCTTCACTCGCTTTGTTTTCTGGCCAATGTATCCTCTGCTTTTAGTGCATATTGATTGTAACACCCTAGGTTTTGAACCCCCATTTTAAATAATGTATTGTTACAATGCTAAGAGGCCAGAGTGCCTAGACAATTAATGAAGGGCCAGTATGCCCAAGAAATGTAATTTTTTTATGATTAATAATAATAAACACATCAATGGATGCTAGACGGACAAGGACTAGAGTTATAGGGGGATATGATTCCACAAGAGAGGGAGCTTGAGGGACTAAGTGTTATTCCTATTTTCTTATTTCCCTTTCTATCTAAGGGAGGGGATCGGTTACGTTAATTTCTTGGGGAAGGACAAGAGGTTCTTGTTTTCCCCACGAGGTTACTTAACCCTGCCTATGGTTTGATGGGGGGGTTGGACTAATGACTTGTTCGTTGATTTCCCATTCACTCACTCACTCTTCCCTCACACAATCCCATGCATGCACTCCCATGCACTCCCCGACCCATTCATCGACCCATCCTCACCTACATCTTGGTTGGAAAAATGAAAGGAAACAGAGTTGCTGAAGAAATAGCCATGGGGATAGTTGGTTGTAGTGGTCGTTGGTGTGATCCAAGTATGAATTGGGGCCTGCATGTCTAAAATGCATTTGCACGTGCCCTATTTTTCTCACAACTGTGAGTCCTGAGAGTTCTAGCATTGATATTCTGGACCAGCTGTGCTAGAAGCCCTGACAGGAAGGAGAAGGACTGCCTGAGGGACTACGTGGTAGAGAAGGGTGGAGGTCCATTCTCTCGAGTGGCTAGGGCTGGGTAGAAGAGGGCTTGGTACTTGGATTGTTGTGGGTGTCGGGAAATCTATGAGAGCTTGAGAGTTGACTGGATTGGGAACCCAATTACAATCTGGAACTATCCTTGTGGATTCATAGCCCTGGCTCAAGGGTGACACTACTATTGAGATTTGGAGCAATGGTGTCTACGGTTGGGTGGAACGTCCTTATTCTGCAACCAATCGATGTCATATTTCATAAAGATAAGTGGTCTCTATTGTAATATTCCTACCTATGTATGAATGTATTTTCCACTATGTAATTTAATTATCATCTACATGTGTATGAATGTATTTCTGTTGTGTATATTTAATTATCGT
This sequence comes from Picea glauca, assembly GCA_000966675.3. NCBI lineage: Eukaryota > Viridiplantae > Streptophyta > Pinopsida > Pinales > Pinaceae > Picea > Picea glauca. The sequence continues at coordinate 1,547,150 of JZKD02S0344980.1, read as the reverse complement.
TTAACGTAATCTTGAAATTATGCATTCTTGCTAGATATTGTTGTGTATGTTGTTAAATCTATTATATTATTCATCCTTAATGACTAAAGAAGGTATTAGGAAGAGAAAGAGTCTGAGGGTGGGCTTGCTGGTAGCGTACCTGACCTATGGGTGGCTGGTTATGTTAAAGTTTGGTATCAAAGATTCTAGTTGAAACACCGGGCCGGTATGGGCCGGGTTTGTTGGTCAGAATCCCATGGTCGAGATCGAACTCCGATCAGGAAGTTGAAAACCTCAGTAGAAATGGTGTTGCAGAAGATACGTAGGAGACAGAATGTCATAGAACCTCTATGAGGGTTCTAAGGATCATGATTGTTCCTTTTTAATTCGAGAGTGATCACCATGGTAGGATCGAGAGATCCAGGATCATTGGATTGAAGGATAGGTAAAAAGGCGTCATCCGATAAAAAGGAAGCAAGGATAAGGTCATGACGATCGGATCCCATTGGAGAGAGAGATCAATGACCAATAGGCATTGTGGGGAACCGAGTTGCATGGGAGATAATTTCCCAAGGTGGTCCCACAATCCAAACCATGGTTTCCCTAAGGGGTTACATGTCAACATCGGGAGAATTACGGGGCGAAAAGTAGGTTACCCCAAACCACCGATGCATGCCCCCACAAATTGAAATCCATGCAGCGATGTGACAGGTTAGATCTTGAACATCAAAACTCTGAATGGTCGAAGTGGTTGGGGACCGTCGATCCATAGGAGGACACACGTCAAATGATCGTGTGCTCCGGGTGAAGGCACTCCGAGAAAGAGAGAGCAAGGAGAAGTTGAGTTTTGAAAATCCTGAAGCTCGAAGATCCAGAGACCTAAAGTAAGCAACAACTATCGGATTGTCCAAATTATATCCTGATCATCGATCACCAAGAGGTTATGTGTCAACAAATTAGTAACTCTGGAGGAATCCGTTCGAGAGATTTTCAGTTGAGGTTTGAGACTCCTGAAGCATGGAGAGGCAGAGAGGTGGAGAAAACCTCAATCGTCCAATCATCCGAAAATATCTCATCCATTGATCTATCGAGAGCCACACGTCACCAGATCCATGACTTCGAATAAAATCCAATGGGGCCAAACAAGTTTTAAAATTAAGACCTTCAAAGTCCGGAGCCCCGAAGAAATCATAGTAGTCAGATTGAGGAGGACACGTGGAGAAAATTTGTGGACTCCAAGTGAAGACCTGAAGTGAATATTTGATCCAGGTGGATATCGGTGGCCACCCACCTTTTCCAACTGGCTCAAAACAGTTTTCTGGCAATTTTGGCAATTTACTATTTTTAGTAGGTTTTAACTTCCGAGGCCATTTTGAGGGCCTAAATGAAGGATTTTTTAGATAGAGGTTCTCAATGATAGTTGAAGGCATAATTAAGACTCCAAAATTAATCTCCTCGATGATACCTTTCCAACGAGCTATCACACACCTAAAACGGAGATCGTATGCAAAAGTTATGACCCCGAGAAGTTGATGTACTAACTTACCGAAACGGGGCCCACATGACTTTTGGCGCTTCATCTCCTAGGGTTAGGTTTTTGGATGTCTATGAATTTTGGAATTCTCATATATTGTAAAAGGGCCTCTAGATCCTCATTGTAATCATCTTCTCACAGATGCGAGTAGCAGCCACATCTCTTCTCAGAGATAAGCTACCAGCGCCCTAGCTAGTTTATTTCCATTCTGTCTGTAAGC
>JZKD02S0344980.1:1481956-1539956 GCA_000966675.3 Picea glauca | reverse complement strand
AATATGAAAAACACAAAGCGTTATTATATAAAACGCCATGGAAACTGCTAAGCAAATATGAAGGGCGTAAATACATTAATTGATTTACCTGGATCAACCTCATGGGCGCTAACCAACTGGAGATACACTCTGTTTCCGTTCAATTCAAATGCCTCATCAGCCAAAGTTGTTGCATAGTAATCCATACCGTTGAAAAGAGAGAGCCACTTCTCCATGAATTGTTTGCTGGACACCCTCTTTGGTAAAGACATCTTTTATATTGAAGGCAAAGCTTCTTTAATGTCATTTCCTCTGCTTCGAAAGCATGTGCTTGAAATTGTCTGAGAATTGTGCAGGCTCCTCCATTAAAGGCTACTGGGGCAAAAGCATGGAAATGACAAAAGCCAACTTGTTTTATTCTGTAGAACCCTCGACAGTTGAGAATGTTCAACGGAATCATTGCATCCATTCTCTTCTGTAGACTTGATCAGACGCCACTTCTTTTTCTTTTCACCGGTAGATGTAGCGGCCCAGAGAATAACGCCGTGAGAATAACGCATTGTTGCCCTATTTGTAGATCGTGTTCAGGCTGTGTAGCAGAATTAACGGATCGTTTTCTTGCCTGGTTCATTTCAATCCGCCTAAGGATTACCACGTTTTGCTTACCTCGTTCATCTTCAATCCGCCTTATTGTGGACTTGTCTTTGTCGGTGGCAAATTATGAGACCTCTTTATGGATTTGAACTTTTATGATAAAGCATTCAATCATTAAGTTCACTCAAACTTTATATATATTCAGTTAAACATACATATTCAATCATTAAGTTCACTCCAACTTTATATATATTTAGTTCATTAAGTTCACTCAAACTTTATATATATTCAATCATTAAGTTCACTCAAACTTTTTGGATTACCACGTTTTGCTTACCTCTTTCATCTTCAATCCGCCTTATTGTGGACTTGTTCGGTGGCAAATTATGAGACCTTCTTCGCTCTTCTGGATTTGAACTCTGAGGAGAAAGCATTTTTAACCATTAAACACACATGAATGATTGTAAATACAAAATAATAACTAAATTATATAATTATCATAATAATTTAAAAAATTAAAATTGAATGATTGTAAATACAAAATAATAACTAAATTATATAATTATCATAATAATTTAAAGAATTAAAATTTGGATATGAGCAATATTAGATGTATATGAAATTTAAAAATAAATAAATGAGAATTATATTAATTTAGATATTTAAAAAAATAATAATTACAATTTAAAATAAAGAAAGATAAAAAAACATATTAAAAACATCTAAAATAAAAATAAATAATAAATCAAGTGAAAATATATTAAATTAGGTATTTATCTAAATAACTAAATAACTAATAAGTATCATTTAAGATAATAATGAAAAAAAATAGCATTTACATAGAGAAGTAACATAAAGATACAACTAAAATTAAATTTCACTACTTAAAAAATGGTGAAAAACACACCACATATAATGACTAGAATGATGGAATCAAAGTTTTAGAAAATATATGGTTCTAACATCAATTTTCAAAAACCTCATAACAAGAGGTTGAAACTACACAAATCCTAAGAGGTACAAATCTTAAGACACAAGAATAAAAGAGAATTTATAGTTAAATCATGATGCTCTTCTGAAAATATTAAAATTAAAAGAAAAAAAAGAAAAGAGAGACAACACATCTAAAAAAACATGTATTGTTAACTCAATATCTAAAAACAATTAATATCAAAACCTTTTTTTTTCCAGATAAACTCACTTAAGTTTTGACTAAATGCTTCAATTATTAATTGAAAATATGTATATACTCTTTTAAGAATCTTGTATTAGGATTGGAGATAATCTTTTATATAGAATATGATAAATCTAAATTTTAGGGAAGGGGATCCATTCATAAATATAAATTTTGGGAAAGAAGGGGATATGTTCATAAATCTAAATTTTGGGGAAGAAGGAGATACATTCATAAAAAATATGATAAATCGAATATCTATATTTAGTTCATGATGGAGGAGAACACTGCATATCGACTTCAAAAAAAAATGTTTTACTAGATTATCTACTTAGATCCAGATCCATGATGCGAAAATTGGTTGGTATGTCTGATCTTAGTTATTGGGTGAAAATTGGGTGGGTTTTTTGGTTTGACCCATGAGATGAAAATTTGTTTGGTTGTTCATTCCATGACATGTATAGGTTTTACCATAGATTATAAGGTGTCTTAGATGCACAAAATATAATATATTACCTTTTCGAATTGTTGAGTGATTATTTACCTAGGAACTAATTTTGGGGAATTTAATGATGTATGAGCATCAACTACATCTTAAACATATATTTTAATGGTGGTGACATGTCTTCAAATATCTCGACTCTTGTTAAGTCATAAGTTATTGGTATATTGTCTTGCGAGTTGTTGGATATAATCTTGGGTTATAGTAGTAGACAGTTGGTTTGATCTCAGGCCTAGGCAAATCACTCTAACGAGTTATGTATTTCCCATATTTCAAAAAAAAATTGGACATTTGTGAGACTAAGTACTGATTATGCATCCATTAATGCAAATGTGCCATGCATTTTTGTATCCCTTAGTGGAAATTTCCAAGGTATGGCACAGATATTCAAATGTTTTTAATGCATTTCCTTATTTTTAATATGGACTTATATAACATATCATTCCACATTCATTTTGAGTGTCATGGTCCAATGAGGTTTATGAGATTAAAAAAAAAATGGAGTGTAAGTTTCAATAAATTAGAATCCTCGGAGGGGGAACTCCACTAATGGATGGTAATGAGGTGTAGTGAAAGACATAAATTAAAGATCGATAGTCTAATGATAGTGAGAAAATGAAACCTTTAGAGAACAAGTGGTTGACTATTTGAAAATTTGGAGAAAATTGAAAGAAAAAATGAATGTGATTATGTGGTTGTACAGGGTAAACTTAGCAATCTATGGCATATCATTTACATACATAGGATATTAAAGAATACTTTTAATTTTACTAGATATAAAAAAAAATCTTAAAATGTTTTTGATGAACTCTCTTCCCACTACATATTTCCAATTTAAAAGCCCCCTATTTTAAATAGATATCCAAGGTAGCCATTTTTTTGTGACATTTGTAATACCCTTTTTAGTTTTACCCATAATATGGTCGCATGACACAACTCTTATAATCCCTATATAAATATTGTGCAAATTGATGGACTGCATATTTAATTTAACCAACAAAATGATAGGATATTAATAGATATTTTAATAAGACTAATTGTTTTGCATCATCCAATGAGGTTAAAAAGTTCCAAGTTATTTAAATCATGCCTCATTTTTTCTTTTTCAAATGAGCAAAAAAGCAAAGATATTAATAATAGAGAGGTTGGATTTTCTATCATTAGTATATTAATGTCTACATCACACTCCTTAGTGGGTTGGAAAAAATCATTTCTAAAAGATAAATTTGTAGATTCCTATGACCCTTTATTTGGTTATACCCATTGAAGGTTCATTGCAGAGTTCTTCCACCAAGTAGTTTTTCCATATCTTAGAAAATCATCAAATTTATTTTTATTTTAGTGTGTCCTATATTGATGGGAGAATATAAACAATAGCTTGGTATGGGAGAGTTTGAGGATATTACAAGCCCTCTATTGCTTGTGAAAATGTATAAACTAATGTATATGTGAGAGATTCTTGGTGTTCAAGAGAAGGTTCTAGGAAACAAGGAAGAGGAAGAAGAACATTTGAGGAGAAAACATACATTGTTATGGATCTTTAATGGTGTAGTCCATTCCATTATCAATCCACCTATTCAACCCCCCTTCAATACATAATCCAAAACACATGATAATTAATTTGAACCTCCTCCCTTCTGTTACGGAATTATAAAACCCCTAATATGTAGATGTTTTTAAATTATTAAAAAGTCCATTGGCCCCTATATACTAGGCAATATACTTCTTTCATTTTTTATAATTTTAAAACCCTCAATATGAATTCATATGATATAATATTTCCGAATTGGAGAACCCTCCAAGTGTAGTCACAATATATTAAAAAATGGTTATGAAAACAACAATTAGAGATGAAGGATTGGTTGGAACAAAATGATTATGAGGACAGTGGATGGTGAAAAAAATAATAGTTGCAACTGTTGTGAACGAGAATGAATGTGGAGATGATAAATAGAAGAGTGAATAAAGAAGAAGTGTTATAAATAAATGAACAAATATAATTGCTTGCAAATTGTTACAATGTTGTCAACAAATTTTGAGGTTGTTAGAGTGTAGACAAATAATTGATAGATTTTGTTAGATAAGTGGTAGGAAGAACACTTAGTTATATAGGTATTTGATCTCTAGAAATCCTATACATATGCATTTATATCCCTATTCAACATATSAAATAGAGAACCAATACTTTCTCCACATAGTTCCATTTGTTGTGTGTGTTAAATTTAAGTTTTGGTATCAGAGCTTGGCATGAGAGGTTGTGATGAAGAGGTGTTATGTGAGAAGAGTACAAAATAGTCATGAGAGTGATCAAAGCTTATATGGAGTGATATATCCATTTATTAATGTGAGGAGTTGTGTGCCATTTAGAGGATCCTCTGTTGTCATAGGGAGTTGCCAACAAGAGGAAGAATTGTTGAGAAATTGAGTTTACATTTGTGAAAGAGTGAGCCACCATTGTTGTGGGTGTAGCAATGTAAGATAAATACAAGTTGTGCATTCAGTGTGTTGAATGGTATGTTTGACTACAAGAAGAACACCTTCTAGCAAATATTTTTGTGGAAGTTTTTAGCGTTACAAAATTTGGCAAAATTTTCAAAAAACCTCCACTACAACCTCCTCTATTGGTTGCGAAGTATTTAGTGGAAGTTTTAATGGATGTTCCATATAACTTGAAAATTTTGGGTGGGTGAAGGTTGTATCAAAGGTTTTTTTTTGTGTTGTTATTGTCAAAATGCATCGGTGCAGTCTTGACAAACCCGCCCCAATGCGTTAATACAATATAATTGCTTCAGTGCTTTAATATAATACAAATGTTCTGATGTGTTAATATAATTATTGTGCACCCGTATCACCTTTTTTTTTCATATGTAGAGCACTTATGCTCTTATAAATCCGACGCATTAGTTCCTCCTTGTTTGTGTATAAAGCATCGAAGCTTTTTAGTTTTTATATGCACTAGTGTGTTTTCGTTATAGTGAGCACCAGTACATTTACAATATAGTGAGCATCGATGCGATTAATTTAACTTGAGACCTGATGTGTTTACTATAGTGTGCGCCCTAGTGTTTTCATAATTAGTACTTACCAGTGTCCATTTTACCATGTGAACTAGAGGGTAGTGAAAATTCAAATATTCGAGGTGAGATGTCCACACCATTATTTTTATTAAGCATCAATGCATATATTATACTAAAGACATTGGTGCACAAATTATATTTAGAGCTCCAATACATATAATAAATGTAATGCACCATTGTGTACATTATATGCAGTGCCCCAATGTATATTTTAAACATGAGCACTGATGCAGGAGCATCACAAGCAGCCAACCAAGCGAGCATGAAGGCAGAAGACGGCTGGAAAATGAAACACACATTTTACATGTTTTGGAAATGTTTTTGAAGAATTAATGTGATAGTTAAAAGGAAGTGTACTTGCATATTGTAAACAGATCATGAGCGATTGCTCTCATCTGTAAAAAGTCAAGGCATTTATGCATAATTAATGAAGTAGGTAGATTTAAATTCTAGTTTAGACAGTTTTAGGAACATGAGGGAAAACGACTATAGACACCCTCATCTTTGTATCATTATGGCATTCAGAATTAGATCATTGTAGCATTAGCATAGAGCAGAGGAGTTGTAAAGAAGAACCCATGTACAAAAGTTATGGATTAATATATGAAACTTTGATTCAGGTTCATGGTGTCATGATGATTTCTGTGTATACATGCTAAATGGTTTGCTTACAGTTCTTACTCTCTCTGTCATGCATTTTTTATTATGTTGTATGTGAATATATGTTTTGAAGTTGAATGTTTAAATTCTGAGAGAGAAAGAGAATGAGTTTCAATTGTTTGTCTTCCTGAGAGAATTTCCTGCAGGGTACAATGAAACATCCGCAAGGAGTGTGTTGACAAAGGTTCAGAGTCCATCTCTGAAAGCTCAGGAGGGATACCGTTGTTCTCAACAGAACTCCAAAGTGGAGCACAGGAGCCGTGCAATGAGTGCGCAGGCGTTGGAAGTATTAGGACTTATCAACTAAAAGGGGAGTGGAAGGACTGTTGTTGCAGAGGAGTTGCACAAAGTCGAGAGATTCAAATATGCAGCAGTATTTGAAGGCCTGCCGCAAGGAGTGCGAGCAGAAGCCCTTTTTCGAGACTTGAATTTGTCAGAGAAGCTCAGAAGGGGTAGTGCCTTTGAAGTATTTAAAGGGAATAAAAGTGAAGTTTCTTTGAAGAAGGAAGGTCACGGTGAGCGGACATTCGTTCATTTCATAGAGGTTCTTGAGAAAAGAGTCGGACGATCGAAATTCTCTGTAGAGAATCCCCAAAACAGCGAGGACCATAGGATCTACAGAAGCTGCAAGGTGGATAAGGGCAGACGAACCCATCACTTTGGTACCCAAAATCAACGCGGGCCATTGATCTTGATCTGTTTACAGCTATCAGATCATTTTGGGGATTCAGAGTTCGTAAATCCGAAGTGAAAGCCAAAACCTTTGGTTGACCAAATCCCCAAAACGCGAAAAGAGTTTCGTGTATAAAGGAAGAGCAACGAGGTCAGAATTTTGGAACTTTAGAGTTCGTAATTTTGGAGGTCCTAAGGACATGTGATCGAGACGCAGGGGAGAGAAAATCCTGAAATTCGAAGTCACGGCAGGATATTGTCAGCATTTCAGGAATTAGGATTTCAGCATTCCCATTGACAAGAGTTCCGTCTCTTCACATGAGAACCCCGAAAGTTGCGAAACGTGAAATAACGTGAAGGGATGTTTCAGCAATTTGGTGTCTCGAGGTTCAGGAACTTGAGAGGAAAGTGTTCTGGGATCGAGAGTCTTGGACTCTCGATACCCGAAAGTCTGAAATCACGTGGGTTGTCAAATCAAAGGGAGGCTATTAGCCGTTGATCCCGTTGGAAATATTGTTTCCGAGTTCGGGGCATGCGAAGGTTAGAGAACCAGAGGCTTTACATCAGGATTCGTGAAATCACGAAGTTTGGAACCTCGAAAAGGCAAAAAACCCGATACAGGAGCAGAACGTGAGCAGAGATTTGGCATATCGGCATTTCGGGTTTCGGCAATTGGAAGAGTCAAGGAGCTCGACATCAAGGGTCGTGAAACCCTGAAATCTGAAGTCCTTTGTGGCTTAAACAAAGGGGTCGGTTAACCCTCGGCATGGTTGTAGTGAGGATCCTGTGTGGACCTAAATTATGAGGATTGGGGGTCTGCGTCAAGTGGTATCAGAGCCCAGAACAATTTCTTTGCTTTTTGTAGCAGAGAAAAGAGAAATTTCTCAGCCATGCCATCGAGAAGAAGAGATAGGCCAATGCCTGATCCAGTAGTGGAAAGGGAAATGTGCGAACTACGTGCCAGGCTATGCCATGGAGACAACACAGAGGTGCACAGTTAATGCTGGGGATGTTAGGGAGGCTGAAAGTGAAAATGAAGCAGGAAACGAGGGAGAAGAAGTTGCAACAGAAGATGCAGCAAATGAACGCCTATTCAGGGTTGTTGCAAGGATAGGTGTCAGGGAAAAAATGGAGATTCCCATGTATGAGGGAAACTTGGACGTTGAAGAACTTCTATACTAGATTAGAGATCTAAATAAATAATTTGAATATGAGGATGTCGAGGAAGACAAGAAGGTCAAACATGTTATCACAAGACTTAAAGGGCATGCAACATTATGGTGGGATGAACTGCAGGCTGACAGACGCTGCAAAGGCAAGCAAAAAATCAAGAGTTGGGATAGAATGGTTGCAAAAATGAAGGCGAAATTCATACCCAAGGATTATCAAATTACTCTGTTTCGGAGGATGCAGAATTTGAGACAGAAGTTGATGTCAGTGAAGGAATACACTGAAGAATTCTACAAGATCAACATCAGGGTACGTCATTGGGAAGGTGATGATGAAAAGGTTGCCAGGTACATGAATGGTCTAAGATATGACATCCAAGATGAGATGAGCATGATGACACTTAGAAATTTGGAAGATTCTTATTAGATGGCTCTGAAAGCTAAAGAAAAGCTGAGTCGAAAGCAAGGTCAGAGAGGCCGAGGCAAAAGTCAATCCTGAGGAAAAACAATTTCCCAAGATAGGAATCAGAAACCCAAAGAAGAGTGGAAGAACCCTCAGACTCAGCATGAGAGAGGTGGAAGCTCACAGAGAGGACAATATGCTGATAAGAATGATTTTCCTCGAACCAGAGGGAGAGGAAGAGGCAGAGGTGGAGAAATAAAATTCTTTATGTGTGGAAAAAATGCACACAAATCCTATGAATGTCCAGATAAAAAGAAATATGGTGGTGAAACTCACATGACCAAAGCACAAGGAAAAAAATTTGATGCAAAAGATGTTGAGGGCGGAAGATCACTGATGATGAGAAAAGTTCTCTTAACGCCAGAGAAAGAGGCAGAGAACCCAACCCAAAGGAACAGACTTTTTCGGATTGCTTGCAAGACCAAAGACAGGGTATGCAAGGTCATCGTGGATAGTGGTAGCACAAACAATCTCGTTTCTACAGAGATGGTAGAAAAGATGGAGCTGGAGACTATTGAACATCCAAGCCCATACAGAGTTTCATGGCTACAAAAAGGACATCAGGTAAATGTCACTAAACAATGTTTAGTTGAATTTAAAATAGGAGGATATAAGGATGAAATACTATGTGATGTTATTCCCATGGATGTTTTTCATCTATTGTTGGGTAGACCATGGAAATATGACAGGAATGTGATTCATGATGGGAGAAAGAACACATACACCCTAGAGAAGAATGGGAGAACTCACATGCTGTTGCTTATTAAGGATAAAGAAGTTAAACCTGAGGTAAATAACATTGTACTCCTCATGAGTGGGAAGGAACTTCTTAAGGAGGTTAAGAAGAAGGAAGATACAAAATTTATCATGGTCAGGAAGCCTAGAATTGTTTTAACAAGTACAAGAGTGTATGATTTTCTAGAGGAAATCCAGGAGTTACTGGAAGAATTCGCTGATATAGTAGTGGATGAACTACCTCGTTCGTTGCCACCAATCAGAAGTATAAGTCATCACATCGATCTCATACCTGGAGCTAGTTTACCAAACAAAGCAATGTACAGATTGACGCTACAGGAGAATGAAGAGGTCAAAAGACAAGTCCAGGACTTAATGGACAAGAGATTGGTTAGAGAGAGCTTGAGTCCATGCGTTGTTCCGATAGTGCTCAACCCAAAGAAAGATGCAGGATGGAGGATGTGTACAGACTCGAGGGAAATCAATAAGATTACCATCATATATAGATTTCCTTTGCCAAGGATGGATGATTTGATGGATTGCTTGAGTGGAGAATTTTTTTTTTCAAAGATTGATTTGAAAAGCGGATATCATCAAATTCATATAAGAGAAAATGATGAATGGAAAACAACATTCAAGACAAATGAAGGGTTGTATGAATGGCTTGTTATGCCATTTCGCTTAACAAATGTGCCCAGTACTTTCATGAGATTAATGAATGAAGTCCTGAAGGATTTCATAGGAAAATTCGTCATTGTATATCTTGACGATATATTAATTTTCAGCAACATGGAAGTAGAGCATTTAAATCATTTAGCTACAATGATGAGGAGATTACAGCAAGAGAAATTGTTGATAAATATGAATAAATCGACATTTATGAGGACATAACTCATTTATTTGGGTTTTGTTATCTCTGCGAATGAGCTTAAAATGGATCCGGACAAGGTAGAGGCGATTAAGAATTGGCCATCACTGAAAAGTGTATTTGAGATTCGAAGCTTCCATGGATTGGCTAGTTTCTACAGGAAATTTATCAGAAATTTCAATAGAATTAGCACACCGATGATGGACATGGTGAAGAAAAGACACAAATCTTTTCACTGAATAGAAGAAGAAGAGAAAAGTTTCAACTTGTTGAAAAGGAAGATTATTGAACAACCAATTTTGGTGTTGCCAGATTTTAGTAAGACGTTTCAGGTCAAATGTGACGCAAGTGGGTTCGCAATTGGAGCGGTCTTGAGCCAAGACGACAGGCCGATCGCATACTTCAGTGAAAAATTGAATGAAGCAAAGATTAAATATTCAACATATGACAAGGAATTCTATGCAGACATACAAGCACTGAAGAAATGGAGACATTATTTGGTCCCTAAAGAGTTTTTTTTGTACAGTAATAATCATGCTTTACAATTTGTGACTCAACAGGAAAAGTTGAACCAAAAGCATGCAAAATGGGTTGAATATATGCAGAATTTTACTTTTGTAATTAAACATATTTCTGAAACTGCTAACAAAGTTGCTCATGCTTTGAGTAGAAAATGTTTGTTGATGCAGGAATTCAGAGTCAAAACTTTGGGTTTTGATAATCTCAAAGAAATGTACCAACACAATCTAGATTTTAAAGAGGCGTATGAGGCATATGAGAATCCAATTCTCAAGGACAAAAGTCAATGGAATGAATATATGATCCAAGATGGATTATTATTTAGAGCCAATCAATTATGTATTCCAAAATGCTCCATCAGGGAGAATCTGTTGAAAGAAAAACACAGTGGAGGATTGGTCGGACACTTCGGTCATGATAAGATGTTCTCAAAACTGAATGGCTCATATTTTTGGCCAAGGATGAGGACATATGTCAAAATATTTGTGGATGGATGTAGAATTTGTCAGAACATAAAAGGAAAAAGGAAGAATACAAGGTTGTATCAGCCATTACCCATACCTGAAAGGCCGTGGGATGTCATAAGCATGGATTTTATATTGGGGTTGTCGAGAACACAAAGAGGATTTGATTCAATCTTTTTGGTGGTAGACAGATTTTCAAAGATGGCACATTTTATACCATGTCAGAAATCCAGCAATGCAACACATATTGCGAACCTATTTTTCAAGGAAGTTGTCAGACTTCACGGCTTACCAAGGAGTATTGTTTCGGATCGAGATACCAAGTTCGTGGGACATTTCTAGAGGAATTTATGGAAGAATTTGGGGACAAGTTTTTCATTTAGCTCAGCATATAATCCTCAAACTAATGGGAAAATAGAAGTTGTGAACAGAAGCTTGGGAGATTTGCTAAGGAGCCTAGTGACTGAACACCACAGTCAATGGGATCACATTCTGCCACAGGCGGAATTTGCTTACAATGATTCAATCAACATAAGCACAGGGAAGATTCCATTTCAGATTATTTATGGAATGTAACCCAGGGGAGTGTTTGAATTGAAGGATTCAGAACAAAATGAAACTAGAGGTGCTAGTGCAGAGGATTTTGCAGAAGCAATGAAGGAACTTCACAACCAAGTGAGGGAACGTTTAAAAAATTTGAGTCAAGAGTATAAATGCAGAGAAGATCAACATAGGCGAGAAATTCAGTTTGAATTTGGTGATCTGGTTCTTGCACATCTGAGGAAGGAGAGGTTCCCAAGGGGAACATATAACAAACTGAAAATGAAAAGGATTGGACCATGCAAGGTCCTGAAGAAATTTGGGGCAAACGCATATGAGATTGAATTACTCGATGGGATCGGAATTTCACCAATATTCAACATCTCATATTTGTACCCTTATAGAGCTGAAGAAGCAGGGGAAAACAATGAATAGACAGAGGTTCAGTGGACTAAACAAATGCCTGTAGCTGCAAAGCCACAAATGGAAAGTATACTTGATAAGAGGGTCAGCAAGAAGACCAAAAGGAAAGAGTATTTTGAATACTTGGTCAAATGGAAGAGACATCTAGTTGAAGATGCCAGCTGGGAAGATGAAGTAGAAATTAAGAAGCATGGATAGACCATGCAAGATCTCATGAATAGGAGCTCATGAAAATTTTCAAGCAAGGGAGTATGATGCAGGAGCATCACAAGCAGCCAACCAAGCGAGCATGAAGGTAGGAGACAGCTGGAAAATGAAACACACATTTTACATGTTTTGGAAATGTTCTTGAAGCATTAATGTGATAGTTAAAAGGAAGCGTACTTGCATATTGTAAACAGATCATGAGCGATTTCTCTCATCTGTAAAAAGTTAAGGCATTTATGCATAATTAATGAAGTAGGTAGATTTAAATTCTAGATTAGACAGTTTTAGGAACAGGAGGGAAAACGACTATAGACACTCTCATCTTTGTATCATTATGGCATTTAGAATTAGATCATTGTAGAATTAGCATAGAACAAAGGAGAGTTGTAGCAGAGGAGTTGTAAAGAAGAACCCATGTACAGAAGTTCTGGATTAATATATGAAACTTTGATTCAGGTTCATGGTGTCATGATGATTTTTGTGTATACATGTTGAATGGTTTTCTTACAGTTCTTACTCTGTCTGTCATGCATTTGTTATTATGTTGTATGTGAATATATGTTTTTAAGTTGAATGTTTAAATTCTGAGAGAGAAAGAGAATGAGTTTCAATTGTTTCTCTTCCTAAGAGAATTTCCTGCAAGAAGTGTAGTGAAATGTCCGCAAGGAGTGCATTGACGAAGGTTCAGAGTCCATCTATGAAAGATTAGGAGGGATATCGTTGTTCTCAATAGAAGTGCAAAGTGGAGAACATGAGCCATGCAAGGAGTGTGCAGGCATTGGAAGTCTTAGGACTTATCAACTAAAAGGGGAGTGGAAGGACTTTTGTTGCAGAGGAGTTGCACAGAGTTGAGAGATTCAGATATGCAACAGTATTTGAAGGCCTGCCACAAGGAGTGCGAGCAGAAGCCCTTTTTCGAGACTTGAATTTATCAAAGAAGCTCAGAAGGGGTAGTGCCTTTGAAGTATTCAAAGGGAAGCAAAGTGAATTTTCTTTGAAGAAGGAAGGCCACGGCGAGCGGACATTCATTCATTTCGCAGAGGTTCTTGAGGAAAGAGTCAGACAGTCGAAATTCTCTGTGGAGAATCCCCAAAATAGCGAGGACCATAGGATCTACAAAAGCTACAAGGTGGATAAGGGCAGAGGAACCCATCACTTTGGTACCCAGAATCAACATGGGTCGTTGATCTTGATCTGTTTACAACTGTCAGATCATTTCAGGGATTTGGAGTTCGTAAATCTGGAGTGCGAGCCAAAACCTTTGGTTGACCAAATCCCCAAAACACGAAAAAGAGTTTCGTGTATAAAGGAAGAGCGATGAGGTCAGAATTTCGAAACTTCAGAGTTCAGGATTTCGAAGGTCCTGAGGACGTGTGATCGAGATGCAGGGGAGAGAAAAGCCCGAAATCTGAAGTCACGGCAGGATATTGTCGGCATTTTGGGAATCGAGATTTCAGCATTCCCGTTGACAAGAGTTCGAGCTCTTCACATGAGAACCCCCGAAGTTGCAAAACACGAAATAACATAAAGGGACGTTTCGGCAATTCGATGTCTCAGGGTTCGGGAACCTGAGAGGACAGTGTTCTGGGATCGAGAGTCTTGGACTCCCGATACCTGAAAGTCTGAAATCACATGGGCCGTTAGATCGAAGGGAGGCTTATAGTCATTGATCCAGTTGGAAATACTGTTTCGGATTTTGGGGCGTGCAGAGGTTAGAGAACCGGAGGCTTTACATCAGGATTTGGTAAATCGCGAAGTATGGAACCCCGAAAAGGAGAAAAACCCGATACAGGAGCAGAACGTGATCAGAGATTTGGCATATCGGCATTTTGGGTTTCAACAAGTGGAAGAGTCGAGGAGCTCGACATCAGGGTTCACGAAACCCCGAAATCCGAAGTCCTTTATGGCTTAAATGAAGGGGTCGGTTAACCCTCGGCATGGTTGTAGTGAGGATCCTGTGCGGACCTCGATTCTGAGGATTGGGGGTTTGCGTCAAACACCATACAATTTTGAAAAGATAAATATTATTGTACGTTATATTGTTTACGGATATGTATATATTTTAATTAATTGTTTATTTTACAAATTTTCAATTAATTATTTCAAAATTATTTATTTTTATAATAATATTGTTTTATATTTTTGTTATTGCATTTCTCTATAATGATTGCATTAATGTGTTATCCAACAAATTACACCTCTCTTATTTGTAACAATGTAAATCATCCACATATTAATTATTCAACAATGCAACATTTTTTAACATTCGACAATGAAATAAAATAAGAAACCCATTTTATTATATATGAATAAGAGACCCATTGTCATACAAAAAAGGTCAAGGTAAAGGTCCACAATAATAAAAATTGAACCAATATGTAATTGTTACACTTATTGGTAACATTTTCTCATGCAATTAGGACAATGTGTCGAGTACATTAAACAAAATCTTTGATTTTCATAGAAAAATATTCTAAAACATACAACTTTCAGTAACATTCAATTATATTGATTGCCATTCATCAATTGAAATGTTGTCATCGCTCAATTTGCATGCATGCCTCATTTCTTCATTATTTGCAGACGATATTGTACTTTGATTTTTTAACCTAATTCTTTCTTGATCATCTTTTTGTTTATGTTCCACCCCTTCATCTTCCATCTACAAACACATAAATAAATTGTAATAAGTATATCTACATTTATATATATAGTAGAATATACATGATTACGTAAATAAAAGAACATGTACCTTACACCAAGTCTTTCGTAAACAATACATATTCTTTCGAAGCCATGCTTCATGCATTCTCTCAAAATCTCCTCTGTTGGTTGCATTCCATACTTTGTTTCCTACATGCTTAATACAACATGACAAAGAATAGTGAATATAATCAATATAAAGTTTTCGTGTTGTTTCATTAATTATAAAACAAGGGAAGTTAAACATAGATACTTACAAATTGTTGAATCAAACTTTCATACTTCAACATATATTCACAACCCATACTTAACCCAATGTTTATCAATTCATGGGTTGGCTCTTCTTTGTATGTTAGCACTTATTAGAAGACATCCATGGAAAAGTGTAAATCAATTGTTTAAATATAAATATCACAACAAACATGAAATCTTAAGAAAGGTTGAAAACATAAATACTCACAAAGTTTGAGATCAACCCTTTTATTCCTCGTCATCCTATCTATGTGTTGAATGGGTTCTATTTTTTTCTTTACTGCAACAAAACAATTGAAAATTAGTATTTCAAACGATAATTAAATTCAATATACATAAAAGAATAAATAAATTATTTCATAACTCTTATGCACATTGTAGTTGGGATGGATCCTCTTGTGACATAATTATGTTAATTTATTTTACCATCTTCTTCTACACTGTTTTAGACATCCCTACTAGCATGTCTTGGTTTTCCCTTGGAATTTTCAAAATCTCCCCGAAAAAAAAAACTAGGAATCATCGTATATAAAATATTACGTAATTAAAAAAAAAAGATCTCGGTGCATATAGTAACTTAATACACACTGAGGTGCCACCCATACCTATGTGCACCATTGCATAAACCATATATATACGCAACGATATAGTATAACAATTCCATTACGAAATTGAAAATGTTTTACAAATTTTTGTATTTAGTCGGTGCTCAATGAATTAAGAAAAAAACGACTTCCTAATTATTGTTTATTATGTACCATCGACCTCTAAAAAAATTTAATACATGATAGTTTCCATATACAAAAAATATTATTTCCATTTTAAACTCAATGGTACTCATAAAAAAATGTGCCCCGATGTTTATCTAGGTACAATACACACCACTTATTGTGAATTTTTTTTTAATATTACTTCTAACTTAAATTAAGTGATGCAGTTGAAATAAAAATACGCAGTGGTGCTCTTACTATGTATAGAGCGCATCGTTAACCACAAAGGCGTTAAAAAAAAATGAAAATGACAGGACGGTTTTGGATCCAATGCAATGAGTGGTTTCATTGCAACGAATAGGAAACAACCATATATAAATAAATAAACCTTATAAAAATAATTTTCCCCAAAAAATTTCTCCTTGTGAAATATAGAAAGAGAAAGAAAAAAAAATAGTGACGAAATTAGGGCTTCCAATACTGAAGGTATCTATGCAACCTTTTTTTATTTGGGAATGCACTAAAAATTGTTTGAATTAAATAGAGGGAAAATTAAGATGATTAATAGAATGAAATCATATACCTAAAATTTCTTCTCTACATATTTGTATGCGATCTACATTAATCCCCCTCGAATTTGGCTCTTCAAAAAAAATTCACCCACTCTGAAGTCTTTACTAATTAATCTTTGTCGCACAAATCTCCCTTCTAAATTTTGGCAAAGATATAAAAGAATTAATAGGGTTTTCCTTTATAAACACAAAAACTGATATTCCCACTCACTATTTCGTTGTATATTTTCATGCATTGATGATAAACACATGCACTGTTTTTTTTCAAAACTTACATTTTTAGTGCACTATACAGTGAGTAGTGCACCAATGCAATGTGTTCATATAATGAAAACATATATTTTTGTAACAAATTTCAACGTATTGATAGTAAGCATGAATTATTTTTCAAACTTGCTTTAGTCGGTGCACTATATAGTTATAAATGCACCGGTGTGGTGTGTAAGTAATAATGCATTGTAAGACAGTTTAATTTGCAAAATGCAAAATGCAAACATCCTCATTCAAATTTTGTGAAGGTTTTGTTTTGCGGAGGAAATAACAGAGTTCAATATTTGGTGCTTGACTCAATTAAACACACCGATGTGTTTGGTTTATTCATATGCATCAATGCCTCTTTATATGATGAAGCACATTGTTAAGTTATAAAAGTTATTCAAAATTATTTTAGAGGTTAGATTATTCTATGCTTCTCAAGATGACAATTTTGGCTCAAATGTAAGAAAAAATGAATTATAATGTCAAATGGCCAATTCTTCAGATTCCATCTCATTCCATATTGTTGGAAGTCCTTCAAGTTCTCTCACGCCGATTGCAGTACATCTAGATTTTATTGATAATTCATTTATCTCATTGAATTTATGTTATGTATGCAAGTGCATTTGAATTATTTTCATTGAATTTTGCAGGATCAAGATTCAGGATCAAGTTCAAATGCTTAAGATATTCCAGCAGTCTCTAAATTCCACAAGATCTTATTAGGATAAAGATACCAAAAGAAGATATTTGATGAAAACAGACAACTTCTTTACCCTACCAATCATAACATGCCATATTCCAATAACAAACCCGGGTCAATGGTATTACACCATGAATTGGATTACTTTTATAGAGACAACCCCATAGGGCGTAAGAAAATGATGATTGATTAATTGGATTTTTGGATTTTCAATGGAACTAATGTAAATGTATTGTTTAATTTGACATTTTTTTCATAAATTGGTTGGTTGTTTTTTTTATTATTGGGAAAAAATGTTCATGCTTCTAATAAGTGTTTGGTATAATGTTTGAACATATTAAATTCATTGTGTTACTAATATTATCAATGTAATGTTCAATGTTTTTACAATCAATATTCTGATGACGAGCGACCTGTCCACCATCTATCGTTTCACCCCACTACGATGTCAGTAACACTAGTTATTCACATGTTGGGGATGTAGGAAATGATATAAAGCTTGAAATGGATGATTTCTTGTAGGATACCTAAGCCATGGAGGGAATTTTTTTAGATGCATTCCAACAAAATGAACTAGGGGATGACATTGATGTCGTAGATAACTTCTTCGAAAGCCTGAAATTTGCTTCCACCACCCCTTTTTTTGGTTGAGTACAAGGGTCAAGGTCTACCTAGCTAGGGACACTAGTGTTACTGTACAACTTAAAATAATTTATAGCTTACATTTTTCATGTTTAGACCTCCTTAATTTCTAAAGGAAATAGGTAAATAAACATATTTTGAACTATGATCATCAACCGTGTGGATGAAACCCGCGATTAAAAGATTAAGAGCATTGCACTCTACCATTGGTCCAATTTAAATATTTATATAAGTTTAATATCTTTATCACAAAAGATATGATGAGGAAGTATATATATATATATATATATATATATATATATATATATATATATATATATATATATATATATATATATGAAGTAGATTTCAACAATTTTAGAAGTTGTATGTTTGGTCTAAATCCAAGAATAAATCACACATATTCTCAAGAAGATCAACGATGAAAAAATATAGCATTCTTACTTTTAGCAAATGGAAACTCTATGATTCTATAAGATTTCTTCCTCTTTTTGTGTGGGATAGAAATGGGTCATACTAAAATGGGATATGTAGCACCATTGACATTATTATGCTATCAAGTATCACATACTACTACAAGGTGTTCAATGGTGTGTTTCATCTACTTCCAATACAAAGTGGAGGTGATGTTTTTGTATACCTTTTAAAAACCCAAATGCCATGCAATTGGTATGCATGTTTACAAAATCGTTATGGAGGAAAAGGGGGTAAAATTTGAAGAAAAATCAAAATTACATTATCATGATTTTAAAAATTATTTCAAAATTTTAGATTTTTTCAAAAAGCCTTATACTTACATATAAATAATTTTATAAAAATATGAACTCTTTCTCCAAGGAGAAAATATGCCACTTTTTGAAGGAATATTTGATATATTCAGTGTTGTCATTTCATCTAGATTTTTTTGCAAAAATCATAATTGGGATTTTGTTTATTCACATTTCCAAATAATGTAGGCACATGTAATATCATGGTTATAATTTGCACATACATATACTGAGGTATATTATGAACACATTTTTACTATTTTGTTTTGTCAACAAAAGGCTTCATATATTATCCTCTAATGAACCATGTTTTCCTTTATATCATGTGCTTTTAATGAACTCATTGCCATGAATATTCATGAAAGAAAAGATACCTCAATTGTATCTTGTAATATAGATCATCACATAATAGTAACTCTATATTTCCACCTAAGGCCCTTAATTAATGACAATGAATGTCAAACATAAAAGAGTCTTTTAGGGAAAGCTCAAACAACCTCCTTGACATAACACAAATGGAAGTAGATCATCCATTACAAATAGAAACATTTGATGACATATTTTTCACTATACAAGATGCTTCTACAATGTCCAACACTACTAATATATAGGAGGATAAAGAGTGTGTATTTCACTCATGGATGTGGGTGAATGGGAATTCCAGATATTGACATCAAGAGATAAAAGAACTTCATCCACAATTGACACAATCAATTGATTGAAATTTGACACTATGCCACACCCACAACCATAAAATATTAGATATTTAAATCATAGTAAGGAATTATTTCTAAAACAATAGAGTAGATTTTAATATTCCATCAAGCCATTGAAAATGAAGTACTTTGTGATATCAACTCATAACATGTTTTTGACATAATATTAAAAAATTGTAGTATGTAGAAATGGCATAGATTATATGAATCATGATCATAAATTACCATAATAAACAATGGAGAAAATTTATATGACTTTACAAAGGTAACACCAAGCACTAAAACTTATTTAGTTTTTTATGTCAAATACGATAAATCATTACTAGAAATTTGTATTTATGATGATACACCCATATGTCAAGAACATGAATAAGGTACATGCACATATATCCTCTTTCCAATAGCTTGTGTAGTAGAAGTATATTGATATGATTTTGGAGTATGCATATCTTTACACATATACAATGTGACACACCCAACCCCCTAAACGTCTCTTAGGCTAGTGGGATGTTAACTTTATTTTTCCTTTATCTCCCATGGAATACTATCAGGTGCATCAATTGTCTAAGTTAGGACTTCTCTTATCATAATTTAAAATGAGCTAACTCTTCTTAATACTCAGGGAAATCACTTTATCTATCCTACTGAGCTACGCAGGTGCCTAAACACCCTAAATCAGATGGTTAGCATTAATCCTCACCCTTACATATACAACATGTGGATTTTCAGACTCTTCCCATCGGAATGACCAACCTTATGGGTTGATTTTTCCTCCTATGAAACTATATCGAAGGATTTTCCGCCGAGATCTGATGGTCCTCATACTTGGGATTCCAATGACCATGATTGTGTCAGAGCCACTATCTACAGGACAATTACATTCCACCCTATGTCCAAGCCATATGCTAATTAATGAGGCCCACAAAATATACAAATGAGATTAAATATCTCCCTCTCACCCTCATATGAATCAACACTCCTCCTTCATCCTCAGAGTATATTGACTATAGTTCCATAATATTCTCTGAATATCTCACTCCGACCACACATTTCTTTGTGAAATGAAATGACTAGAAATCTCTCAGGACATCTCCTAGAGGATCTACGGTCCTCGAAGTTCCTATCGTCAGAATTTTTGTTTGGGTTCTTCCTTTGATCACCCCCAACAACTCATCCTCCAACCATCTTCTTACCAAATCCAGTGGTCCATGAATACAAGTAGTTTGTTCATATCAACATCTCTCATGTATTTACACGCACTGCATGGAAGCGTTTAAATACATGAGAGTTGTTGAAATGTGATCGCTTCTGAAAAGAAATCAATATTTTTGTCACTATTCCTTTACAATGATATAGGATTTTGTATGTTGTAGATTCAATTCTTCCCTTAACTATGATTATATTGTTTTTGTTTGTAGCCCAAAAAATTATAACTCAACATATTTTGTTTAATGATCATATGATTGTTCTTCTAGTTAGTGAAATTCCTGTGATATAAGTAAACTAGAATTTCATAAGTATCATAGGTTTTTCCTAGATTATTTGTTTATTTTATTTTCTGAAGTGATATCCAACTATTTTTTTGTCCCTATTCCTGTACAGTAATATAGGATTTGAGTATTCTAATCGAATCAAAGTTTTATGTTTATCCAGTGAGGTTTAGGATGAGTTTAAATTAACATTATATATATGATGTTATGTTCATGAATCCACATAATTTCTATAGTGGGAAAAACCCCCTACAGAATACACTAGGGTCATAAAGTGTAGGCAGAGCTAATCGTCTGAAGTCTCCTACTCTTAACAACTATCCCAACAATACCCCACATCCATGCATAAAGTACAAAGTATAGGGATCCGGTAGTCCTACCTTAAACTCTACATCCGGTGTCAATCCCTTTGCATTCGGTTGCTTCTCGACTGTAAGTCTCCTCCCAAGGCTGACCTACGTTAACCAAAAGAAAAACAAGAAACTATGAACATCCATTCTATGTATGAATTGGTGGGCTAGATGTCATAACAAAATGTAAACCAAACATAAATATTGAACACATCATATGGTGGGACGGAAAAAGTACTTCTTTATATTAATCTCACAAAGTTACTTACAAAATGAGATCAATGACTGTTCCTCAAACCGGGTCCTGGGATCCTCTTCACCAAGCTCCAACTGCTTCCATGTATCCTCCTTCTCTCACACTTCTCTCTAGAGAATGGACATAGGCTTATGGATGAGGAAAAAGTCAAGAATAGGGAATTCTGGCTCAAAACTCACAATGTGGCTGCAAATTATTGGGGTAAGGGGGGAAAGCGAAATGGGAAGAGTTTCATTTTTTCTATGTTTCTCCTTGGAATGGGACCCCAACACCTCCTTTTATTTGGAAAAAGGATGGTTATTTGGTTGGATGACGGGCTATAGGCAGTTAATTGGTTGGGAAACCACCCAATAGCCCATAATCTCAACGAATTCCTTGCAAATTTTGTGGGCATACGCGGGTTGTAATTGTGCATCTAGCGTACGCAGGTAGGCAGTAGTGGTTCAACTAGTGTATATACATGGGAAGTAATTGTGCAGGGAACGTACATATTCAAAAATGGTTTTTTTAAGAAGAGTTGTTCAATGTTGAATTGGAAAAAATAGTAAGTAAGATGGCTTAATTCCAGGTAAGCATGTGTGGTGCAATTTAGGGTTATAATAGATGTCCCCCTAATTTGTGAGGTTAGAAGAGAATTTGATGGCCGAAACACATTACAAATATTCACCAACGTACGAAGTGAGTGAGCCCGGGACCAGAGTTCGAGAGGTGCCATCTGCAAAATAACAATTGTCTCACCGAGGCGGGCATACCCATGCTCGGGATGAAATAAATCATGGCTTCCAATTAAATACACTATAGATCCATGTCATATAACTATATAAAGTGTATCCGCAAGTAATACACAGTGGATCTACATCTCAAAATCAAATATATACATGTATAGTATCCATCTTCAAGAATATAACGATGCCTGATGGATGGAGATGAGGTATTCAGAGCTCGAGCAAGAACTTTAAGATCTTAAAAACTCGAGTAGGAGTGTGAGTATACGACTTCACTACCCAGAGGTCTTCGATGGCTCGTCGGGGAACAAACAAGAGGATATCAGTGATCAGGAAAAGAACTTCATTGATTTTGAACAAGGACTTGATTGGATTTTGGGGATGGTCGGGCATGAGGTCAAGAGAAAAATTGTAGAAAGGCCAACTCAAGTTGGGTAAAACTTCCCTTGGACAATAGCATGACTCAAGCATCATGACAGTGAGATAAGTTCACGATGCAAGATGCAACGCAAACTCTCCATGTGTTTGGAAAAATAACCAAGCAGAAGAGGACACAACTCTATGTTACGAGAACAACTTTCTAAGGTCATATTAAATCCCAAATCTTGATGAACAAATGAAAGGATGTGCTTTTTCCAAGGGAGATTCATTGTGCTTCCATAGAAAGAAAATACTTTTCCCATCCTCTTTTTAGGGTATATTTGTTTTTTTTGTCTTTTTCAATATTGTGAAGAGCTTTGAAAAAGAATAAAAGAATGCCACATTACAAAGGAGGAATGAGTGTAGCAAGCATACTATTTACAAGCGCAAGGAACACACTAATGCTCATAGCAAGGAGACATGTGCAGGAAAATGACACTCGGAGAAAATTCCTCCATGGGTCAAGGTGTCATATCGTAGAGGCAAAGTGCTACAAGGATTGCGTATAAGGCATGCTTCAAAGGTTTGGTTGAGAGAAACATGGAGCCGACATTAGGCCAAAGACGCAAAAATTCAACTGTGATTAGAAAGACACGATGAAAACCCTTTCAATGTATTTTTTACGATCCCAGAGAAGGTAAGCTTAGTGGTTTTTCATTTTTAGAGAGTCCGAAAAAACATAAAAGAAGACTCCACTGGGGTACCCTTTTTGAAAATAGTCTAGTCAGCTCAAAAAAGGGATAAACTAGCACCGAAAATACATCTATTCAAAACCATTTTAATGAGTGTGACAGAGACAAGATCATTCGACAATCTTTTCAATTTTAAGGAGTCTGGAAAGAGCTTAACTATGGGCTTGTTGTCTTTTTCTAGATTTAGTCTCCTTAGCCTGAAAATGTATAAAATCTACTTAGGAGAACTCTCCCAGCGAGACAAATCTCCCAAGGTGTACCTTTTTCCTCCTTAATCCACAAGCCAGAAAAAGGGGTAAACTCATGCTAGTAGATGTTTATCTAAACCATTTAACGAGTGTGAAAGAACAAGGTCACTCGACGATCTTTTCACTTTTAAGGAGTCTCAAAAGTGCTTAACTATGGACTCTGTAAGGGATATTCTTCTGGACCAGTTTAACGAGTGTGAAGAAACAATATCACTCAACGATCTTTTCAATTTTAGGGAGTCTGAAAAGAGATTAACTATGGACTCCGTGGGAGTTCCTTTTTCGTAAATTTAGTCCCTCAAGCTCGAAAAAGGGTTAAACTTATACCTGAGAATACTCTTCTAGTGAACCGAAGTTCCTAGAGTATACCTTTGTTCATACAATTGACCATCCGGACCAAAAAAGGGGTAAAATATCCTCGGATAGATGTGCCTTCAAATTTGAATTTGGCGAGTGTGAAGGGAAACAAGATCGCTCGACAATCTTTTCATGTTTAGAGGGTTTGAAAAGGGCTTAAAAGAAGACCCATTATTTTGGGAGTCCCAAGGGTGAGGCCAAGAGTGATAACATATCAGACATGTGAGGCTCAAACTCATAATCATGACTTGACTAACAAGGAATCTCGAACCTAAAGTCATTAACGACGACATGGACACCAAAATGCAACCAGGATCTACCTAGGGAATCCATGTGAAGGTAGGCTCTACCACTAAATTACGAAACTTCTAGAGCACCAATGACGGTTCTGTGTCACAATTCTATGGGATCGATCCTATGGCAAAGTGAAAAAGACAACGAGGTGCAACAAGTGGAGGTGGAATCCTAACCTAAATGCACAAAGTTGGAAAAAATGACTTTTCACCAAAGGACCTTAAAATTTCCCCACATCCCAAAAATTTCTCCAAACCAAAAGTAAAGTGTATCGTAACATCCAATGAGAAACTCAAGAACCATGTTACATGATTTTCAAGCTAGAAAAAATGACAAAAATGGTCAAAAAATGACAAAAAGGGCCAAAAAGGTCTATAAATAGAAGTTGGCAACTCATTATCACTATTGCAAATTGAGAATTGAACAAAAATCCAAAAACACCCCTTTGTTAAAGAAGTTGATTCCAGGAGTTTCAGTGGATGAAACGAACTTTTGCTTGGACCAAGTAGTACAAACTAGATCCTCTTGCATTTTCATACTTTCCCTTTTCATTAATTTTAGTTTTTTGGGGGGGCATGCACCTTTAAAAAATGTTGGCCCTACATGTACACGAGCAGAAAACACACTTCTCGCATGCATACGTGACTGAGTCCATTACAACCTGCATACACCCTCAAAGGTATGGAAAAAATAAAAATGAAATACTTAACTCTCCTTTGAACTTGTCATTTTGTAGAATGTGCGTCCATTGGAGAGAGAGAGGGAGCACGAGGACATTGATATACTGGTCGATGAGGATTTTATAGCTATGGCCACATTGAGACAATGTGTTTTGTGGAAGTTTTTCCAGTGTTTGTTCATGAGGGAACAACCTAGGTTGTTGAATGCCTTGGTAGACTATTGGCATCTTGACGTTGAGGCGTTTATGCTCAAGGGGTAGTCGTTGACTCCAACGACTGAAGATATCTACTTTCTGGCTGGCCTCTCGAGGAGAGGTGAACCAGTCAACTTGCGTTCTTTCCCCCCCATGCCTCACAACATTGAAGAGTTGATTGGGCTACATTGTGAGGCTGACACTGAGAAGGTTGGTTCTCAGGTGCCTATTAACAAGATTACCAAACTATCACTAAAAGTGATAGTTTTACTTATTGGGCAGATCAATGGATTTGTGGCTTTACATCAGGCCTCTCGGGCACACATGCATTGTGCAATGCAGTGCTTAAATGCACGAGTATTTGACTTGAGCACAACCATGCTAGACTGCATGAAGAGACAACTCACCGAGTGTCATGGGCGTGACAACAAAAAATTTGGATTTGGGACCATCTTGTGCTCATTCTTCTTCGAGAGGGTACCTCGTCTCAGTCCATGAGAGATAGTATGGGGGCATGTGGCCTCTCTCCTAGAAGTGTGTATATGGGTGATGTTATTGTCATGAAAAGGAGTAGGGAGGACCATAGAGGCCTTTGATGACACCTTTTTTTACTGGTGGGAATGAAATATTCCAACGATAGAGAACTACCCCTATGCTGAGATCAAATTTTCTAGGGACCTGGAGATGCCCATACCACCTAGAGAAGAGCGAGGGGAGATAGGTACGTTCGTTTTTAATGTTATTTAAAAAAAAATTATTTCAATTTATTTATATATATATCATTTTTATGGGAAATGGAGTATCTGACAACTATGTATTTGTTTATGTACAGATGTGGGGCCAGTGCATCCAGCAGAATTCTTGAGGACTAGGTAGCATCCTCGAGTAGAGGAAGTGCCATCCGCAGCTGTCGAACCAGCAATAGCAACAAGGGGGCCTCCAGATGGAGAGGCTCATAGATTTTTTAGACGGGTGGGGTGGAACCTCACCGCACTCACTCGCGTAGTCCCTATGGAAGAGATCGAGGATCTCCCACCATCGAAGAAACATCATGTAGTTAGGGTGCCACGGACCTAGGTCCAACTCTTTCGGTGTTTGGAAAACACCATGGTTCACTATGTCAGGTCCAGCAGGCCCCACCCCTAGCTTTAGGATAGAGCACTTACATGCTAGGGGAACTTTTTGTATATTTTTGAGGGCATAAGCCCTATGATGTGTACTGGATATGTATTTTTGAGGCACTTGCGCCCATCTATGTACTCTGAAACTTTATATATATATATATATATATATATATATATATATACAAATGTATTTACATGCATATGTGTGTTTTTTTTATTACGTGTGTGCAATATACCAATATAATACTTGATTAGCTAGAGCATCTGTCATTTGATTCAATCTCCTAGGAACATGGATATACGTAATATAATCAAGACAACGTTCTAAGAGACGTACCCTAAGGAATCCTCGATATAGAGTAGGATCATAAATGTGGTAAACCCCATTTAACTGGGACACAACCAATTGTGCATCTAAGTAGAGCCAGAGGTAAGAGATACCATGCAACAAAGCGTCATGAAGAAACTCTATTATTGCATTGTATTCAACAACATTGTTTATGGCGTCACCTAAACAGATACCTCCAGAAGATAGAAACTAACCTTGATGTGTGAAGATCACCCAAGCTGCGGAAGAAAGACTATGAGTGTGTCGGCTAGCACCGTCCGCAAATCTAATGAACACGTCTGATTCACTTGACATCTTCCACAGTGAAAAATATGACATAAAAAATGACACGTCCATAAAACTAAAAATGTATAAGAAATATACATATATACAATAAGTCACCCAAGGCAACCCACCTACAAGTAATACTTCTTGAGATAAAGCCCATTTCTAGGCTCCACTAAAGCGTTCCCTTCAAAATCAACTAAATAATAAGCACCCTTCTTTAATACCTCTTTCATGATGAACAGTCCGAAACACATGGGTTTGAACTTGCCTGCCCCCAGGGGATCCTTATCTTGGTCATAGACTAGGACAAGGTCACCTTCGAAGAAAATACGAGGATGAATGGACTGATCATACAGGCATTTGAATGTTTTCTTGTGATACTTGTTAGCCAAGGCTGCATCGCATCGTTGCTCATCGAGTTGCTCGAGATATAGTAAGTGTTCCTCAAGTGGTGAAGTGTTTGGAAATAATTGTATTGCCAACTTAAGAGATGGGATCTGGCATTCTATAGGCAAGACTACTTCCAACTCGTTAACGAGTTGAAAAGGTGAGAATCCAGTGGTAGTCTTTACAGATTTTTGGTAGGCCCACAATGACAAGTACAACATAAAATGCCAATTTGACTTGGCCGAATTGATCGCTCGTTGTAGAATGGTATTGAGAAAGTTATTCATAGCTTCCACCTGACCATTCGCTTGTGGGTAATAAGGTGATGAGTTCTCTTGCCTAAACCCAAGATTTAATGTTAAATCAGACATAATTTTGTTCTAAAAGTGACTACCATGGTCAATGATAATCTCCTTTGGGATTCTAAACCTAGCTATTATCTGGTTAAACAAAAAGCGAGTTGTTGTTTCGCCATCATCGTTGAATGTTGGCATAGCTTCAACCCACTTTGTAAAGTAGTCTACGGCTACAATTATATAAATATTCCCCTTGGATAAAGGGGGTTGGCATGTAGTATAATCAATCCCCCACTTGGTGAAGGGGCCAACAGTAATGACAGGAAACATGGGAGCAAGGTGTGCCCTCATCTTCTGATAGAAGATCTGACACTAGTGGCACTTCTTGATCGATTCAATGCAATATTTGATTAATGTCAACACACTCCTTGCAGACTATATGCACAGCTTTCATGATCCATGTGGATATCTATGTCCACCCACCTTTTCCAACTGGCTCAAAACAGTTTTCTGGCAATTTACTATTTTTAGCAGTTTTAACAGCTGGGGCCATTTTGAGGGCCTAAATGAAGGTTTTTTGGGATAAATATTCTCAATGATAGTTGAAGGCATGATTGAGCCCCCAAAATTAATTTCCTCAATGATGCCTTTCCAACGGGCTATCATACACCTAAAACAAAGATCGTATGCAAAAGTTATGACCCCGAGAAGTTGATGTACTAACTTACCCAAATGGGGCCCACATGACTTTTGGTGCTTCATCTCCTAGGGTTATCTTTTTAGATTTCTAGGGTTTTGGGCATTCCTATTTATTGTAAAAATGCCTTCAGAACCTCATTGTAATGATCTTCTTGCGAATGAGCGCAACCGTCACATCTCTTCTCAAAGATAAGCCACCACCATTCTAGTAAGCTTGTTTTCGTTGCATTTTACATTTTCAACTTATTTCATTATTGAATAGAAAAATAGTTTTATTGTACCTATGTTATTTTATCTTAAGAACCTGTTAATAATATGTATTCATTTCATTCTTCTTATAAATATAGATCATTTTCTGAACTCAACAAAGAAAAATGATTTGAAACTTATCCCAATACTTCACAACATCATATGCTCAATGACACAACTCATTCATTTGTGAAAACATAAAATAACAGGGAAACTGTAAATAGTATCAACACCATGCATTGGGTCAATATCCCTCTATTATATTCATTCAAATGTAAATGGCTACAGCCTGATAAAAACAACTTACATTCAGTAACAATTATCTCCTACTCTGTAGCTAACCCTATTCAGGTATACAATGCATTTACTTATACAAGAGGTCCTCTCGGGTTTCCTCGAACTACCTACTTGATCAAAATAAAATTCTACAACTACTTAAGTACTATTTCATAAACGTCTGTGACAGACAATTTAAGGTGAATCTTCATATCTGTGCCAAAGTCAAATATCTAAAGGACGATCTGATCTCTTCTGGATGTGACGCGATCGTTCAACCTCCTCCCATTAAATTCTCTGATTCATCTTTTACTTAGAAGTTCTTTGAGATACACCACCTTTCAAAATTTAAAATTTTACTCAAAAGGTGCGCTAGGTGTTGTGTTGTCATCCCATGTGGCTTTGGCTAATGATGCTCCTGCATCATATTCCTCTGGGAAAAAAAATCATGGACTCTTGTCCATGAGCTCCTGCACTGATCTTCCATGCTTATGGATATCAGCTTCACTTACCCAACTGGCATATTCTATTGGGTGTCCCTTCCACTTGACCAAATATTCAAAATAGGTCTTCCTCCTGGTCTTTTTGCCAATCCTCTGATCAACGATCTTCTCCATCTGTGGCTTTTCTGCTACATGCATCTGTTTTTCCCATTGATTCTTCTCTTGATCTTTTGATCTCTCTGTTTCATCTTCCTTGTAAGGATACATGTCTGAAACATTGAATATGGGTGATATTCCCACATTACTTGGCAACTCTATCTCATAAGCATTGTTACCAAATTTTGTTAGGATCTTGCATGGTCCAATCTTCTTCAACTTCATCTTGGTATATGTTCCTCTTGGGAACCTGTCCTTCCTCAAGTGTGCTAAGACTTGATCTCCCACTTCAAATTGAATTTCTCTTATGTGTTGATCAACTCTAGGTTTATACTCTGAATTGTTGTTCTGCAACTGCTCCCTCATCTGATCATGAAGCTTATGCATTTCTGCAGCGAAGTCTTGTGCTCCAACACTTCTAAATTCACTCTGCTCCATGTCTCTCAATTCTGATTCCCCTCTTGGCATCATCCCATAGACTATATAGAATGGGATTTTTCCTGTACTTCTATTTGGTGAGTTAATATATGCAAACTCTTCTTGTGACAGAATTTGATCCCACTAGCTATGATGTTCAGTGACCAAACTTCTCAACAAATTTCCTAAAATATTATTTACCACCTAAGTCTATCCATCTGTTTGAGGGTGATATATTGAACTAAAATACAGTTCTATCCCCATCTTCTTCCATAATGTTCTCCAGAAATGACCAACAAATTTAGTGTATCTGTTTGAGACAATGCTCCTTGGAAATCCATGAAGTCTCACAATTTCCTTGAAAAACAAAATCGCAACATGTGTTGCATCACTGGTATTCTAGAATGGAATGAAGTGTGCCATCTTTGAGAATCTATCAACCATAATAAATATGGAATCACTCCCCCTCTGGTTTCTTGGCAATCCCAACACAAACTCCATGCTCATTTCATCCCAAGGCCTATTTGGAATAGGCAATGGCTGATACAATCCAATGTTCTATTTATTTTCTTTTGCATACTGGAAAATATTACATTTGTTCACAAACCTCTTCACCTTTTCTCTCATACTTGGCCAATAGTATGAACTATTCAATTGTTCAAATGACATGTCATGGCCAAAATGTCTTGCTAGACCTCCACTATGTTTTTCCTTCATCAGATTTTTCCTCATCGAGCACCATGGTATGCACAATTGGAAACCTTTAAAAAATAATCCATCTTGAATCATGTACTCTATCCACTATCTTATATCTCTGAGCACATGATTTTCACATGCTTCATATGCTTCCTTAAAATTTGTATCATCATAATACATATCCTTAAGGTGTTCAAACCCAAAGGTCTTGACCTGAAATTCCTACAGAAACAGACATCTCCTGCTCAATGCGTCACCAACTTTGTTAGCATTACTAGAAATATGTTTAATGACAAAAGTGAAATTTTTCATAAACTCTATCCACTTAGCATGTCTCTGGTTTAGCTTCTCCTGCCTGGTTATGAATTGTAAATCTTGGTTATCACTATAAAAGACAAATTCCTTTGGAACAAGGTAGTGCCTGCATTTATTCAAGGCTTGAATTATGGCATAAAATTCTTTGTCATATGTGTTGAAGGAAAATCTCCCTGCAGATAGGTAGATCTCCTCTTGAGAGCTAGACTCTTAACTCTTAAGACAGAAGATAATTATCATGATTACTGACTTCCTTTTATATCTAGATAAACTAATGTGTGAGGAGGAAGGAGAAAAGAAGTACCTTTTACCGGTGTTTGTCCCTGCATGGTCCGAGTTGAGCTCCAATCTTTCACTCCTCAATAATCCCTGTAGACAAACAAAAGTACAACCACTTCCTACTCTACTGAGATTAGTTTGAAATAGATCTATCTATTAGAGACAATTTCATGTGATATTAAGCACAAACTAGAAAGAAACAAGCCAAGCATATTATATTGATGAGAACAACAACGAAGGAAACTTACAACCATGGATGCGAGTGCAGCAACTTCATCAAGTCCTCCTTGTCTAACCCTTGCTCAAAAGACCCACGATCAGAATGACAATAACTTCACTGATTATCCTCCTCCACTTCACTGTGTGTTTCCTATGAGATCATAGGTTTCATGCCTTCAATCATTTCTCCTTTTCACCATGAGAGGGCCTGCTTATATATGTTTAGAGAGGCCCAACCACTTGAGATATCTTTGGGGTAAGTTGAGGATTTTCCTCCTTTAGTTAGGGATCTTCCCTAAGATCATGGCTTGACCAAGGATTCAAATCCAACTGCCTTCAGAGATTAAAGAGATCTTTTCCTCATTCTTCTCAACAAACCAATTTTCACCCAGAATAGGTAGCACTCTCCCAAAAGGGGCATCAAAGCACTATAACACTCCCTAACAATGCATAGGGGGTGCCAGCACTCCTAATAGTATAAACTCTCCTCAAAAAGGGAAAACAAAGCATTATAACGCTCCCTAAGAGTGTATAGGGGAGCGCCAACACTCACTTTTAGTGGTTCTTTCAAATGGCAAGAGGTTCATAACCCTGTTAACTCATTCCTCTTCTTCCAAATCAAATGTTTGAGGTGTTTCAAGTGTCCTTCCGATGTCGTTATAAGCATGACATAGGAATTATGTTAGTATGATTTTTCTGACACTTGTGACCAAAATGTGACACTTGCGACACTTTTAATGACGACACTTGTGACACTATCAAAGTGAGTAATTTTGATGTGTAATAGATTTCCCCCCAAAGTATGAAGTTAGAAGACGAGAACTGATAACTGAAATTATTTGCAGACTTTTAAGAAAGGGTATAGATGCAGAGAACCTGATAGAAGCTGCACACAAAAATCCAACAAATATTATGACATGTTTCAAACCCAAGGTGGGCATACCTATGCTTGGGTGATAAAGACTTGCAAGATATGGCTTCCATAAAATACATTGCGGATCCATAACTGTATTGATAAAAGGTATAGCCACCGAGGATACAGTGTGGATCTATACTCCTATGACCTGAATTGATTGTAGCCACGAAGAATACACAGTGGATCTATGAGATGACAAGACATAGCCACGACCAATACAAAGTGGATCTATGTAATAGTATATGTGTCATTGTTCAAAAGAAACTCCTTCGCAACCTGGGAAAAGTACATATAAGAGTGATGACTCAACCCAGGGTATTCTTACTGATCCCGATGTAGTACGAATCTAACCATGTGAATAGATGTACTGATATCGAACATGGCAGAAACCACTTGATTACCAGTCAATGATGTAAACCATTAACAATCACGAGGGAAATCATCATTAATGTTAATGATTCCCAAGGTACCCTATTACATTCCAACGAATGTGAATGGAAGAGATGAATTCAAACATCCGTGGAATCATTCGTTCAGAGGTCAATGATGTAAACCCACTGTCGAATGTGAGGAGGCCTGCCATTGAGGCATGCAGGTCCCAAAGTACTAACTGGTTTCTAAATCTAGTTCCTGGATAATGTGTTGAAGTCGATAGGAATAGACTCGTCGAAGGAGGGCCTTGATGTATCCCCCATCAACGACACGAAATGGACACAGAGATGTAATTGGTAGATCAAATGAACATGGACTGACATGGGTATTGAGACAAGATATTTGTGATGGTTGACTCTCGAGGCAGATACTTCCCTTGAACACTGAGGCAAAACAATAGAAACATGACATGGACCAAAACACGATGATGCAGTGGATACTTTGACTTTCGTCAGGTATTCAAAGGAGTAAGAAAAACTCAGAGGATTGGTTCAGTGCAGAGGTTCAGTAGATTAATATGTGTGCAAAGAAAAAGTGTCATGTTCAAGGGCGACTCTAAGAGTTACTTGGTAATGTTCTCAAAAAATGCTTGGCTTGCTTCTTTCAATTTCCCCCCCCATCCAAATAGACGAGTACCTCTTCTTGATTTAACAAGCTTGAGGAGGATGACACATGCTCGATATAACTCACCTTCAGTAAGTTCCTGTTCCTTTGTTTAACAAACTGGAAGAAGTAAGGGTTTTCTCTCGTATGGGCCCTTCAATGTATGATGTTTAATGAGTCCAGAGAAGGTAAACTCGAAGGTTTTTCATGATTATAGAGTCTGAAAAAACACTTAAAAGAGAACTCTCTCAATTCTTTTTTCATAAAGTAGTCTGATGAGACCGAAAAAGAGAGAAACTATCTCTCAATAGATGTTTTCTTAAAATACTTTAACGAGCGTCAAGAGACCAAGGTCGCTCGGCAATCTTTTCATGTTTAGAGAGTCTGAAAAGAACTTAAAGATGACTCCAATGTTGTCCTTTTTTGTAATGTTAGTCTCGCGAGGCTGAAAAAGAGATAGATTATCACTCGAAAGATGCCCTTTCAAACCTTTCAACAAGTGGGAAAGGAAGCAAGATCACTCAACAATCTTTTCATGTTTGGAGAGTCTGAAAAGAGCTTAAAGAAGACTCCAGGGGGTTCCTTTTTCATGTATCCATATAGGTCCAAAAAAGAGATAAAAGTTTACCCGGATGCATTCTCATGTATTTTTTAGCACGAGAAAGAACAAAGACTAAGCACGAGAAATCTAGTGGCTTAACTCCAGAAATATCATCAAAGGTTGGAGACATGCCCCCAAGCTTCAATTCATTCACCAACTTTTAGGTTGTCACCAATTTCTCTGCTAGATGAGAAAAAGGAGAAGGGTGGATGAAAAGAAGGTTTAAGAGAGGTAACTATTTCATTTTTTAACAAGATTGACATAGGAAAAGAACTATGTTGAGGGCCTCTATTTCATTTTTTAACGAGCTTGCCATAGAGAAGAGAAACTATGCTCATAACTACTTCTTGATCATAGCTTCAAAGAGAATAACGCTCTGGAAGGATACCGTGTCAAGGGACAAAACTCAATCATGGCCTCCAGGAGATCTTCGTTGGATGGAAGATAATCGCTCGGAAAGGAACACATGTCGAAGGTCATGATAGGGGTAAGGAGATTAGGCTCCAATAACCCTACTGAAGAAATCACCATGTCAACAACCGGATCCAAATCATCGAAAGTTGAAATCATGGGAGATGATAGAAAATCAACACCAGGAGGGGATATAGGTTGTATATCTGCCCGAATTTCTTCACGAGGGGGAAGAAAAGAGGATCGGTGATGGTTATTATCCCGAGGTAACTTGTCAATGCGAAGCATTTCCGGAATAGATTTATCTAAGGGAAAAATTAGGGAAATGTAATCAATCGCAGACGGCGAGGAACTCAACCATGATGGCATCGAGAAACCGTTAGGTGCCAATATAATGTGGTCATCCAACAAGGGAGAAATGGATTGGATAGAAACATATGACTTTTTGACTGGACTAAGTGGAACGATGTCACCTAGTGCATCGAATTCCAACGAACAAGGTACAATCCAAGGGTCAGATGATTCCAAAGATTGATAAGCCGTGGTCGAAATCATATCGACGGTGGCAATATGATGTGTAGTTGGTGGAAGTGGTGTAGGGAAGGTACCCATGAGGTTAGAATATTTTAGTAAGCCAACACCAATGCTTTCATACGTGATCTTTTGGTCTCCCAAGAAAGGAATATTGTTGGTAGCGGGAACGCGAGCATCGGTCATGTAGAAATCCAACTGATCAACAGTGACAATTTTTCCCTGATGAGGGAATTGGACACATCGAAAAAATGACAAGGCAATGACAATCATAGCATAAAACCAACTTCTTCCAAGTAACAAGTTGTAATCGAGGGGAGCATCGACCACCTCGACATCAACAGTAACAATTTTTCCACCCAATTGGATGGACAGGGACTGTAAAATCCCTTGGGGATGAAAAACTCGCCCATCAAAGGCGCGTAACATTGTTGGGGATTTGTTAAGTGTGGGTGATTTTAAACTTTTCCAACACACTAAAGACATGACACAAGTTGAGGCTCCCTCATCCAGAATAGTTTGATGGATTTGTTGATTGTGAACAACAACATCAACTTGGAAAGCAAGTTGGTGGGAGAGTCGAGACTTGTAATTATCTAGGTTAAACATGATATGGTTGGAAAATTCAGGATCAACAATGCTAAGAGCGGCCAAGAGTGTTATACATTGGCTGGGGCAATGCTGTAGAACTTCTAACGCAGGCATAGCACATGGTGCTTGAGCCAAATATTCAACAATGTTGTAGTTCTAAGAGGCACATGAACTAGGATTAAAGGTAGCTTTGTTGATAGTTCTCTTAGGAGGGCGTAAAATAGAGTCAAACGTGGGTTTCTCAATCTGAAGTGGTCCAGACGGAGGATTAATCGATAGAAGACTAATGGAGGACGATGATGGATCTGATAAATTACTGGTACTGTTAGTGTCTTTTTCTTTTTCAAGGTTACCTGGTGTGTTATATGTCTTAGAGTGAGTGGTCAAATTAATCCCATTAAACATATAAATATGTGCACTCGACGAGGCCTCATCAGTAGGATGGCTAGAACTGCCCCCAGGAGAGGGGGTTTCAACAACCATGGATTGTTGTTGTGGAAAAGGTTGAGTAAGCACAGTGGGTTGTGACTTTCCTTGGAAAATTTTGGCCACTTCATTGCGAAGTGGGCAGTTTCGAGTGGAGTGTTTGTCACCACAAAAGATACATGGGAATTTCAGTTTTTGTTGTGTTTTGTTTTTGGTAGCAGGCGTTTGATTTTTTGGTTGTTCATTGTTATTTTTTGATTTATTCTTTGTCTTATTCTTACCTCTGGATTGTTGTGAAGGGGCAGACTGAACTACATTCACCTCAAATATTTGAGTTTGGGGGGAGGTAGAGGAGAATGTGAGTGATTGGGAAGTAGATTGAGTTTTGACGGTGTTAGCACTTGGTAAATTTCCTAGAGGTTGAAGAAGAAGAAATCTACAAAGGTAACTTTATCCAACCGCTTTTAAAGCTGGGATCTAGCCCTTCTAGCTTCAGAGAGGGATCTCTCTATATGATTTAGCTTTGTTTTTTTAATTCAAATATTAGGCTAGGTAAAGAAGACTATAGGTTTTGTTGTCAAAGTGTTTTAAATTGGTTGAGACAGTCTACACATCTATTGGGCTATGGGGTCTGTATTTGATTAAATATGAGATACAACCAGAAACGAAAAAAGAATACTTCCACAGGGTGAGATAATATACTCACTGGATCTTTAGTAGCTTAAATGATGGACATAAGAAAAGATAAGAAAGATAAATTCAACTAAGAAGCAGTTAAGAATTTCTTAATTGAAAACATCAGAAGATAAACATTGAAAATCTTTAGAATCGAAAACAGGGTATCTAAGATAAATACTGCAACATACGTTACTCTTAAAGATTAGTTTCAGAAAACAATATGATCACAAAGATATAAAAACATTCAACTTAGAAAATCAACATCACCAGTGAACACACGCAAGAATCCTGTAAAAGTGCCTCCTCTTTATTAATGGCAGATCTCTTCAAAAATAGTACAGTTTGATAGCGATAGGGTGTGCGAATCAACAACCCTCAATACTTCGAAAGGTGAAGTATTTATAATTCCAAGATACAAACGTTCCTGTCATAATTGATCAGGACGTGCTTATTCTATTTTTAGTCTAACTAATTTAACTAATCAAAACTGCTTGATGACTTGGTACAACTGTATGCGGGATTTCTGGGGTAGGCCGTTGGCGAGGTTCCTGCGCAACCTCTTCTGACTGGACAGGTGACTGGACCTGGACAACTCATCTGCTAATCGAGCAGATCGTAGAGTTCCTCCCATCTGATATGACTGGGCACAGTGAATTTGAGCAGTCTCTGATACACTTCATCCATTTTCGTATATTTAGAAAACGTGGGCTTTGTGAGGAATATGTATCGAATCTCATGCTGGATACTGATGTCCAACTGAAGGGCGTCCAGGAATGTTTTTCCAGTGATGCTCCCTTGTATGCTAGCAAACTTTGAACTTTCTTTAGACACTTCGGACAGTCTCTTTTTGTAATCTGGGAGTGTCATCAGCTTATCATTAATAACCTTCAGACCGGGGAGACCTTTCTTTTGGAGAGCCTCGATCTTGCTGAAGAACCTTTGTACTCCTTGGTCCATGACCTGAACCTTTTCTTCTAGCTGAAGCATTAGGCTTCTCTTGGTTAAAACCCTTTTTACCTCAAGTATGGTCTTTGTTCTTTCCTTGATCTTTAGTTCTTCCAGTTCTTCTCTGG
Source organism: Picea glauca (assembly GCA_000966675.3). Taxonomy (NCBI): domain Eukaryota; kingdom Viridiplantae; phylum Streptophyta; class Pinopsida; order Pinales; family Pinaceae; genus Picea; species Picea glauca. Next base: position 1,502,450 of record JZKD02S0344980.1, on the reverse strand, counting down.
TCTTAGAATTTAGGAGCATGATGATCTCATTTGCTTGTGTTGGCATCTCCCAATTCTACTCTAATATTCTCAATGGCCTGTTTTCTCCTCTGGACCAGCTCATTCTAATCGAACATAATTTGGATCACTGGCCATATCTCATTTATGAACTTTATGATGTCTTTCCATACATTCTCTTTGACCTCAGCCAAAGTCTTCCCTGCCACTGTTTTCTTTTGGAGCTTCTATAGCTCTTTCCTGAGTTGCTCAGTTACCTTCTTTTCTTTAGATAGATTGGTTTGGAAAGAAGTTTTGAGCTCTAGGAGGTTCTCAACTTCTTTCTTAAGTCTTCTGATTTCTGTCTCTTGCAGGTTCATCTTCTCCATGGATTTGGCAAGGTCGACTGTCCCTTCTTGTGGTGTCACTAGTGTTGTAGACGGGATTGTTGTCACTGATGTTGTGCTTACTCCTGAGATAGGAATGGCACTCAATGGAATGACTTCCATTGGCTTCATCTGCTCTTTCTCTTTTAGTAATCTCTCCATCTCAGCCTCCATCTCTTTGAGCTGTGCATTCTGCTCCATGAGCAACTTGAGCATTTCGTCCTTCTCTCCTTCCTTCTCTGCTATCTCCTTAGCCCGTGAGTCCTCGGTGGGCGGGAGTTTCAACTATTTCCTCAAGGAAGAGATGTCTGCATTCTTTTTATTTATCATCTCCTCTGCAGCTTTGACATTCGAAGGATCGTAGTCGATCTTGAGGACCAGCTCCTCCAAATTTTTGATTCTGTTGTCCTTCACGAAAGAGGATATCTTCTCCAGCTTGAGTTGTGTTTGAGCATTATTCAATGATACCTGAAATTTTTCTACAGAAGCTGAAGCATGTGCCAATGTGTGAAAAACCATCTCCCCTATTTGTTTGTGCAAATCCATCTAATCTGTTGGATGTATGTCCCTCACCTGGAATTCGAAAGTGGCCCTCTTGTAGTCTGAGATCACCTTGGGATCCGGTACCTGTGCCTGTAGGAAGGCCATGTGCATCCTGCCTCTTTCAGTGTCGAATGCAGATAGTAGCCTATGCTGTGCGGTGGATGAATGCTTCCGAAACTGGGTGTAAGTACTGCTGGTGAGGGTCTGGTTCCTTTTCTTGATCAACTCATACTTCTCGAAAATGCCCAACTTGGGCCCAGTCTTGCATGTCTAAGTGTCCAGAGGAGAATCTGTGGATATCTTCGGTACTGCTGAAGTAATTTCCTTATACATGCTTGAACTGAAAGGTGGAATGACAGGCTTGGTTATTGTGGTAGGCGAAACTTCCAATTCTCCAGTTGGACCGGGAACTGTGGATGTGTTGGGCCTCTTAGTATGCAACTTGAACTCTTCAGAAGATACCTCTGTGATAGGCGGAGATGAATCCTGTCGAGACCTTTTTTCCTTAGGAACCTGAGGTGTGGTCGTTGGTGGCACAGTGGTCGGGGGAACGTGCTATTCCACTTCGATCAAAGTGTCAGGCACCCACATCGTTTGATATGCAAACTTTTCGATCTTGGGCTTGGACTCATGTGCATACAGGATGTTTTTATTTTTCACCCGCATTTCTAAAATGATCCCGCATGGATCATAGTGCCATGGGAAGCTTAAGAAAAACTTCATCTCTCTCAGCATCTGGTCCGCTTCTTCTCCGACGCCACGACTGTTGCAGATGAAAGAGCCTATCTACCTCTTGATGCGCAACTGCTGCTTTTTCTTCAATGAGATGAAATGAATGTCGTCTGAATTCATGATCTGTCTAATATACTCTAATGCAAAGATTCTTACCAGCACGTACTTTAGCAGCTTGTAAGGTGCCAATTCGCACCCAAAAACTCTGATCTCAGTGTGGTTTTGGTACAAGTACCAGTCCCCTATCTTTGCATTGTCCGAGAGATGTAAAATTCTCTAGACCTCGTCATTTATTCGTGGCTCGGGCCTGCCACTCAACATGCTTACCACAGGGTGGTAGAAAAGATCAATAAATGCCTTGAAGCTATACTCTGTGGAGTTGTTCTTCAACAAAGATGTCCACGCTGTGACTGGCTGAGGCCTTCCATCTGCATCCATATTCTGCATGGAGAAACTTAATTTATCTGCTTGATAGTAAATGAATATGTATGCCAGTATGGAAGAATATCTGAACATGCCCTCTGTGCCAAAATTCACGAACTGTTCGTGAATATTGTCGGCCAAGAAGGTGTTGTAATCGAACTGCGTTGTGGGCTTTTCATCATTTGAGAAAATGGATAGAAAACCCAGGATGAGTTCATCTACCCATTGGTCGGAATAGTAACCTAGCAGGGCACAAAGGGAGGAAATGACTTGGTTTCCCTTGGTGGAGAACATGGATGACGGGTAAGAGGGATTTGTGGAAGGGAATTGAGTGGAAGTGGGGAGGAAAAGCTCGAATATCTGAGCTCTCTGGGGAAAGGTCATTTTCTGATATAACTCAATGAGGATTTCTAAATTGAAGGGGGATGCAGATTTAGCACGGGGAATTTGCATCATCTGGTCTATGTCTTCGGGAGTGATGAAAAACAGGGTGTCTCCGGATGAGGATACAACGGCTCGCTATTCGGGAATATAGTGGGCTTGGCATTTCAGCGCGAATTCATGGAAATGGTGGATCTGAAGAAAAAGGTAAAGGGGAAAATTGGACTCCCAGAGTCCAATTTCATCGCTCTGGTCCAGGAACACTTCTCAGAGCCATGACTAGAGATCTGAAAAATCAAAGTCGCAAATGGTATTTGCGATCAGTCGATCTTTGTCGACCAATGGGATTTTGTCCAAATCAACAGGAGGCGAGAGAAAAGGATTCTCCTCTCCTTTTGCCTATCTTGGCTTTGGCGCCATCTCTTGCAACAGTACCTGCAACTAAAACTGGGTTAGTGGGGTTGACTGACAGTGGATGAAGGTGACAAAAAAACAATGGAGGCGTAAGAGGTAAAAATTCTGGTACGAAGAATGAATAGTGAATGAAGGAGGAAAACGGTAGTTTTATTTAAAACTGGGGTCAGTTGGGTGCAGGAGACAGGTCAGCAGGATAATGGGTATGTTATCCTATAATAAATGGACAACGGGCCACTTGGGGGTGAGATGGCAAGTGAGGGTGACCCAAACATACGGATGGATGATGTGGAGGCTAGGGATTGGTGGTAAAAGTTGCAATAAGGGGCTGATCATGAGTGAAAGGGGTGAGGGACTGACAACAGTTATGGGATGGGACACAACTCGGGAGCAAGTGGAACAAGTGGGAGATGATGTCCCTGAGTGACGATGACTGTCAGATGGCATATGAATAAAAGACTTCAGGACCAGTAGATTTGCGCCACCTATGACAAGGGGCCCACTGGAGAGAAAATCCATTCCGAACCTCCCCCCCTTTAGTTAAAAGTAGAACATCAAGGGGGGTCCGAAATCCATTGTAAACCGTTGATCTATGCACTCGTTTCCTGGCCGCAGATCTTAGCGTGTCCTTTATTACTCATTCTGGACCCCCCCCCTCCATTAAAGGCAGAACAGATGGGGGGGTTCGGAATCAAATTTGAGCGATGGATTATCGCGCTCATTCCTAGACCGTCCAGATCTGCGTGATCCTTATTACCGATTCTGGACCCCCCTCAGGTTAAAAGAAAAACCCTAGGGGGGGTCCGAAATGCTCTGTGCGCCATAGATCTGGGCACCACGATCTAATGGACGGGGGGGTCCGGAATCAAATTTGGGTCGTGGATTAACGCGCTCATTCCTGGACCGTCCAGATCTGCGTGATCCTTATTACCGATTTTGGACCCCCCCCCGGGTTAAAAGAAGAACCCTAGGGGGGGTCCGGAATGCTCTGTGAGTCATATATCTGGGCACCATGATCTAGACCGCTGATAAGTGTAGGAAATATAAATCGGGAGTGGAAAAATATGTGTCAGGAAAACTTAGGATAAGTACAACTTATGTGTTTTTTCCCAAACTTTTCACATAGATACCCCCAAGGGACTTCGACCAAACTATCCTTTAAGTACTTGAGACATGGTGCAACATCTTTCATTAGGCTGGTTTTATTGGGGTAAAACAAATGAAGCAAAAGTAACTAACCTACATGCTAACCAATCTTCCTAGGACAATTAACCCAGATTAAACTGTTGGGTTAAGAAATTACTCTACCTAAGGGCTATCTGACTAGGATTAGATAGTCTGGTCAGATTTATTCACTAATCTAACATAAGGGTTATCTGACCAGGATTAGACAGTCTGGTCAGATTTATTCACTAATCTAACCTAAGGGCTATCTGACTAGGATTAGACAATCTGGTCTGATGTATTCACTACCCTATCAACATTAAATTTAAAAATAACTTGGACATGCTTGAAAGGTATGGCCAAGTTACTATTATTGCATGGGGCATTCATTTCAATTCTTTTATGCCCTCTTTTTCTTTTTCCTTTTTTCTTTTTTCTTTTTTCTTTTTTCTTTTTCTTTTTTCTTTTCTTTTTCTTTTTTCTTTTCTTTTTCTTTTTTCTTTTTCCTCAAATTACTGGCAGAATGAAAAATCATTTGTCAACAAAAACACTAGATACAGATAATATCTCAGTCACCAGTTGATTCCCATAATTTATGGGGTGATAACAGACGGAACCGATAACACCATCCGCATGAGATGAGGATGACGGTTTAGATGGATTGGTATTATCTCAAGCAACATTCGGAAGAAAATCATACAAAGTACCAGATTGGGAATAAACCAAATCTAAATATTGAGCCCGAGCGATGGCTTGTTCCTCTGTGACCACACCGCCCATGGCGACATCGCGACAGATCGGGGGTAACAGTGATTTAGTAAACCATTCCGCCAATAGTATGTCAGGAATGACTACCTTGATCATCCTTCATCGTCGCCTCCACTCATGAATATGGTCAGAGATATGCACGGAGTTAGTTTGATGAAGGGAGGTCAAGAGTTCAGTACCCGTCTTGTAGTGAATAGGCAATTGAAAGTGCGTGAGGAAATACATGGCGAGGGAATTGAAATCATGAAAAGAAGCACATGGTAGTTCAATATACCACTTTGTTGCCGAACCGGTAAGCGTTCACTGGAAAAGATGCAAATGTATAGAATCATCCATGAGGGAGTTTGATGAACACCACAAATGGAAAGTCATCACATGGTTGTTTGGATCTTCGCCAAGGTTTCGGTCAAATTTCGAAATATCAGAAGGAAGTTTAGCTGGAATGACTGGACAAACCGGTGAATGGAAAATAGGATCATTAGTTAACTGAGACAAGTCTGGGAGACCCAGAGTCTCAAGGAAAGGTAGTTGTTGGTTAATTTGCGGATGATACTGGTGCAGCATAGGAACACTAGTAGGACCATAAACTAGGTTAGGTGGATAGTTGTAACCAGTAGGTCCTCCTACATACGGTTGTTGCTGGCTAGGATAAACAGGATTCGATGGTGGATGAGAAACATTTGCATAACCCGGTGGGTTCTTATCATTATAGGTCGAGTGATTTTCTTACCCATGAGGAGGATAAACATTTTTCCCTTGAGAATGGTAAGGAGTAGATCCCAAAGGCATATACACATTAGACCCATGAGGAGGATAAGACTATGGTCCCGGAGAACTCCAAGTGGTGTTTGGGATGCCACCAAGATATGATTGTCCGTAAGATGTTCCGGAAGGAACAGGATTGGATACTCCTCCTAGTGGGTTATTATACTAGTGCCCCCCAACATGGGGTTGAGTAAAAGTGCCTCCTGAAGATACTCCCCAGGATTTTGAATGGTTTCTAGCAAATGAAGGTTTCCCCCCTGCCAGCGGTGGATTAACGACTGGGGAATGAATGGAAAACAGAGGTTGCCCTCCAGGAGGAGCATGAAAAGGGGGCTGTCCTCAAGGAGGGGTAGGCCCACCATGGAAAGGTAGTCCTCTAGAAGGTTCGTTAGATGGTGGTTTCCCTCCAACTGGTTGTGTTTGGCTAGCAAGGGTCTGCATTCTTGGTTGAAGAGATGTCCCAACATGATCATGTGGAATAGGTGTAGCTGTAGAGTAAAAGATTGTAGAAACGGGGGTAGAGATTGAAGTGCTTTGGAGATGAGTAGAGGTGGTGAGTCCAACATTAGGATGGACTTGTGTTGGTGTAATAGTAGGGTTAATAACCTGATTGAATGGGTGATTCATGGTTTGACCGGATGGTCCTGTTTCACTAGGAGATTCATGAGGATGAAAGGGTTGTTGAAAGGATTTGAAATGTTCATAGAGATCGTGTCCCGATGAAGTCCTCCATACAGAATGAGTAGGTGTGGGATTGGTATTTACTGTGGTGCTAGGACGAATAGGAGTCCTATACTCATCACCAAAGATTGGTTATGTGGATCCCATATATGTTTCGGTAAAAATCCTCTCTGGTAATCATGGGACCTCTTCATCTATGACGTTCCTAAGGGAGTCTAAACGAACCAAAAGTGGTTCGAGAGGAGTTACCGACATAGATGTAGTGGGATTTTCAACCGTGACCAAAACGCCTTCTGAGTTATCTAATGGAGGAGCAATAACGCTTCCAGCATCGGATTGATTTTATACCTCTCTATGGTAGTTGTCTTCTGGAGGGTTAGGAGGTAAGGGTTGATATCCTTCCGGAGGAAGCCCTTACATCCTACATGATCGATGAAGACCTTTATCATCTATAATCTCAATCGTGGAGAATAACAGAACACACAGAAAATCTAGAGCCAACTAACAAAAAGAAACAACATATGCTAATAAAATCTAGGAATCAACCAAGCAAACAAAACTTCTCTCGATGATGGTACTAGTTGGTGATGAAATCCAACGTCACGTGATCAAGTCGAGAAGGGGATAGGATATGGTGGAATAGTTACAATGGGGACCTGCTTAACGGACTTTCGCCTTGGTGTAAGCTTCCACGCAGTAATTGTGGATTTACCCTCCAAGGAGCCCGAGTGAGTTTGACCAATGTCTATTCTAGGTACAATGAGACTTCCCTTCACCGTCACCTTGTGTAAGTACCTAAAGATTATGGAAACTAAAGAAACCAATTCGCAGTGAGTCCCTAGGTGGGTACAATCAACAATCTGATCTGAAACGTATGGGCAAGATAACAAGTCTGAAATCAATCTGAGAGGCTCCCACACATAATCATGGGTATACCTTCAAATGACCCCCAATATACGATATGACCACTACAAACAGTTGAACCACGGAGGGAGAATCTCCGTAATTTACCCGAATGTGATCTCGTGCATAACCCCTGTGTGAGAGGGGGATCCCAGAAAACCAATACGACAATTGGATTTGACTCTCCCTAGCTCAGGATTCTAATGTTTGTTTTGAAATCTTTGGAAAGTTGTACTCACAGCCTAATCCAAAGTTCTAACCCTAGTCTACTGTTGGTGGAAGATCCTAAAAGCAAAAAATGTTCTAGATAATTTTTAATTAGCGTTCGTTTTACAGTTGTTCTTTACTCAAAGGGTGTATGAAAGTGAAACTAATGGAATAATGACTCAATTCCCAAAAATATGGGTAAAAAATTATAATCAATTGTTTCTTTTCAATGAACGCCTATTTAAGGGAAAGAGAAAGAGTCGTTTTCACTATCAAATACTAATATGGAATGTCCTCAATCAATTGGTTCTCAATCAAATTCGATGCAATGCTAAAACATTTCAATGAAAAAATGTTGTTGTTTGTATGTGAATGACGATTAATTCAATGCAAAAACTTCTCCTTCCAACTACCCTTTCATATCAACAAGATTTGGACAAGTATAAGTAGGTTTCGCACAAATGACACACACCCTCTTGCTATGATTGAAACCAGAAGAAAACAGAAAACAAAAGATAACAAAGCAAAATCAAACAATTCACACAAAAAAGAGATGTTCAAGAACAATGACCTCAAAAAAAAAAAAAAAAAATGATATGATTCACAGATTTTTTATGCCCTTCACCAGAGTTCCCTCTCAGTCGGATAAGAGAGAAGAAAGAAATGGATTGATTCCAGGTTCTCAATAGCAAAAAATCTCAAAATAAGGAAGAAGGCCAACAAATATGAACAACAAAGTGCTTATTCCTCAAAACGAAGGTTGTCAAAGGTCAATAGGAAGAACCATTGAATCACAAAGAGGATTAGTAAGTGAAAAAACAGAGACTGAATCTCAGAAAATGCAATTTTGGAAAGGATTTTTTGCAAAGAGGGGTTGGCACTCTAGTGTAAGGGGAACCAGAGCATTATAATGCTCTATATAAGGCTTTCATGGAGTGTTGGTGCCCTACTAACAAGGTAGGGGAGTGCTGGTGTCCTAAAACCTAGAAAAATTTCCAAAAAACCCAAAATTTTAGTCAAACTTTGGCAATCAAGATGAATGTGATGGGGTAAGGAGTCAATCAACATATGAAATCAAACATACAGGGTGAAAAAGGTCTAAAAAGAACAAAGGGAAAGATAAGGTCTATGAGGAAAACCAAAACTGAAAGTTTCGATTCGTCCCCAACGGAATCGTCAATTTCTCCCAAGAAAGGAATATTGTTGGTAGCAGGAACGCGAGCATCGATCGTGCAGAAATCCAACTGATCAACAGTGACAATTTTTCCCTGATGAGGGAATTGGACACATCGAAAAACTGATGAGGCAATGACAGTCATAGCATAAAACCAACTTCTTCCAAGTAACAAGTTGTAATTGAGGGGAGCATCGACCACCTCGACATCAACAGTAACAGTTTTACCACCCAATTGGATGGGCAGGGACTGTAAAAGCCCATGGGGATGAAAACCTTGGCCATTGAAGGCACGTAACATTGTTGGGGATTTTTTAAGTGTGGGTGATTTTAAACTTTTCCAACATGCTAAAGACATGACACAAGTTGAGGCTCCCTCATCCAGAATAGTTCGGTAGATTTGTTGATTGTGAACAACAACATCAACTTGGAAAGCAAGTTGGTGGGAGAGTTAAGATGCATAATTTTGTAGGTTAAACATGATATGGTTGGATGATTCAGGATCAACAGTTCTAAGAGCATCCAAGAGCGTTCTACGTTGACTGGGGCAGTGTTGTAGAACTTCTAACGTAGACATAACACACGGTGCTTGAGCCAAATATTCAACAATGTTGTAGTTCTAGGCGGCACGTGAACTAGGATTAAAGGTAGTTTTTCAGATAGTGCTCTTAGGAGGGCATAAGATAGCGTCGAATGTGGGTTTCTTAATCTGAAGTGGTCCTTTCAAATAGGAGTATAGATCCACATTATATCCTCAGTGGATATACCTTATATCAATACAATTATGGATCCGCAGTGTATTTTATGGCAGCCATATCTTGCAAGTCTTTATCACCCAAGCATAGGTATGCATGCCTTGGGTTTGAAACATGTCATAATATTTGTTGGATGTTTGTGTGCAGCTTCTATCAGGTTCTTTGTGTCTATACCCTTGCTTGAAAGTCTGCGAAGCATTTTAGTTATCAGTTCTCGTCTTCTAACTTCTTACTTTTGGGGGCAATTTGTTACACATCAAAATTACTCACTTCAATAGTGTCGCCAAGTGTCATCATTACAAGTGTCGCAAGTGTCACATTTTGGTCGAAAGTGTTAGAAAAATCATACTGCCATAATTCTTATGTCATGCTTATAACGACATTAGAAGGACACTTGAAACACCTCAAACATTTGATTTGGAAGAAGAGGAATGTGTTAACAGGGTTATGAACCTCTTTCCATGTGTAGAGTACTTTCCTTTAGCCTCATTCATCTTCTCATTGAAATATGAAACGTGCCTATTGTCTTGGCTCAAAACTACTCCAATTGCAACTCCACTCGCATTACACTTACTTGAAATGTTTTACCGAAATTTGGCAAGACCAAAATTGGTCTCTCTGTTATCTTATCCTTCAATATATTAAATTATTTCTCAACCTATTCTATCCATTTAAAAGAATTGTGTCTCTTCTTCACTGTATTCATCATTGGTGCACAAATTCCACTGAAATTTCTAATGAACTTCCTATAGAAATTGGCTAATCCATGGAAGCTTCTCACTTCAAACATACTCCTTGGTGATGGACATTCTTTGATTGCTCTGACCTTCTCGGGATCCATCTTCAATTCATTTGAAGAGATCACAAAACCCAAGTAAATGAGTTTTGTCTTCATAAAAGAGGACTTCGTTAAATTTATCAACAACTTCTTTTGTTGTAGTCTCCTCGTCACTAATGTCATATGTCTCAAATTATCTTATTCAGTTTTACTGAAGACCAATATATCATCTAGATATACAATCACAAACTTACCAATGAAATCCTTCAATACTTCATTCATCAGTCTCATAAAAGTACTTGGGGCATTTGTTAAGCCAAATGGCATAAAAATCCACTCATACAACCCCTCCTTTGTCTTAAAGGTTTTCTTCCACTCATCACCTTCTCTCATTCTTATATGGTGATATCCACTTTTCAAATCTATCTTTGAAAAAACAATTGCTCCACTTAAACATTCCATTAAGTCATCCATCCTAGGCAAAGGAAATTTGTACCTGATGGTGATCTTGTTTATGGCTCTTGAGTCTGTACACATTCTCCATCCTCCATCCTTCTTTGGACTCAACACAGTTGGTACTACGCATGGACTCAATATTTCCCTGTCCAAACCCTTTTCTAATAATTCCTGGACTTGTTTATTTACGTCCTCATTCTCTTGAGGTGTCAATCTGTATGATTCTTTGTTTTCCAGACTTTCTCCTGGTATCAAGTCAATATGATGGTTGATACTTCTGATAGGTGGCAATGAGTTAGGCAACTCATCCACCACTATGTCAACAAAATTATCCAACTACTCCTAAACTTCTTTAGGAAAATAATCCATAGAAGTACTTGCAAGGACGACTATGGGCTTCCTCACCACAACAAACTGCATCTCATGTTTCTTCTTAACTTCACTTAGGAGTTCCTTCCCACTCATTAGAAGTGTGTTTGTGCTAGATTCTTCTTTTACTTTCTTCTCCTCTATTGGCAGCAACATGTGTGTCCTACCATTATTTTCCGAAGTGCAAGTGTTCTTTCTCTCATAATGAATTTCATTCCAGTCAAACTGTCATGGTCTTCCCAACAAAACATGACATACATCCATGGGAATTACATCACATAGAATCACATCTCTATATCCAACTATTTTAAATTCAACAAGACATTGTTTAGTCACCATTACCTAGTGTCCTTTTTGAAACCATGAGGCCTTATATGAATTTGGATGTGCAGTTGTCTCCAGCTCCAATTTCTCCACCATCTCTATGGATACTAGATTATCAGTCCTCCCACTATCAATTATCACCTTGCATACTTTGTCTTTAGTCATGCAAGTTTTCCTGAACAAACTGTTCCTCTGCACTAGTTTTTCATCTTCTAGTTCTGGCTTCAATAGAACCTTCCTCAACATGAAAGATTTTTCATCCTATGCACCTTCTGCTTCAACATTCCTTTTCTATGCTTCTGAAATGTGAGCTTCACCTCCTCTTTATCTCTTTCTCTCAGGGCATTCCCAAGACTTGTGTCTTGGTTTTCCACATGTATAACATATTATCTCTCCTCCTTTGCTTCTTCCTCTTCCTCTGGAAAAATAATTCTTCCACCAAGTTGTCTCCCTCTAGAGCTTCCTCCTCTTTCTGATTGACTGTGGCTTTTCTCATCCTTACCATTGGGATTCTATGCCTTATCATGGGAAACTCCTTTACCTTTGTTCGAGCTTATACCTCTACTTCGCTCGCTTTGTTTTGTGGCCAGTGTATCCTCTTCTTTTAGTGCATATTGATTGTAACACCCTAGGTTTTGAACCCCCATTTTAAATAATGTATTATTACAATGTTGAGAGGCCAGAGTGCCCAGACAATTAATGAAGGGCCAGTATTCCCAAGAAATGTAATGTTTTGATCATTAATAATAATAAACACATCGATGGATGCTAGATGGACAAGGACTAGAGTTATAGGGGGATATGATTCCACAAGAGAGGGAGCTTGAGGGACTAAATGTTATTCCTATTTTCTTATTTCCCTTTCTGTCTAAGGGAGGGGATCAATTATGTGAAATTCTTAGGGAAGGACAAGAGGTTCTTGTTTTCCCCACGAGGTTACTTAAACCTACCTCTGGTTTGATGGGGGGTTTGGACTGATGACTTGTTCACTGATTTCCCATTCACTCACTCACTCTTCCCTCACACACTCCCATGCATGTACTCCCATTCACTCCCTGGCCCATTCATCGACCCATCCTCACCTGCGTCTTGGTTGGAAAACCAAAAGAAAATAGATTTGCTGAAGAAATAGCCATGGGGATAGTTGGTTGTAGTGGTCGCTGGTGTGATCCAACTATGACCTGGGGCATGTATGTCTAAAATGCATTGGCCCGTGCCCTGTTTTTCTCAAAAATGTGAGTCATGAGAGTTCCAACATTGATATTCTGGACCAGTTGTACTGGAATCCCTAGCAGGAAGGAGAAGGACTGCCTGAGGGACTGCGTGGCAGAGAAGGGTGGAGGTCCATTCTCTCAGGTGGCACAGGCTGGGTAGAAGATGGATAGGTACTTGGATTGTTGTGGGTGTCAGGAAACCTATGAGAGCTTGAGAGTTGATTGTCTTGGGAACCCAATTACACTCTGGAACCGTCCTTGTGGATTCATAGCCCTAGCTCAAGGGTGACACTGTTGTTGAGATTTGGAGTAGTGGTGTCTATGGTTGGGTGGAACATCCTTGGTCTACAACCAGTCGGTGTCATATTTCATAAAGATAAGTGGTCTCTGTCGTGAAATTCCTACCTGTGTATGAATGTATTTTCCACTGTGTAATTTAATTGTCATCTACATGTGTATGAATTTATTTTTGTTGTGTATACTTAGTTATCGTTTAACGTAATCTTGAGATTATGCATTCTTGTTGGATATTGCGGTGTATGTTGTTAAATCTATTATATTATTCATCCTTAATGACTAAAGAAGGTACCAAGAAGAGAAAGAGTCTAAGGGCGGGCTTGCAAGTAGTGTACCTGATCTATGGGTGGTTGGGTATGTTAAAGTTTGGTATCAAAGCTTCTGGTTGAAACATCAGGCCAGTATGGGTCAGGTCTATTGGTCAGAATCCCATGGTCGAGATCAAACTCTGATCGGGAAGTTGAAAATCTTGAGAGGAATGGCATTGCAGAATTTACGCAGGAGACACAACATCATAGAACCTCTATGAGGATTCGAAGGATTGTGACCAATCCTTTTTAATTTGGGAGTGATCGCCACAGTAGGATCAAAATATCTGGGATCATTGGATTGGAGGACAAGTAAACAGGGGTCATTCGATAAAAAGGAAGCAAGGATAAGGTCACGACCATTGGATCCCATTGGAGAGAAATATCAACGACCAATAGGCATTACGGGGAACCGAATTGCATGGGAGATAATTTCCCAAGGCGGCCCCGCAATCCAAACCATGGTTTCCCTGAGGGGTTACGTGTCAGCATCAGGAGAATTGCTGGGCAAAAAGTGGGTTACCTCAAACCGTCGATGCATGCCCCCACAAATTGAAAGGCATGCAATGATGTGACAGGTTAGATATCGAACATCGAAACTCCGAATGGTCAAAGTAGATGGGGACCGTTGATCCATAGGAGGACACACGTCAAACGATCATGTGCTCCGAGTGAAGGCACTTCGGGAAAGAGAGAGAGAGAGGAAAAGTTGAGTTTTGAAATCCCAAAGCCTGAAGATCCAGAGACCTGAAGTAAGCCATGATTATCGGATCATCCAAATTAGATCCTAATCGTCGATCACCAAGAGGTTATGTGTCAACATATTAGTAACTTCGGAGGAATCCATTCGAGATATTTTCATTTGAGGTTTGAGATTCCCGAATCATGAAGATCTAGAAAGGTGGAGAAAACCTCAATCATCTGATCATTCGAGAAGATCTCATCCATTTATTTGTCGATAACCATGCGTCACCAGATCCATGACTTCGGATAAAATCCAATGGGGCCAAATAAGTTTGAAAATTGAGATCTCCGAAGTCCAGAGCCCAGAAGAAATCATAGCTGTCATATTGAGGAGGACATGTGGAGAAAATTTGTGGACTCTGGGTGAATACCTGAAGTGAATATTGGTTGTCCGATCTACGAGGACACATGGCGATAGATTGGCCAATTTGCGAATTCGGAGTTCCGGAGAATTGAAAGTGTGCTAGTTTGAAAACTCTCAAAGCTCTAAAGCCTGAAGAGCCGAAGTGATGAGGTATGATGATGTCACCTGGGATGACATGGACACATGGGATGTGTGCCACATGTTAGTAAGATTTTGGAATTTGGAACATTGAAAGGTCTACTAGAACGTGACACATGTCACCTGCCTAATTGGGCAACATGTTTGATTCCATCGTTTCTCCACATGGCGACAAACTGTGCAGTCCGAAAGAATGGGCACTCTAGAAGGGAAAGTTGTGTTAAGTTGCATGGGTTTGAAACTCCCTAAGGCTCGAAGGCTGGAGTATATATCGACTGTCGATTCCAAAGGACACGCATTGAAGGATCCTTGACTTCAGGTGAAATCACCTCTAGGAAAAAATGCAGGAGGGAATTTTGAAAATTATGAATCCTGAAGCGTCGAAACGATTCATAGTCGTTGATCTGTGGTAGGACATCTGTTGGCAGATCAGGAAGTCTGGGTAAAGGCATGTCGAGAGGAGGCAAGTGAGAAAAGTTGAGACTCCCGAAGCGCAGAGTCCCGAAGTGGATCTCGATCGTTGATCGTGGGAGAGGATGAGGATCGTTGATCTGGTCTTGGTTGAAAGTCCTGAAGTCCCGAAGCTTTGGACAAGCACTTTTCAGTTAAGTGAAGGGTCATGACCATGGTCTTATGCAGTTCAAGAGCTGAGGAAAGGAGGGCTAAGGGCATATTTGGTTGTCTCTGAGACAGAAAAGTGCTAAGGGATGATTTAGCTGCGGTTTCTAGTCATGATCACCTGGGGAGGTGGTTTGAAGGAAGCACCTACGCAAGGTGAAACTCTATGTCAACCAAGGATAACAGGACACTGTTATTTTCATAGAATGGGGATATATTATCCATGAACAAAAATAAGAAAGAGACTTGTAGCATGGTTTGGCAATTTTTTTTTTCTATCATATGCATAATTCTAACAAAATGTGCTAACAAAATGGTCGCTTGCACATTTTGTAGAATTAAGAGGCTTAAGCGCATTAGCTCAGGGTGTATATTGAAGAAATTGAAGAAGGCAAGGGATCCTCCGGTCATGAAAAGGAGGCCAAAGGCCAAAATACTGTTAGCGATGTTTCTTGCATATGGGGGTAGAACACAAAAGAAGGGGTAAAAACCCACTTATCCAAAGTTTTGGGCAATAATGCGCCCGTGATAAGCAGCAAGCAAGACCGGGCGGTCCAGATTTGCGCCCCCAGATCGACGACGTACAACAAATTTCGGACAACGGCGGTAAAGACCATTCCGCACCCCCCCCACCGGCTGATGGGGGGTCCGAAATCATAGATGCAGTTTCCGACGGCCACGATTGAGGAGCCCAGATCAACGGCACGGGCACTGCCCCGACCTTCTCAGCTGCCCTGTCTTTAATCCGCATGGGCCCGCCTCCCGCCATGTCATCTTTCTATACGCCTTTCCCTTGCCGCCATGTGTCATCCATTCACCTCTCCTCTTTGGTCCGCGTGGCTCTCCTTTCTTCCCACCATCCGCTCATTTCTTGCCACGCGTCCCGTTCCTTTCCACATCAGTTTCCCACCCAAAGGCGAGTTCGTTTCTCCCGTCTTCTCCCCATCTACCTAGGTGTCTTCCACCGTGGATCATCCTCTGTCACTCCCCTCTGTCATCACTCTCATTTCTCGCCACTCCTGCCATGCGCTCCCCGATGCCCTCACTCCTACCATACACCATGTCCTCCACATTGGCCCTCATGTCTATCCATCGAGCTATTTGGTTGTTCCGGGTGGCAGCGCGAGAAGTCTTCCCCATCCCGAGATGCTGAGTTGGTCTGGCTGTTCTCAATCCCAAGAAGCAGTTATTGAGGCGGTTGAGGGTGGTTAGACATCGTCTCCACTATAATGGGGACGTCCTGCAATGAATTAAAAGCACGTCGATTCGCCAATGTAACTGTCAAAAGATCTATCGCGTCTGCCACAAGTTGCACGATTATTCAAAGATTGCGGCTACAGGGTGTCAGAAGCCATGCAGACGCAAAGCCTTCGATGCAGTTTCTTGGTTCCGCTGTTGTTGTTATTTTGAGTATATGTAGGCATTTTTTCCATTTTCATATCTATCGATGGTAGAGCTAAGCTCCCGACTGTAAAGTTTCATCAAATACTCTGGTTGCCTGGTTATGCCTCTGTGTTTGAGATTTCTTGGTTTATAACAAATAGTTCTCTTTTTTTTCCATCTTTGTTTCATCTTTTGCTTGAGGATTCACAGTAGTGCATCTTGTTGCAATAAAGGATTTGTTGTGATGTTGTCGTGCCCTCTGGTATTTGTATTTGAGTGTGAAAGGATTTCATATTCGAATGCATTCTTCTTCAGTCTGTCCTGAACCGGATGTCTGTGACGAACCTTGCACCCTTCCTACGTAAGTCTTCCACCTACTCACCCTTTTACTACGACTCACTGTTTGGAGTTTATCAGGACCTCACTCGTTCATGCATGCCTGGTCTAGTTTCTGAGTTGATACAATGTTGTTTCGAGTTTCCCTCCATTTGATCACCCTTTAAACAAATCGTGACATAAAACACTGATGGGCTTCGGGCTCTGCTCCTGCTAGCAATCCAGGAGTGACTTCCAAAAGCCAACATTTCTGGCGCCGTTGCCGGGGACGAAGTTGAAGATTTTTCCTGGGCAGAACGACAACGACTAACTGATTTCTAAAGGTACATCAGATATCAGAACTTGAAGATTGCTACCGTGCACCTGGTGCCTCCACTGTGACGACTCCGCTGGGGAGAACCTGTTCTATCAACTGTGGCTTCGAGAGGAAGACATACGAGGTCAAATCCACATTTGCCTTTGGCCACACCAGAAGCAGACTTGGAAGCGGTGCGCAGAAAGGGAAAGAGAGCTGCAAAAGAAGTTGTTGTCAATGAAAAAGGTAATACGCCCTCCCCTTCTGTGAGAACTCCATTTTCAAATTCTCAGTTTCCTAGTCGTCCTTCCTCCGAAGTTTCCCGTTTTCTGAACTTTGGGAGTGTTCCTGCTGAGTTTTCCCCTCCTGGTCTAGTATCAGAAGGATATATCCTTATCACTCCCCTCTCAAGGGGTTTCTCTACTCCTCCTTTAATTACTACTGCTCCGCAGAGAGAAACACCTATACACTCGGGTCCCTTAGACTTCTCTCTGTTCTCCCCGTTGTCTCCTGTGAGGACCTTTATTCCTTCCTCACCTGTTCACACTCCTTCTCCTCCAAGTTATCCTCCACTCAACATCCCTATGGCTGGTGCTAATCCCCCTCAGAACAGGATGGATGCTATAGTCGCTGCTAGATATGCTCCTTTGGTCTTGCCCCATCCTATGAACCCTCTCCCTGCTGGAGACTACTTGAAGTATATGCCCAAGTTCATAGGGGAGGGAGACATAACTGTTGAAGAGAACATGGTTGATTTTTATAGTTATGCAGACAACCTCAATGTTGAAAACGAAGATGTCTGGGTGAGAGTCTTTGTCCAGATCTTAGATGGTGAGGTTAGAAAGTGGTTCAGGGGACTGGCCCCTGGATCTATTGCTGGTATTGAGGCTCTGGATAATGTTTTCCTGAGACAGTGGGGGGATAGAAAAGATTATATATATTACATGACTGAGTTTGGTTCCCTGAAGAAGCAGGAAGGAGAGTCTGTCTCTGACTTCTCCAAAAGATTCAATAAGATGTATAACAAAATTTCTGCAGAGATAAAGCCTTCGGAAGCATCTGCTCAAATTTCATATGCTAGTGCGTTTGACCCTGATTTCTGTCTCGTATTAAGAGAAAGGAGAACCACCTCTTTAGCTCAGATGCAAGATGCAGCTATAGAGGTGGAATCTAATATATTAGCAGCAGACAGACTGAGGAGCAAGGCCAACACAGATAGAAGAAAAGGAAAATCAGAAGCCTCGACTTCTGACTCCACCACCCTTGGCCCGTCATTGTCCCATCCTCAAGTAAACGAGCTGACCTAGTTGGTGAATGTTTTGAAAGAAGAGATGGAGAGAATAAAGATGGAAAGGAAACAAATGAATAAAGGCCCCCAGAATACCGAGAATAGAGGAGGTTTCAGGAGGCCAAACAATTTTTCTCCTCCAACTATGCACAAAGAAAAGGAAAGAGACAGAGATGACCAAAGAATTCAGGCTCCCTTCCAGAGAAATTTCGTGGCTGATGAAGAACAAGAGGAAGGGGACGAACCTGAGCCAAAGATTCACAGTTTAGAGGTCACTCCCCCTTTCCCTCATTTGACCAAATCAGCATATGAAGAGTCTCTCATGTATGGTCAGCTCAACGAACTAAGCAAGGGAGACAAAGCTGGCGGTGGCCGAGGCAGGTATAACCTGAGATCAGACAAGCAGAGAGTAGCACCGGATGTTCCTGAGTCATCCACCAGAGCAGAGAAGCCTGATGACGAGGTAGCAGACAGCCACAGAGGTAAGAAGGCTCAACCTCTCTCCCCTATTATCCAAAATCATGCTACTGATATTAGGGAAATTCCAAAGCTTACATCTTCCTTTAATTTCGAACATGAAATTCAAAAGATCAGAATCCCTGTGCCCCTCACTGAATTAATTAAACATGGGGAATTCAAAAAACGCTTCTCCAACCTGTTGAAATCTGAAGCCTCTAGCCCTTCCACATACTGCATAAATATCCAAGATGAAAGGCCTGCAGTAGTCCTAGGTCCTATGATAGAAGAGAGAGATGATTCATCCCCTCCCTTCTACATTTCCCTGAACATACATGAAAAAGTGCTGCATAATTGCTTAATGAATTCAGGGGCCTCCCACAACCTCATACCCAAAGCCGTCATGGAAGAGCAAGGATTAGAATTCACCAGAGCCTATCATGACCTCTATTCTTTTGACTCCAAGAGGGTACAATGTTTGGGAGTCATCAAGGACCTGGTAGTTTCCCTATTTCAGCTACCCATGAAAAGTATGGTCATGGATATAGTGGTAGCTGATGTTCCCCCCAAGTTTGGCATGTTGTTGTCAAGATCTTGGATTAAGAGGCTGGGGGGAACCTTACAGATGGATCTCACGTATGCCACCATTCCAGTCTTTGGGGGAGAACATAGGAGATTGTACAGAGAAGCCCAGCTAGCCTACATTGGCAGTGATGAAGAAAACCCTACCAATCATCCCATCTATGCCTTAGACACTGACTTAGGATCTATCCTATTGCAGTTCACTGATGAACCTGATACCCCTTTACATATCAGGAAGCATCTCAGTCTTAATCAAGGGATGACCCTTCCAAGCACCTCTGTTTGGAAGATGTTCTTTGATGGAGCTTCTTCCAGTATAGGTGCAGGTGCCGGGGTAGTATTCAAATCTCCTTCTCAAGAAATCATATCACTGTCATACAAGCTGGAATTTGAAGTCACCAATAATTTGGCAGAGTATGAAGCTTTGGTTCTGGGATTAAGGGCTGCAAAAGAAATGGGAATCAGGGAGATGGTTGTGTTTGGGGATGCAGAATTAATTGTCCAGCGGGTCAAAAATGTCTATCAGACCAAGCACCCTCGTCTCAAGAATTACAAGAACGAGGTATGGGACCTTGTCGACAGTTTCTTCCTGGTTTTTAACATCTCCTTTATTCCAAGGGAAGAAAATGCTGCAGCTGATTTTCAAGCCTTCTCAGCTAGTTTGTTCGAAGCTCCTGCGCTGCCCGCTGACAAATCAAAGGTGGAAATAAGATACAGGCCCTCTGTACCGGACAATGTCAAACATTGGAAGGTATTTGAAGACGATCAGGAAATTGAGAAATTCCTCCAATCCATCGACGATTTCTTTGCATCGCACATAGATGAGGACCCTGACGAGGAACCTGACCACCACCCTGGGGAGTTGTTGAGTAAAGTCACTGACCATCATATTATTCAACTGTCGAGCAATCATATACCAAGAGGTTTGATCCCATTAGAAAGATTGTTCGATGGGAATGATGTGGTGATGAAGGGAAAGATTTCAGGTGATGATGCTGATACGACTGAGTGCAACATAGGCACACCAGAAGAGCCCAAGTTTGTCAAGCTGTCGAGGAGTTTGACCGTGGAGGAGAGGATGGGAGATACCAAGTTGCTGAGGGTGTTTGTTAACGTGTTCGCGTGGAACTATGAAGAGCTCAAGACATACGAAACGACAGTCATTGAGCACAAAATCCCACTTAAAGAGGAGGCTAGGCCATTTAAGCAGAAGCTGAGGAAAATAAATCCAACACTGCTACCTGTCATGGAGAGGGAAGTGAAAAATCTGCT
>JZKD02S0344980.1:1461768-1479254 GCA_000966675.3 Picea glauca | reverse complement strand
TCCCCAACGGTCCAGATGAGCGCATCCAGATAAACAGCGGTAAAGACCATTCTGCACCCCCCCCCACCTTTCTACCTTTAAGCGGAGGGGGGGGGTCCGAAATCATAGATGCAGTTTCTGACGGCCATGATCGAGGAGCCCAGATCAACGGCACGGGCACTGCCCCGACCTTCTCAGCTTCCCTGTCTTTAATCCGCATGGGCCCGCCTCCCGCCATGTCATCTTTTTGTACGCCTTTCCCTTGCCGCCATGTGTCATCCATTCACCTCTCCTCTTTGGTCCGCGTGGCTCTTCTTTCTTCCCACCATCCGCTCATTTCTTGCCACTTGTCCCGTTCCTTTCCACATCAGTTTCCCACCCGAAGGCGAGTTCGTTTCTCCCGTCTTCTCCCCATCTACCTGGGTGTCTTCCGCCGTGGATCATCCTCTGTCACTCCCCTCTCTCATCACTCTCATTTCTCGCCACTCCTACCATGCGCTCCCCGATGCCCTCACTCCTACCATACACCATGTCCTCCACATTGGCCCTCATGTCTGTCCCTCGAGCTATTCGGTTGTTCCGGGTGGCAGCGCGAGAAGTCTTCCCCATCCCGAGATGCTGAGTTGGTCTGGTCGTTCTCAATCCCAAGAAGTAGTTATTGAGGCGGTTGAGGGTGGTTAGACATCGTCTCCGCTATAATGGAGACGTCCTGCAATGAATTAAAAGCACGTTGATTCATCGATGTAACTGTCAGAAGATCTATCGCGTCTGCCACAAGTTGCACGATTATTCAAATATTGCGGTTGCAGGGTGTCAGAAGCCATGCAGACGCAAAGCCTTCGATGCAGTTTCTTGGTTCTGTTGTTGTTGTTATTTTGAGTATATGTAGGCATTTTTGCCATTTTCGTATCTATCGATGGTAGAGCTAAGCTCTCGACTGTAAAGTTTCAGCAAATACTCTGGTTGCTTGGTTATGCCTCTGTGTTTGAGATTTCTTGGTTTATAACAAACAGTTCTCTTTCTTTTCCATCTTTGTTTCATCTTTTGCTTGAGGATTCACAGTAGTGCATCTTATTGCAATAAAGGATTTGTTGTGACGTTGTCGTGCCCTCTGGTATTTGTATTTGACTGTGAAAGGATTTCATATTCGAATGCATTCTTCTTCAGTCTGTCTTGAACCGGATGTCTGTGACGGACCTTGCACCCTTCCTACATAAGTCTTCCACCTGCTCACCCTTTTACTACGACTCACTGTTTGGAGTTTATCAGGACCTCACTCGTTCATGCATGCTTGGTCTGGTTTCTAAGTTGATACAATGTTGTTTCGAGTTTCCTTCCATTTGATCACCCTTTAAACAAATCATGACATAAAACACTGATGGGCTTCGGGCTCTGCTCCTGCTAGCAATCCAGGAGTGACTTTCGAAAGCCAACAAATACCAGAGTTGGTAATGCAGAGACAGAGTCTAATGGGCACAAGGAAAAATAAGAGCAGGAAACGTTAATAGAAACGGTAAGAATCCTGAAGATGGAAGTGTAGAGCTACAAAGCAGACAACAAGAGACTGATGAGAGAGAAAATCCAGATAAATGCTTGAGTGTTGCAAAGATTAAATCAGTTACAGAGGTAAATGAAGAAGGGATCAAAATGAAGATGAGAGGAAGAAGGCAAGTGTCATGAAAGAGGAGATGCGCGTGGAAGAACGGGTTATTCCAGACGTGCTAGTAGAGCTTATGAACACTACTCACCTCCTTACTCTGGAAGAAATTTTTATGCATCGGATGATCCCATAAGAAGTCTAGAAGTGTCTCCTATTAGACACCAAAGAAGGAAACAAGAGGTAGATTGTTTTCAGGGAGAGTTGAGGAAGCTCAAGACAGCTTCCTTCGATGGAAAAAGAGAAAGGGAAGATTATGTTGAAGCATGGTTTCTTGGGCTCCGAAGATATTTTCAGTTGCATAACTATTCATCAAACCTGGAAGCTAGGATTTCCACCTCCCAGTTACACAGAAAAGATGCAGTGTGGTGGGACCAACTGAAACAAGTGGAGCATGTTGATGAAAGTAGGATCACTTGGAAATAGTTCAAGAAGTACTTCCAGAAGGAGTACCTCTCAAATAATTTCTATGACAAGAAAATGCAGGAGTCCTTTGAACTCAGGTTGGGAAGCATGACTATGGAAAAATATGAGAAGAAGTTCTTGGGACTGTTAAAGTATTTCAAGTTCATTGGTGATGAGAACGTGAAAATACAAAGATTTCTAAGTGGATTGACAGCCTTCTATAAGGAAAATATCAAGTATGATGAACCCAAGACCTTGAACGAGGCCATCAGGAAGGCTAAGTACCTGTATGAGCAAGGCCAGGGAAGATAATCCATGCATAAATATTGGAAGGACAAGAAGAATGTGAAGTCTAATTAGAGGAGGAAAGGATTCAAACCTCCCTTCAATAGGAATGAGCCAAATAGAGATCATCAAGATCAATATGCTAAAGGGTATTTCAAGAAGGAAGATTCCTTGGGAAAAAGGGGAAGACCACCAATCCAATGTTGGGGATGCAAAGAAGATCACCTATACAAGGATTGCCCACATAGAAAGGACAGAGTGAATATTGTGCACAACATCTAAGAGGCCACAACAGTTGGAGATATGGGAAGAATCTATGCAACTTTAAATAATCAACAAGCAGAGTACCATTCCAATATGATCGAGGTGGAAGGTAAGATCATAAATCAGCATGTTTTCTATTTTGATTGATTTAGGAGCAAGCCATTGTTACATTGATCCTAAGATAGTGGATAGATTAAATTTGGAGAAAAGTAAACTTGGAAAAGTAGGTTTGGTTTAGTTAGCCACTGGAACCAAAAGAAGAATCCATGATATGGTCATAGGTTGTTACATAAGTCTTAATGGCATGAATACTAGTATTGATCTAAATATCATACCATTAGGGTCTTATGATGTTCTAATTGGGATGGATTGGTTGGACAAGCATCATGTTGTCCTATATTTTCATAACAAGACATTTACATGTCTTGATGGAAATGCAAAACATAGCACTGTGAAAGGAGTTCCTAGACCCATCTCTATAAGGGAGATTTCGGCCTTACAACTGAAAATATGTTTTAGAAAAGGATGTCAACTGTATACAGCTCATGTGGAGGAGCCAGTTGATAAAAAGGGGCCAAACCTTGAATATTTCTTGGTGCTACAAGAATTTGAAGATGTATTCCATGAAATACTCGGATTTCCACCAAGAAGGGAGATATATTTCTCAATTTATTTAGTGCCAGGAGATGCCCCGGTGTAGAAAACACCTTACAGAATGAGCACACCAGAGATAAAAGAATTACAAATGCGGTTGGAGTAATTTTTGAAGAAAGGGTACATCCATCCAAGTGTTTCACCTTGGAGAGCACCAATAATTTTTGTCAAAAATAAGGATGGAACCTTGAGGCTTTGTATTGAGTTCCGACAGCTAAAGAACAAGTATTCACTACCTTGAATTGATGACCTCTTTGATCAGCTAAGAGGAGAAAATATATTTTCAAAGATTGACCTGAGGGAAAGATACCATCAGGTAAGAAACAAGGAAGAAGAAATTCATAAGACAACCTTTAGGACCATGTATGGGCATTATGAATTTGTAGTGGTTTTGTTTGGACTGACCAATGCACCAGTTTTCTTCATGTGCTTAATGAATGGCATATTCAAAAATTATCTAGACAACTTTGTCATAATATTCTTGGATGACATACTTATCTATTCTAAGTCTGAAGAGGAGCATGAACATCACTTTTGATTGGTGTTGAAGGTGCTCAAAGAACATCAGTGGTATGCCAAGTTGAGTAAGTTTTATTTTTATCAAAAGCAGAGCCATTACTTGGGACACATTATTTCATAGCAAGGCATAGCAATAGATCCAGAGAATATCAAAGCCATTAGAGGATGGCCAACACCCAGAAATGTGTCAGGCATCAGATATTTTATGGGATTAGCCGGCTACTACAGAAGGTTCACTATAGGGTTCTCTAAGATTGCTTATCCCATCACTTATTTGCAAAAGAAGGGGGATAAATTTGAATGGACACTCAAGTGTGAAAATAATTTTAATCTATTGAAGGAATTACTTACTAGTGTGCCTGTGTTAAATATTGCTAACCCAAATGAAAGTTTTGTGGTATGTACAAAATCTTGTAAGGAAGGACTTGGGGGAGTCCTCACGCAAAATGGACATGTCATTGGATATGAGTCCAGAAAGCTTAAGGAGCATGAGAGGAACTATGCCACGCACGACTTGGAACTTGCTTCCATTGTTCATGCCTTGAGGATGTGGAGGCATTATCTCATGGGGAAGAAATTTGAATTCAGGACAGACCACATTGGCCTAAATTATCTTTTTGAATCGCCGACCTTGAATACCAGGTAAACAAAATGGTTGGAATTTTTAAGTGAATATGACTTCGATATCAAGCATATCAAGGGAAATGAAAATAAAGTTCTCGATGCACTTAGTAGAAGAGTGCATCTCATACATGATATTGCTATCAGCATGCATCAGTCAGACTTGAAAAGAAGAATTTTAGATGGTCTTGTTACATATCAGGATTATCTACAAGTAAAGGAAAACTTACAGCAAGGAAGTGTAGAGCGGAAATTAAAGGAGTATGAGATAAAGGAAGATGGATTACTCATGCATAAAAATAGAATTTGTGTTCTTAGTTCTGGAGAACTAAGGAATTTGGTTCTGAAGGAAATGCATGATGTTCCTTATGTAAGAAGTCGGTTCTTTTGGCCAAGAATGAAGAAGGATGTTGTTGATTACATCGCTCGATGTATGAAATTTCAGAAGGTGAAGGATTAGCATAGGCACCCAGCGGGTTTGCTACAACCATTGTCGATCCCAGAGAAGAAATGGGAAGTGATCACCATGGATTTCATCATAGGATTACCCAGAACGAATAAGCAACACGATTCAATCATGGTGGTAGTTGATAAATTAACAAAGGATGCTCATTTGTGCCTGTGAAGACAACGCATACAACAACTAAAATTGCAGATATTTTCATGAAGGAAATTGTTAGGTTGCATGGGATACCTAGGATAATCATCTCGGGCAGAGATACAAAGTTTACCTCCAATTTCTGGAGGGGATTGTTTAAAGGATTTGGCACAAATATAAACTTTAGCACAACATATCATCCCCAAAAAGATGGGCAAAAGGAGAGAGTCAATAGAATAATTGAAGACATGCTGAGAATGTATGTGATGGATAAGCCATCTAAGTGGGAAGATTACTTACACTTGGGTGAGTTTGCATATAACAATGGGTATCAATATTCATTGAAAATGAGCCCATTCGAAGCCTTGTATGGTAGGAAATGCAATAATCCAGTGAGTTGGGACAACCAAGAAAATAGAGTGGTACTTGGGCCAGAGTTTCTCAAGGACATGGAAGACTAGGTCGTCAAGATTAAGAAGAATTTAAAGGCAGATCAGGATAGACAGAAATTTTATGCATACAAGAACAAGATAGTTAGAGAATTTAAAGTAGGGGAGCATGTACTTTTGAAAGTGAATCCAAAGAAAAGATCTTTGAAATTGGGTAGTTGTACAAAGCTAGCAACCATTTTCTGTAGTCCATTTGAAATATTGGACATAATAGGGCCAGTTGCATACATGCTTTCATTGCCTATTTCCATGAATGTGCATAATGTATTTAATGTATCTTTACTAAATAAATATCTACATGATCCTAATCATGTTATTGATTGGCATCTGATTCAAGTAGATACGGAGGGAGACTTTCAGGTTCAGCCAGTGTGGGATTGGATAGAAAAGTCAAAATGCTCTAGAATCGAGTTATAGAACTGGTAAAAGTTCAGTGGACCTGCTACGGTCCTAAAGTAGCTACCTGGGAGCATGAATATTCCATGCAGATAGAGTACCCGTAACTTTTTGAATAAATTTGAGATGTTGATCTCTGTTTTGTATATGCACTGAAGACAGTGCCAAAATAAGGGGGAGGGGATGTAACACCCTAGGTTTTGAACCCCCATTTTAAATAATGTATTGTTACAATGATGAGAGGCCAGAGTGCCCAGAAAATTAATGAAGCACTAGTATGACCAAGAAATGTAATGTTTTGATCATTAATAATAATAAATACATCATTGGTTGCTAGACGGATAAGGACTAGAGTTATAGGGGGCTATGATTCCACAAGAGAGGGAGATTGAGGGACTAAGTGTTATTCCTATTTTCTTATTTCCCTTTTTGTCTAAGGGAGGGGATCGGTTACGTGACCTTCTTGGGGAAGGCCAAGAGGTTCTTGATTTTCCCATGAGTTTACTTAAACCCGCCTCTGGTCTGATGGGGGGGGTGGACTGATGACTTGTTCATTGATTTCCTGTGCACTGACTCACTCTTCCCTCACACACTCCCATGCACTTCCTGATCCATTCATCGACCCATCCTCACCTGTGTCTTGGTTGGAAAAGAAAAAGAAAACAAATCTTCTGAAGAATTAGCCACAGGGATAGTTTGTTGTAGTGGTCGTTGGTGTGATCCAGCCATGACCTGGGGGCTGAATGTTTGAAATGCATTGTCCCGTGCCCTGTTTTTCTCACAACTATGAGTCCTGATAATTCCAACATTGAGATTCTGGACCAGCTGTGTTGGAAGCCCTGGCAGGAAGGAGAAGAACTGCCTAAGGCATTGTGTGGCAGAGAAAGGTGGAGGTCCATTCTCTCAGGTGGCACAGGATGGGTAGAAGAGAATTGGGTACTTGGATTGTTGTGGGTGTCGGGAAACTTGTGAGATATTGAGAGATGACTGGTTTGGGAACCCAATTACACTCTGGAACCATCCTTGTGGATTCATAGCCCTGGATCGAGGGTGACACTGTTGTTGATATTTGGAGTAGCAGTGTCTACGGTTGGGTGGAACATCCTTGGTCTGCAACCAGTCAGTGTCATCTTTCATAAAGATAAGTGCTATGTGTCATGATATTCCTACCTGTGTATGAATGTATTTTCTGTTGTGTAATTTAATTATCATCTACATGTGTATGAATGTATTTCTACTGTGTATATTTAATTAAATGTAATATTTAGATTATGCATGCTTGTTGGATATTTCTATGCATGTTGTTAAATATGTTATCTTATTCATGCTTAATGACTAAATAAGGTATCAGTAAGAGAAAGAGTCTAAGGGAGGGCTTGCAGGTAGCATACCCGACCTCTGGGTGGTTGGGTATGTTACATTTATATGCTTCGTCTATTGTCATCATGAACATCATTCCGATTTCATCCTGGATCTCATATCTCAGGACATTTATGTACCTGGAAAATTTCTCTTCATCTCTCTCTCTCTATCTAGTCCCGATGTTCAACTTGTAAAAATATTTTGTGTACTCTTTCACTGTCATTCCCTTCTGTCTCAGGTTCTGCATCCTCCTGAACAGATTTATCTAATAATCCGTGGGCATGAACTTATCCTTCAGCTTGGCTACCATCCTATCCCAACTCTTAATCTTTTTCTTACCTTTGTTTCGTCTATAAGCCTATAGTTTGTCCCACCATAGTGTTGCATGTTATTTCAGTCTGGTGACAAAATGTCTCGCCTTCTTGTCCTCAACGACATATTCATAATCAAAATACTTTTCCATGGACCTTATCTAGTCCAACAACTCTTCAACATCCAAATTTCCTTCATACATTGGGATGTCTATCTTTGCTCTAGCTCCCAACTTCACAACAAATTTCAGTAAGTGTTATTTGACAGAATCTCCCCCTGTAATTTCTTCAACATCTGTCTCTTAACTTTTTGCCTCACTGACATCTCCAACATTAGGTGCTCTCCTCTGTGTTGCTTCCATTGCTTCCAACCTTGCATTCAGTTCTCTCATTTCCCTTTCGAAAATTCGATTGGCTGCAGTTGGCTCCACATATCTCCTCGGTGTAATTGTGTTGATTGGTTCTCACACACAGAGTACAAATTTGAGTTCTTTTAGGCTCTAATACCACTTGATGCAAACCCCCCACTTACTCTCCCTCTAGGTTGCTCGACCTCCCGGTCAAGGATCGATGAATATTTCCGAGCTAGATCAACTCCTCGAGACCTTGATGGTCTCAAAATCAATCAAATGCAAACCATGTTATCACCCTCATGGTTTTCATGGTCACGATCTAATTGTGGTCGATTTTATTGTCGATCAACGGTCCACAGAAATTGCGGGCTACCAACGTGCTCACTCTTTATTGGAGAACTATGTCCCCGCAATCTGAAAATTTCTCACCCAAACCTCCTTTAAATCATGGTTGCTGATCCCCTGTCCCTACGAGATCAATGACGCTGGTAAATAGTGGGATGCGAACTAGCACTTTCACTATTTTTTCCTCCTCTCCCTGCAATGATTTCTCACCGTCGATTTTTCATTCTCAAATCGACGATTATTCGCGGGTCCTACCTTCTTAGCACCCTATTCCAAATCTCACACTAATAGGCGCTAGCTCCTTCCTCACCTGTGACCTTGGGTTGTGACCCAGGGCTTAACCTCCTGGCACTTCGCAACTTCGACACCTTCAGTCAAGACCATATCAACGGTCCTTGTCCTCCTTCACGATCAACGATCAAGATCCACTTCAAGACTCTACGCTTCGGGAGTTTGACACTTTTAACCTTCGCTTTCCCCCAGAGTATTATGTATTGAATTTTTGGATCAGGCACCATGCGTCCATCTTAAATCAATGACTCTAGTCCATCTCGGGACTTCGGCCTTTGAAAATTTCAAATTTCCCGCTTGCTTCCTCCTGGAATTCTTTCACCCAGAGTTCATGATCTGTCAATGCATGTACTCCCACATATCGACAACTGCGACTGACTTCGGCTCTTCGGGCTTCAAGAGTTTCAAAATCTTATGGTTTCTTCTTCTCAAAGTACTTCCACCCAAATTACATGATATGTCGACACGTATCTCCTGTAAACCAATGACCTGGATCTACTTTGGCTCTTCGGTGATTTCATTTTCTCCTTGTCCACAAAAATTCTAAAGTACTTTCGCCCCAGAGTTGTGGATATTACGCCACCTGTCCCTCTGGATGATAGATGGTCCCTGGCCTCTTTGGGACTTCGATGAATCCTCGATCCTATGAAAAGACTTAAGACTCGTGAACTTTTCCCAAATCCAACGATATGGAATGATCCCACTCCCTCCTAGACAGATCTTAGTCGATGACTCGTGAAACCTTTAGGGAATCACTCCCTTTGAAGATTTATCCACGCTATATCTCTTGAGATTTAATTTTTGAACCCTTTGACTCCTCAGAGGGTTACTTCAACACTTATTTGAACTTCCAATATGTGCACTCCTTGCAATAGATTCTTATGCAAGACTTAACTTCTTGCAAGCGAATGTGCACACCTTGAAGCAGTCTCTTTGCACTTTTTTCAATGGAAGTTTCACACTATCTCTTTTGAGATTCTAAGTCAAAACAGACTCCATCAACGCACTCCTTGCGAACTGTATGCACACCTTGCATGAACTCAACAAAGAAAAATGATTTGAAACTTATCCCAATAATTCACAATATTATATGCTCAATGACACAACTCATTCATTCATGAAAACATAAAATAACAGGGAAACTGTAAACAATAGCAACACCATGCACTGGGTCAATATCCCTATGTTATATTCCTTCAAATGTAAATGGTTGCAGCCTGATAAAAACAACTTAAATTCAGTAACAAATATCTCCTACTCTGCAGCTAACATTATTTAGGTATACAATGAATCTACTTATACAAGAGGTCCTCTCGGGTTTCCTCCAACTACTTACTTGATCGAAATTAAATTCTACAACTACTTAAGTCATATTTCATAAACGTTTGTGCCATAATATTCAAATCCATGCCAAAATCAAATATCTAAAGGACGATCTGATCTCTTTTGGATTTGACACGATCGTTCAAACTCCTCCCATTAACTTCTCTGATTCATCTTTTACTCAAAATTTCTCTGAGATACACCATCTTTCAAAATTTAAAATTTTAGTCAAAAGGCATGCTAGGCCTTGTGTTATCATCGCATGTGGCTTTGGCTGACGATGCTCTTGCATCACATACACATCTTTCCAGTATTTGATTTTTTCATAGGCATTTTGAGCCTTTTGGTACTTTTCCTTTATGTTTTCTATCTTCATACCTAGCTTGAGTTGGTCTCCCTTGTTTTTATATATTTCATTCAATAAACATAAGCACTCCTTCTGTACGCTTCTGATTTCTTCATTTGTAGACCTATCTTATTATTTGACCATTACTAGGAAGGTAGCTCCCTTTTGGATTTATTCTATAATCTTCTCCAAGAGTTTATTACCTTGCTTCAAATTTTGAACCATGTATTCTAGCTTCTCATTGTAGATTCTTACCTCCAAGCGTCCTGCTTGCAATCTTGTCATCTCTAGTGCATGTGTGGTATTGAGCTGCTCCATTTCCTCTAAATGCTTAATCTTGAGAGATTGTATATCTTCCTGATGTAATCTCCTATTTACAATAGCCCTTCTCTCAAACTCAACATCTAATTTTTTTTTTCAAGATATAATTCTTTCTATAGTTCTTCTTTATGCATTTTTTTGGTTGTACTAGCCTCCTTTTTTAATTCATCAGCAAATTTGTCTTTGATGGTGTTCATAGCTTCTTCAATCTCAACTACCATGGCTTTAGATATGTCCAGTGATTCTCCTATCTCATATACCAACATGTAATTTACACCTGCAAATGCATTTAGAGTTGATGTAGTCTATATTTCATTCTCCTTTGGGTCTGGGCTTTCCTTCCATGTTATGCTCCTCTCGGAGGATTCCTTCTTGGGTGTAGATTATCCCCTCTTCCTTTTATTTATTCTCCTATAAATGGTCATAGTTTTATGGATGTAATTATAATCTCCTACAACTACTACAACTTCATCTAGCCCTAGTTCTTGAGACGTGTAAGAAATATTTACAGGGATAACTTCTATAGGAGTGAATTCTTCGATAGGGACGGTAACTATGCTAGCGTTGGGGTTTTCCACAACTATGTCCAATTCATCCTATTTTTTATTATTTTATAGCTTTGTATTTTCACCTTCTTTACCCTGTGATTAAGCTCTACCATGTTTCTCCTCTTCTTATTTCTTCCTTTTCTCTTCAGATTCAACTTCTAGTCTTAGTTTCTCTTCATCTTCATTTTTCTTTTTTTCAAGCTTAGCATCCTCTTCAGATTTTGTTTTTGTCTCAATGTTATTTGTCTTTCCTTCAACATAATTATCAATGAATCAATCCTTATCGTTATTTGTATCTTTCTCGGTATGCTTCTTTTCTTTTGTTGATACCCCTCTTCTGTTTCTATGGATCTATTTGCTTTGTCCTCAGCTTTCTGTATGTGTTCTCTTTATTCAACCTCCATCTTTTCCTTTTCCTTTTCCAGTAACATTCTGAAATTTTTTTTCACTGTATACCTCTCTTTATATTTTTCCTTTTGTATATTTTTCTTTGTTTATTCACTCTTCATCCTTTACAATACTTCTTCAAAAAATAAATCCCCTTTGAAGAGGTCCTCTACAAATTTCACGTCATGAATGACTTGGTGTGTGATATTGACTAATTTTAAATGGTCATGCACTATATTGTGTATATTGTGCTCTTTAAGTCTCCCTGTGCACAAATATATCTCCATTAGGGCTTCAACTTCCATCTCTACATGGGGTTTGTTCAACAGAGTATATCTTCCTACATGTAGTGGGAAATTTGGCTAGTGTTTCTTTTTTTTATCTGATAGATAGATTGTAATCCTTTTCTCCATTGTTTGGCATGCAATTTATCTATCCAACAAGTTTTTGGGCACATACTTGGTTAATAAAATGGCATCACAGTGCTTCCATATACCAAGATATAGGTATAATATTTTCTCACATGCTAGTCCCCTATCTCTTTTAGGTTTGTGATGGCCCCTTGAGATATCTTGTGTGGGTACATCCCAAATATTAACTTGTGCAAAGGGGCTAGGAAATATTCATAGATACTATAAAAAAAAATATTTATAATTTATGTCCCAGAATTTCGAACAACAAATGTGGATCGAAGGATGACTTGGAGTCCAACTCCATTAGAAAGAAGGGAAATGGTGTGCATAGAAGATTGGATCAATCAAATATACTGACATATACAAAACCATGTCTTTTTATACCTTGAGCTTCTTTGGCTCTATTAAAAATGTTGTAGGTTAGGATGGTTTCTGAATTGAACAAATGTCTAGTCTTCACCATTGTATACGCCATCATAAACCATTCCATCCTAAATTGTGTATTGGTTTCTTCACCATATAGTATGTAGATCATTGTATTAAGCATCATGTATAGTATCTTCAAGTATTGCATCAGGATGTACCTTTTTCCCTCTTTAACTTCTCTCACCTCACTGGTGTACCAATCTTTCACTAGATATTTGAAGTCTATACTATCAACCCTAAACTTCTCCAGAAAGGATTCATTTAATGATATTGTAGGTTCATGGGTTTGATACCTTATTCTAATGTGTTTGGGATTCAAGTAAGTAATTGGGACTTTGGACTCATTGATGATGGTGGTCATCTCTTTTTGGATGTGGGTAAATCACCACCACAAAACTTTGTTGTAGGGGAATAACATCAGGTGAGCTTCCATGGTGTGAATGTCACTTCTTCCAATATTTTGATATTCATATATATCTTCATCGTCATATGGATAATTGATGGGTTCCTAAAATGGAATACTAGAAACACTAATCTATACTTTTTTTCT
Organism: Picea glauca; assembly: GCA_000966675.3. Taxonomy (NCBI): domain Eukaryota; kingdom Viridiplantae; phylum Streptophyta; class Pinopsida; order Pinales; family Pinaceae; genus Picea; species Picea glauca. The sequence goes on along the minus strand of JZKD02S0344980.1, from coordinate 1,466,451 downwards.
AAACATTTCATGTCTATCACTTTTATTTTTGAGACTTCCATTATCTAGTTCTCCTCATTTGTCACCAAAGGTATGGGTCCTACCCCATACACCATTATTATGTCATTTTTGCATAATTATTAGGAAGGAACGCATTACTATCAATCACTAACATTGCAACACAGGAATATAGTAGCTGTAACACTCCAAGTAGTGGAAACACCTATCTGTTGCAACTCGAAGATGATATAGTTTTGAGCGTGAAAAAACATGTTGCGATTCTGGGTGAAAACCCCAATTGCTACAACTTAAGGTGCATCAGTGATTGTTGTAATTCTAGACAAAACAATTATAACCGAAAGCATGATTTTCATGCTGCGACTTCAGAAATAGCTCACAATCCCATCGATCAACGTTGTAGTTGGAAATTGGGAGCTGACAATTAGGAACCAATCTCCATGAGAGAAAGCAATAGAAGACAAATACATGACTAGAAGAATTGGTTACCTATCGAGTAAGCATGCGTATGCAATTGACAGAATCGATGTAACCAGATGAATAGCCAGATTCTCACAGATTTCCATCCACTGATTATATAATTTTAGAACCATATTCACTTTGTATAAAATCCTCAGCTCCATAAGAGCTAGAGGAGGAAATTATTTGGGCAATTGCATTTTTCTATTGTAACTTTCAACTTACGATGATATAAATCTGGTTTCATATTTCTACTTGTGTGTTGATGTATTGGTTGATCGTGTGATTCTAGTTACTTAATCCAGTAGCTCGCCTAAAGGGGTAGGCCCCCCTCCTTAGTCAGGGACTTCTTGTAACAATAGTGTTAGAATTAGCATTTTACTTCTATTCAATTATTTTATTGTGTAGCTTCTTTCAATTGTTATGATTCAAGGTCTATAAATTTATTCACATGTTGTGTATGTTTTTTGCTTTATGGTTTCTCTAGAATCATAGTGTGATTCTCGTATTTCCAAATTATCTTTCAGTCTGTTGTCATTTCCAGTATACATAATAGTGTTACGATTTATGAGTGGCTTGGTTTTCTAAGTTTAGCATTTCACAACGTCACAATTGATTTCCTCTTTATATAGCTACAATTCGTGTCTCTTCAATTTTCGTTTATAATAGAACTCAATTGTTATGATTCACATTGTTGTAACTCAATTATATTTATTTTTGTGTTTCAACTCACGTTTCTACAACTTCCCTTGCAATTGCATTTAGTGTGTTTCCTGTATGATTCGCTTTAGGTTTAGTCTCTACAATTTTGGATTGACATTATTGGATTAATATTGAATGAATGAACACTTAATTGTTGTGACAACACAAGGCCTTCATTATACTCAAGCAGGTCACCAATAGACCATAAGCTTCATTTCTATAGAGTGATTTTAATTCCTGCAATTTTGATTTCAATTTCCGCAAGAGTGATTTTAATTATTGAAAGTGTGATTTTAATTTCTGCGAGAGTGATTTTAATTCCTGCAAGTGTGATTTTAATTTTCGCAAGAGTGATTTCAATTCCTGCAAGAGTGATTTCGATTTCTACAAGTGTAATCTTAATTTTTTGCAAGTGTGATTTCAATTCTCGCAAGTGTGATTTAATTTATCTATAGAATCTTAGACCTTAGCATAGGTTGGTGGCTTAATCAAGTATTATGAGTCTTTGAATTGTGACATTAAAGTGCTACAACACCACAGTAAAAACACTACTCTTCTTACATAGATTGTGCACAATAGTTTGTAAGTTCCATACAAGTTCTGAATTGATAATTAAATGTACAACTCTTCATTTTCTTACTAAGTTAATTATAAATAATTGAATGGTCCATCAATAATATTTCTTCTTGAAAACATGATAGATTTTATGGTATCTTGGGGAGTTTTCTTTCTCATCGCGGAAATTGGTGTTTGCAACTATTATAGAGTACATGATGATGATAAGTGCAAGCCCAACAACTAATAGGTTCTTTTTTTCCCTGGTCTATGTGTGAGACATCTTATCATGTGGGTATAATATCTCTTTGGGGCTCTAGAGGAATTTGAATTTATCCAACTACCATAGTATGAGCACATACACTTTCACAGGTTTTTTAGAGGTAAAGGATATTTCGATTATGTCTTAACAAAAGTGTTATATTTCACATTTTACCTAAACCCTATGTAATAAATTCTTAGTGTGCTACAACATCGACTTGGTCAAAATCATACAACCTCCATTAATTATTTGAAAAATTCTTTATGCTTGTTATTGTTGGTGTGTGGTCGGAGGCATGGGGACTAATCTCATACAGTGATTGGTTCTTAAAAGCTTGAAGGACTAATCTCATTCTAACTTGTATGCACAAAAGATATGTCATGTTGTATTTTTTTGTACGCGATCATCATAAGAGGATTTATCGAGAGGGGGACTCAACAAATATGGATGAATTTCATGCTATCCACCTCGATGAAAAAAATGGGAGGGGATTGAAAAGTGTGCATTGATTAAAATAATGTATAGAATACATGAGATATAAGGTGAGGGGTCCACCTATGTATGCTTACAACAATTGTTTTACAAAGAATTTGAAGTCTAGTATTTTCTTGACATGTGTGCACGAAATACATAATGATTAGAAAAGACATATGGACCTTGCGTCGAATGGGGTATTTTCGTCAAGAGAAGTGGTTAGGAAAATCATGCATGCTAAGTGTGTTTCCCCAATGATATTGGTGAGATAGTGTCGTCACTGGAAAAATAAGTTAGGAGATATAAATGGTGTGATTCCATAGATGAAGGCCTGATGAAGCTTAAACAAGGGTCATATAGGTTAGGAATTGAGCACATTCCTACAAATGGGACTCACAAGAAGGGGATTAATTTTTCGATTGGATATGGAGGGGAAGCAATGATCAATCTAATCTAAAGGACCATTGTCTTGGTCACTATTTCCATGGACAAACTTTGAATATTATGTACAAAATTTACTCTTATGAATGAATAGCTAGTTAGATTAGTAGGGATAAGTACCTTGCTAAAATTTTAGTAGGTGGGTGGCCACTAAAACCCTCTAAGATAAATAATTTTAGTGGGTTTTTGTGAATGTCACAACACTATGCTCGAGGAAGGTTTGACTAACCTTTCCATTGTATACACCAATATGATAATACCAACATTGAGGAAGGATCAACCGAACCTCCTCCATGGTCATTATCCATGAGAATTCTATGTTGGAGAAAGGGTTGGCCAAGAAATAGTGCAATCATTTTTCTGTTCACAAATCCATGAGTACCAAACAAATTGATTAGGTTCTAAATACAAGGATGAAAGAGTTACCTTTTTAAATTTGGCATTTGATGTACATCAAATAATCTCCATATAGAATATCCATGTTATAAGATCTTTTCCATCAAATTTACTCATATCAATCTTGGGAATGAAGTAGTTCCTTTGTGCTAAGTTGAACCCAAGATTATGCAAACCTTGGAGTGATAAATAATCATGATTATAGGATTCAATCTTTATTTTCTTCACATTTGTTAAAATATTCTCCATATGTGACTGGGGTTGAAAAAAAAAATTGTCCTTATTTTCGTGATTTCCTTGTGTCCCATTATCACCTTTATGTATCCTCTCATCTAGGATATGCAAGATCATGTCTACCATGGAATTTAGTAAGTATTCCATCTTTTGATCCCTAGAATTTTGTAATTGTTCCATCTTTTGATCAATAGAATTTTGTAATTGTTCCATATTTTGATCCATTTCCCTTTAAGTAATTCTTGTAAACATGTGAAATCAACCCTTTTCAACATAGTATCACCCATTTCACTAAATTGGTTCCTCAATAGGGATACTTGGTTCCCTAAGTCTTCAATTTTAGGTGTCATGTGTGAGTTCTCTAGAGGTTTAGCAAGAACATAAATTTCTTAAAAATCATTTTCCATGTGATAAAATAATAATAATCATGTTTTCTCTCTTTATCACAATTTTTGAATCACCAAAAACAGATATTTCAATCAAAAGTTATTCTAATATCAAGTTAAAATAACTTCAAAAATCCTGGTTTGTAGATTGTCTTGTTGGCCAACCTTTCTCTTGAAGTATCTCTAAAATTTCATCCTCTCTGAGACTCAAATTTTGATATTATTAGAATGATATGTCTTCTATGCAATTCCATAGGTTTAACCAAATCCAATGTGCCAAGAGATTTAGTTATGACTACTTTCCTAAAACTTTTTTTTTTTGTCCCTTTCAAAAGAGTGAATTTGTACAACCTTCCACATGTCTAATTTTTATAATCTACCTGTAAAACTTTGAGATAAAATAATATGATTTGTTTTCTTTCCAATGGAGATGGTGGAACTCAATTTGGAATTTTCTGTATTTAGATATGATGAATAAGCATTCCTCCTTTTCCCCTTATGTTGTATGGGAAATATGGATATTGTAGGATGTTGCAATCTTCAAGGACTACTATCACAAAATGTTTCAATGGTGATTATAGAGGAATTTTTCACCAGTGAACAAAATTCAATTCTTATGAGGGATTTTCTTGGAACCATAGGTTTACCTTAACATGGTGCTCAAATGTGTAGTTGCATCTAGAGGGATTGTATCAAATGATCTTATGACCCATGCACACATAAGTGGATAAAATACCAACTATATGTCTTTAGAATTGTTATTCCAATGCATAATCT
>JZKD02S0344980.1:1439082-1454355 GCA_000966675.3 Picea glauca | reverse complement strand
TGCTATTAAATAAATATATTAAATAAGGTGATCAAATTTGTTATGGATATGAAAATAGGCTCACCAACTTCACCACTATGCATTAAATTTTAACTTCCCTCCATCACCATTATTAAATGTTCTTAATTACTAATTGATATATAAATCTAATCTTGTCAAATTTGAAACTAAAAAGGTTAATAAATAAAACAATTTAAATCACTGAATCAAATTATCATCATCATATATTAAATGCTATTAATTATGATTATGATTATGATTAAATCCACTCAAATTTCTCGGATGGGGTTCCATGCGACAATGGGAGGCCACGTAGCCTACCTAGGCCTCAAGCCATAAATATGGCAGGTCGTCGCCCTTCACTTCAATCTTGAATGAAAGGCAACTATTACTACCCGCAAAGGATGGGAGGACAGCTCCTGGGAGTTAGGATAATGGTGGATTTGAGGTTTAATTGCAGATCTTGGGTGAGTACAGGAGTCATGTCATCCCAAAGGTTAACTTTCCCACTCGACAATGGGTGGCATCACTTCTCCCTCACGCTCTACCACTCTACTTTCTCTGCGAAAGGAACCTGTGAGCAGTGGGTCTTCCTCACAGTTACTCAGAGAATTCTCAACCCTTCTAGCCTAGCCATGCCGAGGGAGAGGGGTGAGTCGAGGTGCGACCCAACCTGGTATAGTTATGTTGCACGATGGAGACGGGTGCAGTAGTTAGAACGAGCCTTGTCCATATCCCTGACTCGGCACACAGAGAGGCCAAGGACTCTACCAATGTCGTATGTTGAGGAGGTGATTCCGGAGGAACCCATCTAGGTTCCTTCAGAATCCCTCCTCTTCACATTTCTAGATGACTTGCAGCTCCAGAGCCACCACACAGTGAGTTTTAGCGCCCAGGTTTCCATGGAAGGCGCCATCTGCATCATTGATGAGGAATTCCCAGGGGAATTCATCCACTTGGACTCAAGTGTTCCAGCCCAGGACACCAACAACAAAGGCAAGGAAGCAGCAGAGACGATCAAGGCGGAGGGTATTGGCATTGGGATGGAAGAAGGCGCACGCGCAGGGGGGCACTTAGTCTTGGCGCCTCCACCGCTCTTTGCAATCCATGAATTTTGACTTGCTCTGCCTCCTCTCTTCAGCCCAGAGAAGCTAGAGCTCATATTTGAGTTAAGGAGCCAAATGGCAAACCAGCTCCACCGGGACACCCTCATAAGTCAGTGGATCGACATGTTGTATAACACATTCTCGAATGCACCTGCCAACCAGCGTTGCCCGACCTGTGCGAAGCCTTTCGTTCTCCAACCCAGGGACATCCCTCTCATCGGATCTCCGAACGACATACCCACATGTGCTAATGGTTAATCTTTGGTTCTTTGCAATGGGTTCCTTGTATAATTCTTGCTCAGATCTTTGTACTGGGACGACAGAGTTTTACAAGTTTGTTTTATTTTCTCAGTTGCTAGATTGCCTTAGGATTCTAGAACAGTTCTGTAAGAACATGAATCCGCCTGCTCTGGTTTACGTTTGGCAGGACAAATGACAGATAGCACTTTGGACCAAAAGTATGACAATCTGCCACCTATTCTGGTTTTCGCTAATTTGGCAGAACAAGTGGCACACTGATGACATGTGGCATTTTCGTACTATAATAACACAGTAATAGGAAACACCCTAGCCATATTAGATTGTCGAGCATATACCCATATTAGATCTCATTTTCAAAATATTTGTCACACTACCAACCTTCCTAACCTTTTAACTCAACAAAAGTATGGTGATCTTGGAAAGCTTTTTTTAATGCTTTTCAAGCACAGAAACAAAATTTTAAAGAATCGCAAGTAATCACTTACCCTCTTAAGCTCTGATAGACGAATTGGGTCTTAGTGGACATCAATCATCATCATAATAATAATAATAATAATAAATGTTAATTCAATAATCATCATTATATATTAAATACTATTAAAATATATAAATTTAGCTTTGTCATTATGTATTAATTAAATATTATTAATTGTAAATCAATATATAAATCTAGCTTTATCATTATGTATTAATTAAATATTATTAATTGCAAATCAATTTATAAATCTAGGTTTTTCAAATTTATAATTCTAAAAATATTATTAATAAATTATTAATTAAATAAATTTGTTACAATGTTTGATAAAAGAAAAGGATTAGGGAAGAATGAACAGTTCCACTTCCATAAACTTCCAATTCTTACAAAGAAGGCTTTGGTTTAAACGGGACTTGTTTGGCAAAAAGCAGATTCAAGCGTTCCTCAAATGTTCCACCTCCCTCCATCTTTCCACGATCCTAAAGTTATCAAAAGGGTGAAGTACAGAAATTTTTTAAAAGTTAACAGTGAAAAATAAATAAATTGCAATACACCTTCAAAGTTGAGCTATTTTTTCTTTTGTGGACTCTTATGGATATTATTTTTTCTTTTATTATGTGACGGAGTAATTTTTTTTTAATTGAAGTGATGAGCGACGTAGTCAGACTTACATTTTTATTTACTGTTATTAAGTGAAGTTTTAAACTTATTTTCGGAGGGGAAAAGATGTCGATTAACTCGCAGCTGTTGAGAGCAAGGAAGCTATAAAATAGGCTACCTGCTCCAATAACAACGTGCTTCTGTGTTTCAGAAATTGGTATGTATTCTGTGGCATTCCCATTTCTTCTTATCGTTCTCTGTGCACGCTGTCTTCTTAACAGTTTTCACTATACAGATGGAAAATTGTTGAGGTGAACCCGTCAACGTGCGTCAAGTGGCCCTGTCTGGCTTCGCCAAATGGCCCAGTCATCCTTCGAAAAGTGTCTCCCTGTGGCCTGGCAAGTGTCCGTCCCACTGTCAGTGCGCCATGTTGTCCTGCTATGATCTGCCATGTGGTCTTCTGTCCGCCCGACATGTGGCAGCACGCCATGTGGTCCCCTGTCGGCCCGCCAAATGGCAATCTGTCAGCGTGACATGTGCAGCCTGTTATGTGGTCCCCTGTCGGCCCGACATGTGACAGCCCACCATGTGGTCCCCTGTCGGCCCGACATGTGGCAGCCAACCATATGGTCCCCTGTCGGCCCGACATGTGACAGCCCACCATGTGGTCCCCTGTCGGCCCGACATGTGGCAGCCAACCATATGGTCCCCTGTCGGCCTACCAAGTGGCARSTTGTCGGCCMGACATGTGGCAGCCCRCYATGTTGTCCCCTCTCATCCAGCCAAGTGTCAAGCTGTCGGCCMGACATGTGGCAGCCYGCCATGTKGTCCCCTSTCRWCCAGCCAAKTGTCAAGCTGTCGGCCCGRCATCCCGCCATGTGGTCCYCTRTCGRCCMRSCAAKTGKCAAGCTGTCGGCCCGRCATGTAGCAGACCRCCATGTGGTCCCCTGTCGGCCAGCCAAGTGTCAAGCTGTTGGCCCGACATGTGGCAACCMRCCATGTGGTCCCCTGTCGGTCAGCCAAGTGTAYGCTGTSGGCCCRGCATCCCGCSATGTGGTCCCWTGTCGGCCCRGCAAGTGGCAAGCTGTCGGCGAGACATGTGGCATCCCGCCATGTGGTCCCCTGTCGGCCCGCCAAGTGGCAACCGTCCACGTGGTCCCTCGGATCGGAAGCGGAGGCGTTCTGTTCGCTCTTCGGCCATTAAGGACCTGCTGCAGCTCCGAGCCGATCACGTCTGCGTTGATTTTTCTGTGCCTCCTGGCCTCTAAAAATGGATGGGAATTAGTGGGCTCCGTCGATATTTTCCCTTTGTCCCCCGAACCCGGGATACCTTGCTTGTTATATACGTCATGGCAATCTGTCCACCGATTGAGAGCTAAGCGAAGTCAACCCGAGAACCAGGTTTATTTATATAGGTCATTTATGCCACTGCCTGGTGATAAAGAGACTGGCCTTCCTCCAAAGGGAATGGTTCCTAGCCTTCCTTCAGAGTAATGGTGAAATGGGGAAGCTAAACCCCAATTTCTCGTTGAAGGAGGCTTACCTCCTGCGCCAACCAGTGGTTCTGTTCTCCAGAGTGAGCATGCTTCCTATTTTTACGACTCGCTGCACTACTGAGGATCGAAACCCTTGTCAATCACGCAAACAGATAATCCAAGCATCCAAGCGAACAGGACAGGGAAAGAACTTAGGAACAAAGGATCGAATAAAACAAAATGTTGCCATACTTCACAGGGGTGGGTTAGGAACAAAGGTCAAGCTTACGGGTTCAAACTGGAAGGAATCCCAAACGGGGAGATATACGGTTTAGCAAAATCACCCATATATGCATGCGCATTGGATGGCCTTTCGATGTGACCCTTCAAAGAGCGAGCAGATTAGACAAATGAGTCTTTCCCGCTTCCAGTAATAGAATAGCAACTCTAGTATAACTGGATAAAGACAAAACGCTTGCTAAGCTAACTCGGTTTGCAGCAGATACAGCATATCGGGCCGAGCTTTAGAAACCTTCTTTGTTGAGCTAGAAATCACCATTTATGTATTTTTAACTATTGCTGCACACACCTATAGACTATCAAAATTAATTATATGTATTCAATAATTTATGCGTTTATAACTATTTGCGATAAAGAGGTGAAATAGATGCTTTAAATAGGGAGGGAATTACCGCAATCAATCTATTTCAGTCATAATAATTATAAATATAATCCGATGCAAGCCGGGAGCTAGTAGCAGTACAAAAGTGGTGGCGGTAGAATAGTAGTAGCAGTCGAATCGTCGTATCAGTAGAAGAATGATGGAGGGGAAGCCGGAGAATTCATTTCCTAAAATTTGTAGTTCATTTCGCCTGCAGGTGAACCAGGGCAGCATCTCGCACCAGCCTCTAGTATATCTTATGTATATCTCCGACATTGATTGAGCGGGCGTTGGTTGAGCCGTATGAATCGGTGGAAAGCTGAAGACTTGAAAGGAAAATTTTCGGGATCGATATCATTCTAGCAACTCTTCTGCCGGGTCTTCAAAGGGCAACTCTTCTCGGATTGATCACCACCCTTTATTACGTAATAGAAGAATTTGGTTCATACAACTCGTAAGATGGTGTCGTAGATAGGAAGCCCGACTGATGGTCCAATGACGGAGATCTCCTATCTCTTTGTCCCCATTCCCTAACCCCCTTGTGGCTTGATTCATTTATACCATTCCCACTAAAAGCCTTCCTAACGAGGGCGAGAGCCTAACCAAACTAATTAGGCGAAATGGATACTCGTTGGTCTCACTAACTACTTATCCCGTATCTGAAAGTTCCTTATTCTCTATCCTAAAGAGAAAGGCAGACATTCGACCTCTCCCTTGGTCGAGCAAACTAACGTTTCCTCGGATTTTTCCCTTCTACCGGGTGAGCTATAATATTCTACTTTTGCTTTTCCCCCAAGTGAAAAGAGATAAGGAAGTGATCCAGCTACAGTGGTCGTACCCACCAATCTGTGTCCATCTTCGCCTATGACGATGGGTAATATTACTCTCTTCCTAAAGTGAGGGAGGGGATAATGTTTCTTATAAACCAATAGGAAGGGGTATACTTATAGATAGATACATAAATAGATGGTTTCCCCGGTCCCACCTATATTATAATCAACATGGATGAGGCCATACTCCAGTGTTCCCACTCATTAGCCATTCATTGGTCGGCTCTGGTTAACCAACTATTTAATTAATAGTAAGCTCTTGTTGGTAAATCAAAAAGTTAATCCCCCTTTTATGCCCGAGGGGTTTCCCCCTCAGAACTCACTCAATAACCCTTATAATTTGGGAAAGTCCCTGTATCTTTGGGTTGAAGAACCGAAGACACAACAAAAAGTGGAGGTTATGCTGCAGAGACAGGAACTAATTTAAGGAACCACTTCCCATATGCATGCGAGGAGGGAGGGATATGGAGGGACTCGACATAAGCGAATCAGCTAGACCGACCTTGTATCTCAAATTCCTAGGCCCGGGTCATATAGCGTATGCTCTCGAGGAGGCGAGTAACCGAATCCTATTCTTGGCTAGCAATCTCATATAGTGGAGGGGGGATTAGACTATGGGTGGAACTAGACTATTTCATTCTATTTGCGTAGGGTTGAAGGGAGTATGTCGCAGAAAACCTATTGCTTCCTAGTGCGAGGCAACACTCAACTATTATGTTAAGTATTCTATGGTTGTTTATTCCTCCGAATCACTATAACTCCCAAGTATGGTCTAGAGAATACGTTTTCAATCATTACTCATTGCTAGACCTGGGTAACATTTGTACCCAACATCTCTATTGGTTTCAGAGGTAGAAGTCACGGCAACCCCATAGTAATTCCATCTGTGGTACCTGCATCTTCTTGTTTACCAATTGGACCAATCCTAGCCCCCTTTATATTATGTTCAATATTATACTTGCCCCACCAATTCGATGGTTAAGAAGTTCAGGGGCAGGGTTGGAAACACATATTCGGTTACAACAACATTTATTGGAGAACCGTGTGAGATAAGTGAGCCTTATTGTCATCGCCATACACCAATCCTTTTCTATCAGCCCAAAGAACCAAGCATTTATGAACCATTCTAAGCATTTGAAACATTTCGATAGATGGCCCTTTTTGATTGGGGGAGAAGGGTGGTGAATCAAAAGAGGACTCCTAGTTGAGGAAAGGTGAGAGCATATGGGAGCATCATATCTTTGATACGTTCCTTTTTTCATCATCCCCACTATCGATTATTGGAGATACCTTATTTCTTTAGTAATTGCCTAGCATGGGAACAAACCTCTATGGGTTCGAAGGGGAAGCTAAATATATCCTTTCTTCTAGCCTGCTTGCCATCCCAAGGTGGGGCCTTTGGTCCTAAGTTGACTTCTAGAAGACGCCAGTGGACCTCATGAGCCAAGGACATAAGAACATCAAGTGCTATGTATATATATATTATGAGAGTAAGTGAAAAAGACAAAAATGTGAGTCGTTGCCCGAAAAGTAATACTCCCTCTATGGCGTCAAAGTTACCGGCCAATTGATTGGTATGTGGCGCCATCACGGTGACTTGATATTGCGTCTTTTAAAGGCCCTTAAGCAAGGCAGGGACGGCTATGAGGGAAGGTGTAATCATTTTGGGTAGGTGAGCTGATGGAGGAGATGGTGAACTGAAATCAGATCAAGATGCGTGCAGGCAGGGGCAACATCGAGCACTGAACTGTTGCAGCATGAAGGCCGGCGGTGGCCTTGTCAGCTCAACACTTTCATCCTTCGAGCGAGATTCCCCGAACAAAATCCTATATATCATATCAGAGTCGAGCCAAGTAAGACGACGTAATACTAATCCTTGCCTTATGTGCGTGCCAACTCCGACTTTATCGCTCAAATCCCACCCATAAAGGCCCTTCAACTCAGCAAGGGGCAAGCACGGGCAAATAAAAAAAACAATTGTTTGGACCCTATCTGTGGGCGGCAAGAGAAGCGGTTAGCCTAGGTCCAAAGCTCTCGCAGACATGTTGGAGGGAACGGTGGGAAAACAAATGACAGTTAGTGGGTGCGGTCAAGGAAGGAGCACATCACCCGATTCTTTATTCTTGAGCCTTTACTTCTTGTCAGGCAAGCCATTTTCCACGGGAGTTAATGCCTATAGTCTCTATCTACATACAAGGAATTTCTATTGGTTAGCAGTGGTGAGAAACGAACCCACGTAGAATGGTATGTGTCGGGGTCCAAGAAAGGCCCTTAAGCAAGCCCCTGACTTGAACCTAACAAAAGTAAGGTTGCTCAGTTAAGATAGATGTTTGGATACTACCTGGCCTGGAGACGACGCCCGTGGAACAAACAAAATGAGGGAGGCAGGATGCAAGTCGTTAACTTCATAGGGCCCTGAAAAAGAAAGTAAGTCAAGTGGGGCGAACACACCTTCTGACCTACCTAAGGTGAGGCGCCTGTCTGGGCCAAGTTGTGGAAGATGATTGCAGGGAAACCTTACTCTTGGTTCTACTGGAGTGAAGTATTTTCAATACCAAGGTAAGGGACACACACCTAAGGTGCCTTAGCGACTTGTGTCTATCTTACCGAGTGCCAAGCATGAGTGGTGATCGGGTGATTACTCTTTGAGGTTGAATTTGAGGATATTGGGACGACTATTTTCAAGCGGTTCCCTCTAGTAGGACTTTAAAAATCCCGGAATTCATTCAGAGTCTATTTCATTACCAAGACATTTCTTTTCTTTCACCATTGGGGTCCTGCCCCCCTATTACTGGACACGAGGCAACCAACCTTTCAATGCCTGGAACAAAGTATGAGAAGGATTTCCCCTCAATGCCCACTAGGGTCTTTCAATGCATGCACTAGGGCCTTTCAATGCATGCCTCACTCGCTGGAACGGAGTGAGTATTAAACCCTATACCTTGAGGAAAAGAAGTTGGGTTTATAAGGGGGTGAAGTAGTAAGAGTTCTCTCCCCAATGAGAATGAATGGACATAACTCTTCAAATTTGAGGGAAGAAAATAGGCTATTTGTAAGTATTTCTAAATGGCCCAGCTTTACAAATGGAAAGTATTGACAAAGCCACTTAAATTAATGTTGACTTATTTCTAAGTGGGCCAAGGAAAAATAGAAAGAAACTCAGGATCTATGGAGATTTTACGTCATATTGAGCGTGATAAGGAGATGGAGGGAGGATATAGAGGGTGTACTTCATTAATGGCTTGCCACATTAGAGAATTTTGTTTTCTCTTTTTTTTTGGTACTTCTCTTCTTGGTCTCCCTGGCTCTAGTTTATTATAATGACTTATAAAGCATTCTATGCTCTTTATTCTATATCTAGTTATTCTCATGACTGAAAAGAGAGGATAGCAGTACTTTAATGGGGGATCCTCGATCCATAGGAGGACACACGTCAAACGATTGTGTGCTCCGAGTGAAGGCACTCCAGGAAAGAGAGAGCGAGGAGAAGTTGAGTTTTGAAAATCTCGAAGCTCGAAGGTCTAGAGACCTGAAGTAAGCGGAAACTATCGGATCGTCCAAATTAGATCCTGATCATCGATCGCCAAGAGGTTACGTGTCAACAAATTAGTAACTCCGGAGGAATCCATTCGAGAGATTTTCAGTTGAGGTTTGAGACTCCCGAAGCATGGAGAGCCAGAGAGGTGGAGCAAACCTCAATTGTCCGATCATCCGACAAGATCTCATCCATTGATTTGTCGAGAGCCACGCATCACCAGATCCATGACTTCGGATAAAATCCAATGGGGCCAAACAAGTTTTAAAATTGAGATCTCTGAAGTCCGAAGCCCCGAAGAAATCATAGTCGTCAGATTGAGGAGGACACGTGGAGAAAATGTGTGGACTCCAGGTGAAGACCTGAAGTAAATATTGGTCGTCCTATCCATGAGGACACATGGTGACAGATTGGCCAGTTTAGGAATTCAGAGTTCGGGAGAATTGAAAGTGTGCTAGTTTGAAAACTCTCGAAGCCCTGAAGCCCGAAGAGCCGAAGTGATGAGGTATGATGACGTCACCTAGGATGACATGGACACATGGGATGTGTGCCACATGTCAGTAAGATTTGGGAATTTGGAACATTGAAAGGATGATTAGAACATGACACGTGTCACCCGCCTGATTGGGCTACGTGTCTGATTCCATCGTTTTGCCACATGGCGACAAACCGTGCAGTCCGAAAGACTAGGCACTCTAGAAGGGAAAGGTTTGTTAAGTTGTGTGGGGTTGAAACTCCCTAAGAACCAAAGGACGGAGTATATATCGATCGTCGATTCCAGAGGACACATGTTGAAGGATTGTTGACTTCAGGTGAAAGCACCTCTGAAAGAAAATGCAGGAGGGAATTTTGAAAATTTCTAAGACGAAGCACCGAAACGATTCATAGTCGTTGATCTGTGGGAGGACACCTGTCGGAAAATCAGGAACTCTGGGTAAAGGCATGTTGGGAGGAGTCAAGTGAGAAAAGTTGAGACTCTCGAAGCCCAAAGTCCCGAAGTGGATCTTGATCGTTGATCGCAGGAGAGGATGATGATCGTTGATCTGGTCCTGGTTGAAAGTATTGAAGTCTCGAAGCTCTGGACAAGCACTTTTCATCTAAGTGCAAGGTCATGACCATGGTCTTATGCAGTTCAAGAGCTAAGGAAAGGAGGGCTAAGGGCATATTTGGTTGTCTCTGAGACAAAAAAGTGCTAAGGGATAGTTTAGTCGTGGTTTCTAGTCATGATCACCTGGGGAGGTGCTTTGAAGGAAGCGCCTACGTAGGGTGAAACTCTGTGTCAGCCAAGGATAATAGGACACTGTTATTTTTGGAGAATGGGGATATAATCTCCATGAACAAAAACAAGAAAGAGACCTGTAGCATGGTTTGGCAATTTTTTTTGCCTATCATATGCATAATTCCAACAAAATGGTCGCTTGCACATTTTGTAGAATTAAGAGGCTTAAGTGCATCAGCTCAGGATGTGTATTGTAGAAATGGAAGAAGGCGAGGGAGCCTCCAGTCATGAAAAGGAGACCGAAGGCCAGAATACCAGAGTTGGTAATGCAGAGACAGATTCCAATGGGCACAAGGGAAAATCAGAGAAGGAAATGTTAATAGAAACAGTAAGAATCCTGAAGATGGAAGTGCAGAGATACATAGAAGACAACAAGAAACTGATGAGAGAGAAAATCCAGATAAATGATCGAGTGTTGGAAATATTAAATCAGTTACAAAGGCAAACAAAGAAGCGATCAAACTCAAGATGAGAGGAAGAAGGCATGTGTCATGAAAGAGGAGATGCTCATGGAAGAACTGGTTATTCCAGGAGTGCTAGCAGAGCTCATGAACACTACTCACCTCCTTACTCAAGAATAAATTTTTATGCATCGGATGATCCCATAAGAAGTCCAGAAGTGTCTTTTGTCAGACACCAGAGAAGGAAACAAGAGGTAGATTGTTTTCAGCGAGAGTTGAGGAAGCTCAAGCCACCTTCCTTCGATGGTGAAAGATAAAGGGAAGATGATGTCGAAGCATGGTTTCTTGGGCTCTGAAGATATTTTCAGTTGCATAACTATTCATCAAACCTGGAAGCCAGGATTTCCACCTACCATTTACACGGAAAATTTGCAGTGTGGTGGGACCAACTGAAACAAGTGGAGCATGTTGATGAAAGTAGGATCACTTGGAAACAATTCAAGAAGTACTTCCAGAAGGAGTACCTCTCAAAGCATTTCTATGATAAGAAAATGTAGGGGTTCTTTGAACTCAGGTTGGGAAGCATGACTATGGTAGAATATGAGAAGAAGTTCTTGGGACTGCTAAAGTATGTCAAGTTCATTGGTGATGAGAACATGAAAATAAAAAGATTTCTAAGTGGATTGCCAGCCTTCTATGAGGAAAATATTAAGTATGATGAACCCAAGACCTTAAATGAGGCCACCAAGAAGGCTAAATTCCTGTATGAGCAAGGCCAGGGAAGAGAATCTTTGAAGAAATCTTGGAAGGACAAGAAGAATGTGAAGTCCGATCAGAGGAGGAAAGGATTCAAACCTCCCTTCAATAGGAATGAGCCAAATAGAGATCATCAAGATCAGTATGATAAAGGGTATTTCAAGAAGGAAGATTCCTTGGGAAAAAGGGGAAGACCACCAATCCAATGTTGGGGATGAAAAGAAGATCACATGTACAAGGATTGCCCACACAAAAAGGACAGAGTGAATATTGTGCACAACATCCAAGAGGCCACAACAATCGAAGATATGGGAAGAATATATGCAGCTTTAAATGATCGACAAGCAGAGTACCATTCCAATATGATTGAGGTGGAAGGTAAGATCATAAATTAGCATGTTTCTATTTTGATTCATTTAGGAGAAATCCATTGTTACATTGATCCTAAGATAGTGGATAGAGGACATTTGGAGAAAAGTAAACTTGGAAAAGCAGGTTTGGTTCAGTTAGCCACTAGAACCAAAAGAAGAATCCATGATATGGTCATAGGTTGTTCCATAAGTCTTAATGGCATGAGTACTAGTATTGATCTAAATATCATACCATTGGGGTCTTATGATGTTCTGATTGGTATGGATTGGTTGGACAAGCATCATGCTATCCTAGATTGTCATAACAAGACATTTACATGTCTTGATGGAAATGGAAAACAGAGCACTGTGAAAGGAGTTCCCAGACCCATCTCTATAAGGGAGATTTCGGCCTTACAGCTGAAAATATGTTTTAGAAAAGGATGTCAACTGTATACAGCTCATGTGGAGAAGCTAGTTGATACAAAGGGGCCAAGCCTTGAATATTTCTTGGTGCTATAGGAATTTGAAGATGTATTCCAAGAAATACTCAGATTTCCACCACGAAGGTAGATAGATTTCTCAATTGATTTAGTGCCAGGAGTTGCCTCAGTGTTGCAAATACCTTACAGAATGAGCACACCAAAGCTAAAAGAATTACAAATGTAGTTGGAGTAATTTTTGAAGAAAGGGTACATCCGTCCAAGTGTTTCACCTTGGGGAGCACCAGTACTTTTTGTCAAAAATAAGGATGGAACCTTGAGGCTTTGTATTGACTTCCGATAGCTGAACAAGTACACTATAAAGAACAAGTATCTGCTACCCTGAATTGATGACCTCTTTGATCAGCTAAGAAGAGAAAATATATTTTCAAAGATTGACCTGAGGGTAGGATACCATCAGGTAAGAAACAAGGAAGAAGAAATTCATAAGACAACCTTTAGGACCAGGCATGGGCATTATGAATTTGTAGTGGTGTTGTTTGGACTGACCAATGCACAAGCTATCTTCATGTGCTTAATGAATGGCATATTCAGAAATTATCTAGACAAATTTGTCATAATATTCCTGGATGACATACTTATCTATTCTAAGTCTGAAGAGGATCATGAACATCACTTGTGATTGGTGTTGCAGGTACTCAGAGAACATCAGTTTTATGCCAAGTTGAGTAACTTTTATTTTTATCAAAATCAAATCCATTACTTGGGACACATTATTTCAGAGCAGGGCATAGCAATAGATCTAGAGAAGATCAAAGCCATTAAAGGATGGCCAACACCCATAAATCTGTTAGACATCAGATATTTTATGGGATTATCTGGCTACTACAGAAGGTTCATAGTAGGGTTCTCTAAGATTGCTCATCCCATCACTTCTTTGCAAAAGAAGGGGTCTAAATTTGAATGGACACTCAAGTGTGAAAATAATTTTAATCTATTGAAGGAATTACTTACTAGTGCGCTTGTGTTAAATATTGCCAACCCAAATGAAAGTTTTGTGGTATGTACAAAATCTTGTAAGGAAGGACTTGGGGGAGTCCTCACGCAAAATGGACATGTCATTGGATATGAGTCCAGAAAGATTAAGGAGCATGAGAGGAACTATGCCATGCATGACTTGGAACTTGTTGCCATTGTTCATGCCTTGAGGATGTGGAGGCATTATCTCATGGGGAATAAATTTGAATTTAGGACAGACCACATTGGCCTGAAGTATCTTTTTGAACAGCTGACCTTGAATGCCAGGCAAACAAAATGGCTGGAATGTTTAAGTGAATATGACTTCGATATCAATCCTATCAAGGGAAATGAAAATAAAGTTGTCGATGCACTTAGTAGAAGAGTGCATATCATGCATGTTGAAATAATGTAACTGCAAAGAGTATTCTTATGATTATTGTTATTTTATTCATAGGATTAATCCCCATTGTGGATTAATCATGTCGGTAATTGTATTAGGACCAAATCCCCTTTTGAGGATTGGTCAACAGACAATTATAATAGGCAGAATAAGAAGTCAGCCCCAGTAGTTAATTAAGAGACCCATAAATATAATAAAGGTGGGTTTACCCACCCAGATTGAGAAGTCGTCCCTTCCAGTGAAGAGACACTTCACACGTGCCAGAACTTGTATAAATACAGGAGGCTAGCGCCTCATTTGAACACAACTCACTTGCTCATTTCTCTTATGAGGCAAGCTACAATTACCAGAGAGAGGAGAAGAAGAGTGTCGCATCTCTTGGGGAGGACTTTCTGTATTGGTTTGAGTTATCTCTTGAACATTGTATAAGCTATTTATGATAAGGAATTTTTTGCTGGGTTTTCTTCCCCTAGAGGATTTCCCAGGATAAATGTTGTGTCTCTTGTGAATGTGTATTTCTCAGTGATCTTGTTCTTATCATGCTCTTATCTATTGAAATGCAAATAACTATAATAATGGCATAAGCATTAACATGGTATCAGAGCCAACCTGAAGGAAACACTATTTGCAAGATAAAAACGTCACTGCTGCAGCACCTGCAAATTAGGGTTTTGAAAAAGTATCTCTTTTCATCTCCCTAAACATCTAGAAAGTTGCACCCTCCCCCCAGGATCAATTTGGCACCTAGAGCGCACCTTTTCAGTGGTTGGATATCCCAGAAAGTGAAACCCTAGTTTCACAGAAGTACCAGAAGTACTAGAAGCACTAGTCTAGAAATCTGCAGATCATATTTGACGGGGTAAAAATTGGATTTTCTCAGATCTGAGGACACCAGGCTACTCGCCTCAGCCAAGCGCACCTCCTGGTAAGGTCAAAATTTGATTTCGAGAATTTTCAATTTTTGGTTATTTTTGTTGCCACAAGTACAAGATGTCTGCAAGAACAATGCTTGTTGAGAAACTAGAAGGCATAGACAACTTCTGTGCCCGGAAGTATAGGATCGGTCTGATCCTTGCAGAGAATGACCTATCAAGATTTATCAAAGAAGAAGTGGAGGAACCTGAAGATGTCGTAGAGAAAGCAAAACATCAGAAGGACTCAGTCAGGGCTCAGAGAATCATTGCAGATTCAATCAAAGAGCACCTGATCCCGTATGTATCATCAAAGAAAACTCCGAAGGAGATGTTTGATGCTCTAAGAAAACTATATGAAGGAAAGAACATCAATCGAAAGATGAATCTAAGAACTCAGTTGAAGAATACCAAGATGCAGAAAGGAGAAATGATTCAATAATATTTCTCCCGAATCTCCGAAATAAAAGAACAGTTGAAAGTGATTGGAGACACCATCAACAAACAAAAATTTGTAATAACTGCCCTAAATGGTCTCGCAAGACCTTGGGATGCCTTCATCCAGCTAGTATGTGGCAGAAAGGAGAAACTACAGTTTGAAAGCCAATGGGAAGAATGCACCCAAGAAGAGACAAGGGTAGCCAACTGTGAAGCCCTACTAGCAAGGGACGATGATCAAGACCTAGCTACTCATACAAAAGGAGGAAGGAAGAAACCCTACTTCAAAAGGGAATCTCATAGAGAACCACAACCATCAAACAAATTCAACA
>JZKD02S0344980.1:1427763-1438991 GCA_000966675.3 Picea glauca | reverse complement strand
CCTCAACAAAATGGTGTAGCTGAAAGGAAGAACAGAACAATTATGGAAGCTGTGAAGACCATGATTCACGATCAAGATCTTCCTATGTGCTTATGGGCAGAAGTAGCAATGGCAGCTATTTATGTGCAGAACAGATTATCCCATAGTGCACTTGGGTTCAAGACCCCAAAAGAAAAGTTCACCGGAAAGAAGCCAGATATAAGCCATCTCAAAATATTTCGTTGTCCAGTATTTATCCATATACCGAAAGAGAAAAGAAACAAGCTAGAACCCTCCGGAAAGAAGGGAATATTTGTGGGATACTGTGAGGTATCCAAAGCCTTAATAATATACATACCTGGTCACCACCATATTGAGATCAGTAGGGATGTGACCTTTGATGAAGAAGCAACACTTAAGAAATCGAGAAGATGCCAGCTTGAAGAGGTATATGAAGAGGAACCTGTAAATCCCAGGACTACAGAATCCATGAGGGAAGTTCCTAGAGCTACAGAACCTGTAAGGGAAGTCGTAACTTCCCCTGATGAGGAGACTCTTGAAGATCATGATATAACAGAAGTTCAAGAACCTCTTCAAATGACCTTCTCCCATAAAAGAAAGCCTTCTTGGGCAAGAGAGCACATTCAAGATGGATAGAAGTATGGTGTTCCAGAAGGAACCATGAGACAGGTGAAAAGACCAAGCCATTCTCCAGTTACATGACTTTGATGTGCATTCTACTTGATGAAGAACCTACATGCTTTGAAGAGGCCATCCAAAATAAGGAATTGGCAGATGCCATGACAGAGGAATACCAATCCATAATAAAGAATGATGTATGGGAAATAGTTACCAGACCAAAAAGTAAGGATGTGGTATCATCAAAATGGCTCTTCAAAATAAAACATGTTGTTGATGGAAGTATTGAGAAATAGAAAGCAAGATTTGTCACTCGTAGATTTTCCCGGAAGGAAGGTATCGACTATGAAGAGACATTCGCTCCTGTGGCCAGATACACTTCAATCAGAACCATTATAGCTCTTGCTGTCAAGATGAAATGGAAGCTGCACCAGATGGATGTGAAGACATCTTTCTTGAATGGTTTTATCGAAGAGGAAGTGTATATAGAGAAACCCCAAGGATTTGAGGTTGAAGATAGGAAGTCTCATGTCTATCGATTGAAGAAATCCTTATACGGATTGAAGCAAGCTCCCAGAGCTTGGTATGGCCGTATAGACAGTTTCTTGATGAGCTTGGGCTTTACCAAGAGTAAAGCAGACTCAAATCTCTACTTCAAGATTATGGATAATGAACCAGTAATACTATTACTATATGTGGATGACTTATTCTTAATTAGAGAAGAAAAGCTCATCGTTGAATGTAAACAGAGACTTACCGCAGAATTTGAAATGAAAGACCTTGGTCTAATGCATTACTTCTTAGGCCTTGAGGTATGGTAGAGTCCAGAGAGAATCTTCCTTAACCAAGGGAAGTACACGGTCGAAATCTTAAATAGATTCGACATGCTAGAATGCAAGTCCATGAATACTCCCATGGAAGCAAAGCTGAAGCTGCTAGTCGATACTTCGTCAGATTTGATAGATGCCACATTGTACAAACATATTATTGGATCGCTAATGTACCTGACGAACACCAGACCAGACATTTGTTTTGTAGTGAACACCTTGAGTTAGTTTCTAGTAGAGCCCAGACGTGTTCACCTAGTGGCTGCAAAACATGTGATGAGGTACCTTAAAGGTATAGTGGATTATGGTCTCAGCTATGATGGAGATCACGACTTCACATTGAGTGGATATATTGATGTAGATTGGGCAGGAAGCATTGCTAACAGAAAAATCACTTCCGAATGATGTTTCAGTTTGGGATCAACTCTGATCTCATGGCAGAGTAGGAAACAATCCAATATTTCTCTCAGCACAGTGGAAGCAGAGTACATTGCTGCATGTTCTGCTATTTGCGAAGCTATATGGCTTCGAAATTTGTTGACAGGACTATTTAATTTGGAGATGAGAGCAACCACGATTCTATGTGACAATCAAAGATGCATTAAAATTATAGAGAATCCTATGTTCCACGACAGGTCGAAGCACATAGAGATCTGCTATCATTTCATCCACGACATGGTATAGAGAGGAGCCTTGAAGCTCCAGTACATTAGCACGGATGAACAGGTTGCTGATGTGTTGACTAAGCCTCTATCCTATGTAAAGTTTGAACACTTTCTATATAAGCTTGGTATAGTCTGAAAGGACCCTCCCTGAAAGGGGGAGTATATGTATTTCTTGCTTCTGACCTAGTTGTTAGACGTAAAGCAAGATGAGTCATGCTTCTGACCTTGTTGTTAGATGTAAAGCATGACGTTGTGTGATCCTTGCTTCTAACCTCATTGTTAGATGTAAAGCAAGATGAGTCATGCTTTTGACCTCACTGTTAGACATAAAGTATGACACCATGTGATCCTTGCTTCTGACCTTGCTATTAGACGTAAAGCAAGATGAGTCATGCTTCTGACCTAGTTGTTAGACGTAAAGAATGACGTCGTTGATTCCTTTCTTTTGACCTAGTTGTTAGACATAAAGCAAGATGATTCCTCACTTCTGACCTCGTTGTTAGACGTAAAAAGATATGTTGATTTGTTCCTTTCTTCTGACCTTTTTGTTAGACGTAAATAAAGATGAGTCATGCTTTTGACCTAGTTGTTAGACATAAAGCATGATGTTGTGATTCCTCACTTCTGACCTAGTTGTTAGATGTAAAGCGAGATGGTGACATTCCTTGATTTTGACCTAGTTGTTAGACATAAATCAAGATGTGACTGACACTAAGCTACCATCTTAACCGCTGTGACATTGAGCCAGTGTAGTACTGTGATGTGCCAGCCTAGTGCTGTGATGAGGTATCATTTTTACTGATACATATTTGATGCATATGATGATAGCATTCTTTCAAGAATGATGATGCTACCGATGAAGAAAACTTCCGATGACTCGTAAATGTGCTAGCCAATGTTTCAAGATGATATTGACGATACTATCCTCCTGATTCCACTGATGATGCAGACCTCTCTCACCTAATGTTGTTGAAGAATACCCTTCTTGTTAAGGGGGAGTGTTGAAATAATGTAACTGCAAAGAGTATTCTTATCATTAATGTTATTTTATTCATAGGATTAATCTCCATTGTGGATTAATCATGTCGATAATTGTATTAGGACCAAATCCCCTTTTGTGGATTGGTCAACAGACAATTATAATAGATAGAATAAGAAGTTGGCCCCAACATTTAATTAAGAGACCCAGAAATATAATAAAGGTGGGTTTACCCACCCAGATTGAGAAGTCGACCCTACCAGTGAAGAGACACTTCACATGTGCCAGAACTTGTATAAATATAGGAGGCTAGCGCCTCATTTGAACACAACTCACTTGCTCATTTCTCTTATGAGGCAAGTTGCAATTACAAGAGAGAGGAGAAGAAGAGTGGTGCATATCTTGGGGAGGACTTTCTGTATTGGTTTGAGTTATCTCTTGAACATTGTATAAGCTATTTATGATAAGGAAGTTTTTGTTGGGTTTTCTTCCCCTAGAGGGTTTCCCAAGATAAATTTTGTGTCTCTTGTGAATGTGTATTTCTCGGTGATCTTGTTCTTATTATGCTATTATCTATTGAAATGCAAAGAACTATAATAATGGCATAAACATTAACAATGCATGCTATTGTTGTTAGTATGCATCAGTCAAACTTGAAAAGAAGAATTTTAGATGGTCTTGTTACAGATCAGCATTACCTACAGGTAAAGGAAAACTTACAACAAGTAAATGTAGAGCAGAAAGTAAAGGAGTACGAGATAAAGGAAGATGGATTACTCATGCATAAAAATAGAATCTATGTTCCTAGTTTTGGAGAATTGAGGAATTTGGTTCTAAAGGAAATGCATGATGTTCCTTATGCTGGACATCCAGGTTACCAGAAAACAATTACAGCAGTAAGATGCCATTTCTTTTGGCCAAGAATGAAGAAGGATGTTGTTGATTACATCGCTCGATGTATGGAATTTCATAAGGTGAAGGCTTAGCATAGGCACACAACGGGTTTTCTGCAACCATTGTCGATCCCAAAGAAGAAATGGGAAGTGATCACCATGGATTTCATCATAGGATTACCCAGAACGAATAAGCAACACGATTCAATCATGGTGGTAGTTGACAAATTAACAAAGGATGCTCATTTTGTGCCTGAGAAGACAATGCATAATTTTTCATGAGGAGGCCACAATTGAAACCACAGTTTTGGAGAAAGGACGCATGGAGTCTCATAGTGGATTGTGGGGTGAAAAGAGGGTTATCCTCAAACCACCTATGGACATGCCTGCAATCGTGTGGTCACATGAAGCTCATAACCCAAGGTCATATCGTAAAAAGGGTCTAGAACTCACTAAAATGAGATCGGGAAGCGACTTTCGATTAAGAGATTGGTCAACGCCTATGGTCACGTGAAGGAAGGGGATTAGAAGCCAAAGAATCCATAATTGACTAGCTATAACTGACAGAGAAGATGAATATTTTCAACTGCTAGAGAAGCTAAGGAATCTCAAGATAACGCCCATTGATGATGAACTCATAGGGAGCAGAACTGCCAGAGAAGATGAAGAGTTGCCATGATGATCAGGAAGATGAATCAACATTAGAAAATAATTCATAATGGAGTAGTGATGTGATTCTGCTGGTTAGCTATGCAGTCATGAGGAAGAGATGCAGTGAACAACCTGTAGGCAAGAACAATGGTGCAACAAACGACATGCAGAAGTCATACAAAGCATAAAGGTAGAAGAGAAGATGAACATAAGGGGAGTTGCGCAAGAGGAGAAAGAGCAGAGCATATAAATGCAATAGAATATGAAATGCAGCAAAAAACCTGAACAAAGAGGCTGGGATGCATGGAGGAGAACACTGATGCAGGAAGAGAAGAGCAATGTAGCAAAACAGTGATGAGACTGGTAAGCTATAGATCAATATTCTATCACTGTAATAGATTCCAGCAAGCAAATATTTATATTTCAGGGTGGTAGGGTGGTTCAAGGGAGGAATATTGTCCTTAGAAGTTTCAAGTGGGTTATTTAACACAAGGAGTTGTAGCTTCCATCTGATTGCAACCAGAAAAATCGGGGTGGCAAGGTGGTGCAAGGGAGAACTATTGTTCTCTATTATACAGGTTGGTTCCTGTGTAACTGAAAGTTGGTGCTTCCATCTAGTTGGTGTTGGAACACTCAGTTAGTTGGTTCTTCCTTCTAGTGGGTGCTAGAGAAACTAGGGACTTGGTGCTTCCCTCTAGTGGGTGCTAGAGAAACCAGAGAGTTGGTGCTCTCAGCAAGTTGCTACTTGTAAAACAGAGGTGGTAGCCGCAAAGGGAGTTGGTGCTCCTAAGAATGATACTGTAAATAAAATAAATATTACTTATCATATCAAGAAGAAGAGGTTTTTCCCTTTATGGGTTTCCTAAGGAAATATCTGTCTCTGTATATTTCATGTGTCTGATTGATGTTTAATATTTTGTTTCTTACTTCCCTGCATCATTGTGATAGTAATTGAGTGTTATTTAAGGAGTTTAAAGTGGGGATAATTGTTTAAACACAGTAACAACTGATCCACCCCCTCTCTCATTTGTCCAACAATTGGTATCAGATCAGGTTCCTTTTTTCTAAGGATAGATCCTAGAGCTTAAACATGACTAGCCATGAAGAAACTTCAACCAATAAGGCCCCCCTATTCAATGGAACAAACTTTGCCTTCTGGAAAGTTAGGATGAGAACCTACATAATGGCTTTAGGTGCAGATGTCTGGGATGTGGTCAAGACTGGTTATGTAAAACCAGTTGTACTAGCTTCTAAGGATGACAAGATAGAATTCAACTTCAATGCAAAGGCTATGAATGTTATTTTGAGTGGGCTTGTAGAAACATAATTTGTAAAAGTTATGAACTTAGAATCTTCCAAAGAAAGATGGGACAAAGTCATTAGCAGTTATGAAGGTAATGAGAAGGTAAAGGATGCCAATATTCAAACCTATAGATTGCAGTTTGAACAGCTAAAGATGAAAGAGGATGAAATTGTTGGGAAGTGATTTCTGAGAGTTGAATAACAACTAAACTAAATGATAGGACTTGGTGAAAAAATTGAAGATGTCTCTTTAGTTCATAAAATTTTGAGATCTCTACTAGATAGGTTCAACCCAAAGGTCTCTTCTATAGAAGAAATTAATGATCTAAAATCTCTGTCTATTGACCAACTCCTAGGAACTCTGACTACTTATGAAATGAGGATAGGTAAAGATAAAACAACATATATAGAAGCATCATTTAAAGTAGATAAGAATGAGGATTCTGAGCCTAATGAAATTGAAGAAAAATTTGTGAGAAGACTAAAGAAAGGATCAGGCAAGTACCAAGGCAATTTTCCCTTCAAATGTTTTAACTGTGTAAAGATAGTTCACTTTGAATCTAAGTGTCCACACAATAAGTAGGATCAAAATTCTAAAGGTGAAAAGAAGTACAAACCTAAGAGATTTGGTAAAAAGAAAATTTTATGTGTAAACAATGATGACTCTTCAGAAGACACAGATAGTGACTCTTCCCATGAAGAAAAGGTTAATGAATTTATGTTGATGGCCAAAGAGGATTATGATAATAAAAGAACAGGCAGTGATTTTGAATATGAAGAAGCCGTGGTTGACTTGGAAGGAGAACTGATCAGTGTTCTAGAAGAAATTTCTAGACTCAGATCTAAGAAGAAAAAGAAAAAGTGATTGGTGATACAGTTTGAGATAGAAAATAAAGAACTTGATGAAGACTTTTCCCTGCTAAAAGTGGAATTATAAGAGGCAAAGAAAATAGAGGACATTCTGAAACAACAGTTATCATAAAAGAAGGCAATATGTGAAGCCTTGGAAGAAGAGGTAGTAAAAACCATAAAAGATATGGAGAATTTTAAAACATTGTATCTCCAAAATCTTCCAAGCATTAAAGACACAATATAACTAAACGACATTCTAAGCAAACAAAGATCTCCCTTGTTGAATACTAGTTTAGTCTATGTAAATAGTTCAAGCAACAAACAGCTAGAAAGTAAAGAGTTAGTAAAGATGATCAAGTTCCAAGTCAGAAGACAATCAGACCATGAGAGTACTTTGTCACCAAAATATAATAAAGACAAGATGATCCCTGATTAAAAACAAAGAGATCAGAAGTTGGAGCAATAAATTCGAAGAAGAAGGCCATCCTTCAGGTACCAAAATTTCTTCCATGGTTATTTTTTTTATTGTTCTAATTTTGGTCATAAGATTCCAAATTGTCAAATTAAGCTTAGAGACATGCAACTAAGGAGATCAAGAAATAATGAACAGCCAATGAGTAGACAACGTTACACCAATAAATTTGACCTATTGAACAATGAGCTCGAATTCTATAACTGTCATAACTTTGGTCACAAGGTTTCACATTGTCATGTAAATAATTACAAAGCACATCCAAGGATTAAACTCTTAGGTAGAAATGCCAGCGCATGCAAAAGAAAGATAGTGAAAAAATTGGTCGAGTACTTTCATCTCAAAAACAAAAATACCTCTAGTATATAGACAGTGGATGTTCCAAGCACATGAATGGAGACATGTACAAGTCTCCATGTATAAGTAAAAGCATAAGTACAGATAAAATGTTGATATTGAATCCTCCCCTACAAGAAAATAAGAAGACTTGGATACAATAAAAGAATGATCTGTTAGCATTTATCCCATGGAAGAAGTAGAAGAAGAATCATTTCATAAGATAGAAGAAGAAGTTTTGAATCTTAGAAATAAGGTTGAGAAATCAAACACCCAAATCATGTTCTTGAATATGATTCTGGATGAGATCTTGGATAGTCAAAGATCACCAAATGACAAATTCGGTCTTGGATACAATGAGGAAGAAATCAGTACTCCTAAGAAAACTAATTCAAGTCCTTCATCTTTAAAGGGTGAAGACAAGTCTGACACGGGTTCTTCATTTATAAAAAGGGAAAGTAGGTATGAATTAGGTTCTTCATGTTCAAAGAATGAAATCAATATTGCAATATTTAGAAGATCAGATCAAGGAAGACATCCAGAAGCTACTCATACACCTCAAAGTAAGTTTAGATGAGAGATGCCTTCATTGATGAATCAAAGGAGGTTTGATATTGTTTGTAATGGTTCTTGCTTTCTCTTATGATGAATATGGTCATAAAATCCTTGGATTGTAAGCATCATAGAAGATAAATGAAGTTGTTGTAATAGAAGATCAGAAAACAAAGTTCAAGAAACTAGGACACTCACAGAGGTGGATAGCAAAGAATGAACAAGTAAACATGAGTGAAGTTAATTGTTGCAAAAAGAATTGCAATGTGACAAGCATAGTATAAAATTTCTCATACGACTTTAGAGAAATGTACAACAAAGAAGCATCTTGGATAAATATGTATACATCTGGTTAGAGATCGATGAAGATCAATGGGAAGATCCAATTGTTGTTTAAAAAATATGAGCTACAATTGTGTAGTGTTCCAGTAGGACAACGACATCTGTAGCAACATCATTCTGATGTACATGACATCCTGTAGAGATAACAAGAGGAAAGACCTTGTCAGAAAGAGATAATATTTTTCCAAAGGGAGAGAGCAGTGAGAAGCAGAGAGAGCAGAGTGACAAGAGGAGTCATTTAGTTATGATAAGAAAAGGTTGATTAAGGAGTCCCAGTAAGAGAGATGATCAATATTGAGTATACTACAGAGGACACAGATGAAGATGAAGATGAACAGGTCCAAGAATTAGAAGGAGAAGACTCTGAGTTAGATACAAATACTCTAAAGGACTCAAATAAGAGAGTCCATCCTATCAGGGGGAATTTCTGATGGTTGAATATCTGATACCTCTAAAAATTACTGTAACAACTCAGGGGGAGCATGTTTTCTTTGAAATTTATGTCAAAGGGGGAGAAAAGGTGTGGTATGGATGTTACAGTTGGATTTCCAAGTAGAACAGTGCATCCCTTCAGGGTTTCCATCAATGCCAAAGGGGGATAATGTTGGCACATTTACAGGCAGAGTGTGTCTGTCATTGATGGCAAGAACAACAATGACGATGGTATGTTTATAGGAAAGAAAAGAAGCAATGAGGAAAGCAACAATGATGGCTAACAGGGAAAGCATAAGTTCAGGAGAAGAAGTGAACATTATGAAAATCAAACCTCATGAGGAATAGTGTGAGTATGTAGAGATCAAAGCTCAGAAGAGATAGCGCTTTTCTCTTTCCAGAAGTCCAGCTGAGGGCCAAGAGAAGGAATCGCAGGAGGAGAAAAGGTCGAGACCTTTGAACACTTAGAAAACCTTCTAAGTTAGAGATATCAGTAAGCTTAAGAGGAAGAATGACAATGGTCGTCGGATCACCAATCTCGAATACCCGATGACCATCAGATCAATGTCCATTGACCAAAGGGAGTGCAGAGGAGTAGTAAAGATCTGATCCATTGGATCTAAGTGTCGAGGATCAACAATCGTTGGATCCAGAAATAAATGCACGAAGGTTAAGACTTTGGATGAGCGTAGGAGAGAGGACTTGTCAAAGTCCTGAAGTCCTGAATTAAGAAGGGACCGTCCATTGTCAATACTGATAGGCGGCACATGATCCTCAACTCCGGAGCAAATCACTTCAAGGATTTTTCAGTTTGAGACTTGAAAAACATGAATTTCGGAGATCTAGAGAGCCAGAGTAAATGATAGTCGTCAAATCAAATTGAAGTGGAAGGACATGATAAGCTATAAAAGGATCACCGT
Organism: Picea glauca; assembly: GCA_000966675.3. Taxonomy (NCBI): domain Eukaryota; kingdom Viridiplantae; phylum Streptophyta; class Pinopsida; order Pinales; family Pinaceae; genus Picea; species Picea glauca. The sequence goes on along the minus strand of JZKD02S0344980.1, from coordinate 1,429,150 downwards.
AGAAAGATCGAGATGTAAATCTAAGATACCGATGAACGAACAAGATTCACTTTGGATCTAAAGACATAAGGAGGTTATGCTTTGGAAAGATTGATATTTGAAATCCCTGGAATGTGAAGTTTCATCATCCATCGGATCAATTTTGAGTGGAAGGACATGATAATCTAGCAAATCTACATCGCATAAAGATCGATTCGTTGATCTAATATCCTGATCAAACAAGAAACATACACTTCAGATATAAAGATGCGAGGAGGTTACGCTCTGGAAAGTTTGAGATTCAAAAAAACTGAATCTCAAAAATTCAAAATGAATAAGCACTATCAAATCTAGAGATCAGACAATGATTGTTAGATTAGGGAGATCTACATCAGCAGATTATGCTAGAAAATATCATCCCCAAGGACATGTGGTGGACCACGTCAGCATGGACATGTGGCATACCACGTCAACAATACTACGTTAGCAAGGATACATGGTGAAATCAAACAATGACAAGTGTCAAGTTGATTTGGCACCTCAAGTACCTGAAAATCACAAATCTGAGTGACATGTGGCAGACACTTGGCTCGTTCCATGTCATCAAGTGACATAAGAAAGTGATGTCACTCTAGGAGTTTTACTTCAGGATTTTCACTACCAACAAATGACAAAAGGGTCGAAGTACAGAAGGGCCGAAGTCATGAAGAGCCGAAGTGTCGAAGGGTCGAAGTTGTGAAGAGCCGAAGTACCGAAGGATCGAAGTCATGAAGGACAAAGTCCCAAACTCCCGAAGGTTGAAGTCCCGAAGTGAACGACGACCGTTGATTCGAGGAGAAAACGTGGCAGGAATCTGTGGACTTTGGCTAAAAGAGTTATGGGATATCGTGAAGGTTGAGAATTGAAATCTCTGAAGTCCAGAGACCCGAAGGAGATCTCGAATGTTGATTCAAGAGGGACACGTGTCGTTGGATCGTGGACTCCAGGTGAAATTCTCTAGAAGAAAGAAGAGTTTGAGAATTGAAAGGCCTGAAGGTCAGAATCACTGAGGAAATTCTGATCGTTGATTGAAGAGGACATATGTCAGTAGAACTTCCATTCCAAAAGATATCTAGTCAGCAGCAACAGGGTTTGAGATTTGAAACTCCCGGAGCCTAGATCATGAAGTAAATATCAGTTGTTGATGTAGGAAGGTGATATATGGTCTGCAAACTTGAGAGGAAAGATCTGAAATTTCCATTCAGGAGCACCGTCAAGATCGTGAGATAGACAGTCGTGCTCCATTACGGGGCCATAACTGTTGGACACACCTACCACACTTAGAGGGGGGGTGAATGAGTGTGGGGCTCTTTTTCCCAAAACTTCCCTCTTGCACAAAAACTCATCAATTAGCATTCAACATTTATTC
>JZKD02S0344980.1:1391270-1416222 GCA_000966675.3 Picea glauca | reverse complement strand
AGAGAAAACAGAGAGTTGGTTCTCTCAGCAAGTTGCAGCTTGCAAAACAGAGGTTGTAGCCTCACAATGAGTTGGAGCTCATATGTATGATAATGTAAAGAATGTAAAGATTACTAATCATATAAGGAAGAAGAGGTTTTTACCCTTTATGGGATTCCTCAGCAAATATTTGTCTCTGTGTATCTCATATGTGTGAATGATGTTGAATGTACAATTGCTTACTTCCCTACATTATTGTGATTGTCATTGAGTGCTCTGTAAAGAGTTTAAAATAAGCATAATTGTTTAAGCAAGGTTACAACTGATTCACCCCCCCCCCTCTCAGTTGTCCAACAATTGGTATCAAAGCTGGCCCCTTTTAGCTAAGTGTTGATCCTGGAGCTTAAACATGTCAAGTCATGAAGGGACTTCAGTCACTAAGCCTCCTCTATTTAATGGAACAAACTTCACCTTCTGGAAGGTTAGAATGAGAACATACCTAATGGCCTTAGGTGCTAATGTTTGGGATGTAGTAGAGACTGGATACTTAAATCCTGTTGTGCTAGCTTCCAAGGATGATAAGTTAGAATTTAGCTTTAATGCTAAGGGAATGAATGCTATCTTGAATGGACTTGCAGAAACCAAGTTTGTAAAGGTGATGCATCTTCAAACTGCCAAAGAAATGTGGGACAAACTCATTAGCAGTTATGAAGGTAATGAGAAGGTAAAAGATGCCAAGCTTCAAACCTACAGAGTACAGTTTGAAAAGCTACAGATGAAAGAAGATGAAACCATTGGGAAGTATTTTTTGAGGGTTGAAGAACTAGTAAATGCAATGAAATCACTTGGTGAAAAAATTGAGGAGCCCTCCTTAGTTCAGAAAATTTTGAGATCTCTACCAGATAGGTTCAACCCAAAGGTCTCAGCCATAGAAGAACTAAATGATATAAAGACTTTGTCTTTTGATTAACTTCTAGGAATGTTGACCGCATATGAAATGAGGATAGTTATAGATAAACCCACCTCTAGAGAAACATCATTTAAAGCAGATATGAATGAAGATTCTGAGCCTGATGAAATTGAAGCAAAATTCATGAGAAAACTAAAGAAAGAATCAGGCAAGCACCAAGGTAAGCTACCCTTCAAAGGTTTCAACTGTGGTAAAATAGGTCTTTTCACAAATAAATGTCCACACAAGAAACATGATCATAACTCTAAAGGTGAAAAGAAGTTCAAATCCAAAAGATTTGATAAAAAGAAAAGTTTATGTGTAAACAATGATGACTCCTCAGAAGACACCGATAGTGACTCTTCCTGTGAAGATAAGGTAAATGACTTATTGCTTATGGCCAAAGAGGATTATGATAATAAAAGCACAAGAAGTGAGGCTAATGAAGAAGAAGCTGTGGTTGATTTGGAAGAGGAACTGATCAATGCACTGGAAGAGATTGATAGACTTAGAATTAAGAACAGAAAGAAAAAACAATTGCTGATACAATTCGAGAAAGACAGTAAACAAACTAATGAAGATTTGTCCTGCTAAAAGTGGAATTAGAACAGGCAAAGAAAATTGAGGACATTCTGAAACAACAATTATCAGAAAAGAAGGAAAGATGTAAAGCTCTAGAAGAAGAAGTAGTGAAAACTAGGAAAGAGTTGGAGAAGTTTCAAGCCTTGTATCATCAGAATCTGTCGAGTATCAAAGCCTCAGAAGGATTAGCCACCATTATGAATCAACAAAGGAATCCAAAGTTGAAAACAGGTTTGGGTTATGAAGAGGGATCAAGTAGTGGTCATCCAAGCAACAGAGACTTCATCAAGTTTGTCAAATCTACATCCAATGATGACAACAAACCCGCAGAAACAAAGGAAGATAATCAACCACCCAGGAGGAGTAAAGAAAAAGGTGCCAGAACTGAATCTGTAGAACAAGGAAATAGTACACTCGCTACTCAAGGAAATCATCAGCATGGAAGAAATAGATTTGCTCAAAGAAGACAACCATTTTCTAGGTACAAAGAATTTTTCTATGGATATTGTTTCTACTATTTTAACTTTGGTCACAAAGCTACAAACTACCATCTGAAGAATTACAAAGTAGATCCAAGGATAAAGTTCTTAGATATAAAGGCCAGCACATGGAAAAGGAAATATAGTGAAAAAGGTGGTCTAGCACTTTCAATTAAAAAACAAAAGGCCTTTGGGAATATAGACAATGGATGTTTCAAGCACATGACTGGAGACAAGGATAAGCTTCTACTTATAAGAAAAATCAAAATAGGAGATGTTATCCTTGAAAATGATGAACTAGGTAAAATCAAGGATAGAGGGATGGTGAGTTTGAGTAATGTCAAAGGAGGTGCCCAGTGCATTCTGCTTGTGGATGGTCTGAAACATAATTTGCTCAGTACAAGTCAAAAGTGTGATAGAGGCAGTGAAGAGGTGTTCATGTCCAAAGAGTGTAAGGTAAATGTAAACTCAAGACAAGTGGTGAATAAAGGCATAAGGTCAATTAATGATGTTGATATTGAATCCTCCCCTGCAAGTAAAGAAGAAGACACAAATACAATAAAAGAATGTTCAGTTAGCATCTATCCCATGGAAGAAGCAAAAGAAGAATCATGTCATAAGATGGAAGTTGAAGTTTTGAAGGTTGAGAAGTCAAACACCCAAAGCAAGTTCTTAAACAGCTCCATGACCCTGGATAAGCTCTTGGATAGTCAGAGATCACCAAATGACAAATCTGGTATTGGATACAACAAGGAATAAATCAATACTCCTAAGAAACCTGATACAAGTCCTTCGTCTGTGAAAAAGAAAAGCAGGTATGAGAGTGGTTGTAGAGGTTTTTTCTTGTGATTGAATATGGTCATAAAAGCCTTGGATTGTATGAATCATGGAAGAAAAATGAAATTGCAGTAATAGAGATCAATGAGAATCAATGGGGAGATCCAAGGGTTATTTGAAAAGTGCAAGCTACAATTACGCACTGTTTCAGTAGGATAGCAGCATCATCAATGAAAGCATTTTGTGTTACAAAATGATATACATGACATCCTGTAGAGATAACAAGAGGAAAGACCTTTTCAAGGAAAGCTAACCTTTTAGGAACAAAGGGGGAAAATAGTCAGAAGTAGAGAGAACAATGATAGGGGGAGTCATCCAGTTATGAAAAGAAAAGGTTGATGAAGGAGTCCTAGTAAGAGAGGTGAGCAATATTGAGTAATCTACAGAGGATATAGCAGAAGTTGAAGATGAACAGGTCCAAGAATCAGAAGTTGGGTGTCATCCCATCTCACACATAAGAGAGTCCATCCTGTTAGGGGGAGTTTGTATTGATCGAATATCTGATACCTCCGAAAAATACTGCAACAGTTCAAGGGGAGAGTGTTTTCTTTGACATTGATGTCAAAGGTGGAGAAAAGAATAGGTCTTGTTGCCTTTGTTGCCATCAATGCCAAAGGGGGATATTGTTGGCATGTTTTACAAGCAGTGTATGTTTGTTATTGATGACAAATAAATTAGTGATGATGGCTTGAGTACAGGTACAATGTGCTAGGCGGGCACCAGAAGTATTCTGGAGAGACGCAGCAGAGCAAGCTCGTGAAGACCAGAAGAGATAGTGCAAAGGTGCACACAAAGTGTAGAGTGTGCTTGTCATTGATGGCAAGATCAGAGTGTGCATCAATGGAAAAACAGGAACAACGTAACCTCGAGAGGAGAAGCGACAGTGATCGTTGGATCCCATTCAGAATTCTCGATGACCGTCAGATATGAACTCATATAGGATGAGCGCGCAGATGGAGGACAGATCTCAGGCGTTAGATCCAAGCATGGGGTCCGACCGTCATTGGATCTAGGAGAACTTGCACGTTCTTTAAAGTGCAAGGTGAAGTAGGCTTACAAAATCCTAAAAGAAGGAGGACCGTCCATCTTCGGGCAGGACACGTGGTGACAGATCAATATTTCGCTGACCAAGAAGTCAAAGGAGGGAAGTACTCTATCCTTCCAAATTGCGAAATGCGAAATGGCAAAATGATCTAAGTCGTTGGATTGAGAATTGATCGGGGACTAACATGTGGTGAAAGATCAAAGCACCACAAAGACTCCATTTCGGAGTTTCGGCTACCAGGATTTCGGATACCGGGAGATGGAGATGTCAAGGACTCTCACTACATAAGTCCCTAAGACGCGAAATGCGAAATGTTGATGTGATGTTCATCCGACTGCATTTCGGAGTATTGGATACTGGGATTTCAAATACTGGGAGATGGAGATGTCAAGGACTCTCACTACAGGAGTCCCGAAATTGCTAAATGCAAAAGGCCGATGTGATGTTCATCCGACTCCATTTCGGAGTATTGGATACCAGGATCTCGGATACCGGGAGATGGAGATGTCAAGGACTCTCACTACAGAAGTCCCAAAAAGGAGAAATGTGAATTACTAAAATACAACTGATCTGACTCCATTTCAGAGTTTCGGATGCCGAGAGTTTGGGATGTCAAGAACTCTTACTACAGGAGTCCCGAAGTCGCGAAACCTGAAGACGCGAAATGAGAAATCACGAAATGTCAAAGACTTCATACCAGAGGTTTGGATACTGGGAGTTGGAAGAGTCAAGTTTCTTCATGATCAGGGGTCTCAGAATCACGAAATGTGAAACACCGAAATCCTGGAAGAAGGAAGTGAATGTGGCAGACCACGTCAGAAAGGACAGGTGGAAGACCATGACACGTGGCATGCTCAGACAATGACAAGTGTCAAGTTGATTTCTCATTTCAAGCCACTGGAATTCACAAATTCTGAGTGACATGTGGCAGCCACTCGGGTCATGACACATCATCAAGTGACGCAAGACTGACCTCACTCTGGGAGTTTTAGCTTCAGGAGTTTTATCTCTATCACTCCCCCAAAGTCTCAAAGGATGAAGTCTCGGGGCATAGAATAACAGTCGAATCATCGAGGGTGTGGACCGTTGATCCGATTCCATTTCGGAGCTTTGGATACCGGGAGTTGGAAGAGTCAAGTGATGATACTCTTCATCGCAAGAATCACAAAAGGCCAAAATGCGAATTGCCGAAATGATCAGAGCTAGTGCAACCAAGCTCCATTTCGGAGCTTCAGATACCGGGACACAGATCATCAACAACACATCGCCACAGGAATGCTTAAGTGCCGAAAAGTGAAATCATGAAAGCACGTTAAGGATAAGCACTCGGTCACCGATGGTGGTCACACCGTCAAAGAGCTGTAGGGAAAAATATTGAAGCAACAAGCTCCACTTCGGAGTTTTGGGGACCATGACTTGGAGAGTCGAGATGCCTCGCAACAGGAATCGACGAAATGCAAAAACACCTTTTGGTGTAGGCTGTGGTCATAGCCATTGGTCACATCGACAAAATATGGAGGAAGGAGCTAGTGTAACCAAGCTCCATTTCTGGGTTCGCGACCTAGAGTCTTGAGACACTTGATCACACGAATGCCAAATTGTTGAATGTCGAAATGCCGAAACGACGAAATGAACATAAGATTCAATGAAGTCAATTCAACGGTGTAGATGAATTTGAATAAGATCAGAGGGCTACTGTTTCACTTCACAGTGTAACTGCTAGAAATAAATGATGGTTTCTGCCAAAGGATGAGCTCGTCTATGACAGAGAAGACGAAGAGTCTCAACTACCAGAGAAGCTGAGGAATCTCGACATAACACCCAGTGATGATGGATACGTGAGAAAAATGGCCAAAGAAGATGAACAGTTGTGATGATGATCAGGCAGAGCACTCGACATGGAGGGAGCATGCAGAAGCATGGTGAGATAGCATTCACAAGGAGGACAGAGACTATAAGTATGCAGAACAAAGAAGAGATGAGGGTTGTTGTTGTTATGAGGGATTGAGGTGTGAAGGAGGAGGAGAGCTCAACAGCAAAAATGCATAGAAGGGGAATGGTGCATTGAAGAGACAAGGCACAGAGAGTATAAAAGGAAAAAGAACAGAAAGCGCAAGGAGTGTGTAGAAGAAACTGATGCAGACAGAGAAGCGCAGTGTAGAAAAACAGTGATGAAACTGGTAAGCCATTGAACAAATTTATATCACTGTAATAAGTCATAATAGAAAAGATTTATATTTTAGGGTGGTAGGGAGGTGCTAGGGAGGACTGTTGTCCTCAGAGGTTCAAGTGGGTGCTTGAACAAAGGGAGTTGTATCTTCCATCTGGTTGCAGCCAGAGAAACCAGGGTGGCAGGGTGGTGCAAGGGAGCATTGTTGTTCTCTTTTATACAGGTTGGTGCATGTGTGACTGGAAGTTGGTGCTTCCATCCAGTTGGTGCTAGAACACTTAGGGAGTTGGTGCTTCCTTCTAGTGGGTGCTAGAGAAACTAGGTAGTTGGTGCTTCTTTCTAGTGGGTGCTAGAGAAAACAGAGAGTTTTTTCTCTCAGCAAGTTGCAGCTTGCAAAATAGAGGTTGTAGCCTCACAATGAGTTGGAGCTCATATGTATAATAATGTAAAGAATGTAAATATTACTTATCATATAAAGAAGAAGAGTTTTATACCCTTTATGGGTTTCCTCAACAAATATTTGTCTCTATGTATCTCATATGTGTGAATAATGCTGAATGTACTATTGCTTACTTCCCTGCATTATTGTGATTGTCATTGAGTTCTCTGTAAAGAGTTTAAAATAAGCATAATTGTTTAAGCAAGGTTACAAATGATTCACCCCCCCCCTCTCAGTTCTCCAACAATTGGTATCAGAGCCGACCCCTTTTATCTAAGGGTAGATCCTGAAGATTAAACATGTCAAGTCATGAAGGGACTTCAGTCACTAAGCCTCCTCTGTTTAATGGAACAAACTTCACCTTCTGGAAGGTTAGAATGAGAACATACCTAATGGCCTTAGGTGTTGATGTTTGGGATATAGTAGAGACTAGATACATCAAGCTTGTTGTGCTAGCTTCCAAGGATGATAAGTTAGAATTTAGCTTTAATGCTAATGGAATGAATGCTATCTTGAATGGACTTGCAAAAACCGAGTTTGTAAAGGTGATGCATCTTCAAACTACCAAAGAAATGTGGGACAAAATCATTAGCAGTTATGAAGGTAATGAGAAGGTAAAAGATGCAAAGCTTCAAACCTACAGAGTATAGTGTGAAAAGATACATATGAAAGAAGAAGAAACCATTGGGAAGTATTTTCTGAGGGTTGAAGAACTAGTAAATGCAATGAAAGCACTTGGTGAAAAAATTGAGGAGCCCTCCTTAGTTCAGAAAATTTTGAGATCTCTGTCAGATAGGTTCAACCCAAAGGTCTCAGCCATAGAAGAACTAAATGATATAAAGAACTTTTCTTTTGATCAACTTCTAGGAATGTTCACCGCATATGAAATGAGGATAGTTATAGATAAACCCACCTCGAGAGAAACATCATTTAAAGCAGATAAGAATGAAGATTCTAAGCCTGATGAAATTGAAGCAAAATTGGTGAGAAGACTAAAGAAAGGATCAGGAAAGCACCAAGGTAAGCTGCCCTTCAAATGTTTCAACTATGATTAAATAGGTCATTTCACAAATAAATGTCCACACAAGAAACATGATCAGAACTCTGAAGGTGAAAAGAAGTTCAAATCCAAAAGATTTGATAAAAAGAAAAGTTTATGTGTAAACAATGATGACTCCTCAGAAGACACCGATAGTGACTCTTCCTGTGAAGATAAGGTAAATGACTTCATGCTTATGGCCAAAGAGGATTACGATAATAAAAGCATAGGAAGTGAGGCTAATGAAGAAGAAGCTGTGGTTGATTTGGAAGAGGAACTGATCAATGCACTGGAAGAGATTGATAGACTTAGAATTAAGAACAGAAAGAAAAAACAATGGCTGATACAATTCGAGAAAGACAGTAAACAAACTGATGAATATTTTTCCTGCTAAAAGTGGAATTAGAAGAGGCAAATAAAATTGAGGACATTCTGAAACAACAGTTATCAGAAAAGAAGGCAAGATGTAAAGCTCTGGAAGAAGAAGTAGTGAAAACTAGGAAAGAGTTGGAGAAGTTTCAAGCCTTGTATCATCAGAATCTGTTGAGTATCAAAGCCTCAGAAGGATTAGCCACCATTCTGAATCAACAAAGGAATCCAAAGTTGAAAACAAGTTTGGGTTATGAAGAGGGGTCAAGTAGTGGTCATCCAAGAAACAGAGACTTCATCAAGTTTGTCAAATCTACATCCAATGATGAAAACAAACCTGCAGAAACAAAGGAAGATAATCAACCACCCAGGAGGAGTAAAGAAAAAGGTGCTAGAACTGAATCTGTAGAACAAGGAAATAGTACAGTCCCTGCTCAAGGAGATCATCAGCATGGAAGAAATCAATTTGCTCAAAGAAGTCAACCATTTTCCAGGTACAAATAATTTTTCTATGGATATTGTTTCTACTGTTCTAACTTTGGTCACAAAGCTGCAAACTTCCATCTGAAGAATTACAAAGCAAATCCAAGGATAAAGTTATTATATAGAAAGGCCAACACATGGAAAAGGAAAGATAGTGAAAAGGGTGGTCTAGCACTTTCAACTCAAAAACAGAAGCCTCTGGGAATATAGACAGTGGATGTTCCAAGCACATGACTGGAGACAATGATAAGCTTCTGCTTATAAGAAAAATCAAAATAGGAGATGTGATCCTTGAAAATGATGAACCATGTAAAATCAAGGATAGAGGGATGGTGAGTTTGAGTAATGTCAAAGGAGGTGCCCAGTACGTTCTGCTTGTGGATGGTCTGAAACAGAATTTGCTCAGTACAAGTCAAAAGTGTGACAGAGGTAGTGAAGAGGTGTTCACGTCCAAAGAGTGTAAGGTAAATGTAAACTCAAGACAAGTGGTGAATAAAGGAAAAAGGTCAATTAATGATTTTGGTACTGAATCCTCCCCTGCAAGTAAAGAAGAAAACACAGATACAATAAAAGAATGTCCGGTTAGCATATATCCCATGGAAGAAGCAGAAGAAGAATCATGTCATAAGATGGAAGTTGAAGTTTTGAAGGTTGAGAAGTCAAACACCCAAAGAAAGTTCTTAAACAACTCCATGACCCTGGATAAACTCTTGGATAGTCAGAGATCACCAAATGAAAAATCTGGTATTGGATACAACAAGGAAAAAATCAATACTCCTAAGAAACCTGATACAGGTCCTTTGTCTGTGAAAAAGAAAAGAAGGTATGAGAGTGGTTGTAGCACTTTTTTCTTGTGATTGAATATGGTCATAAAAGCCTTGGATTGTATGCATCATGGAAGAAAAATGAAATTGCAGTAATAGAGATCAATGAGAATCAATGGGGAGATCCAAGGGTTATTTAAAAAGTACAAGCTACAATTACGCAGTGTTTCAGTAGGACAACAACATCATCAATGACAAAATTTTGTGTTACAAAATGATATACACGACATCCTGTAGAGATAACAAGAGGAATGACCTTGTCAAGGAAATCTAACCTTTTAGAAACAAAGGGGGGAAATAGTCAGAAGTAGAGAGAATAGTGACAGGGGGAGTCATCTAGTTATGAGAAGAAAAGGTTGATGAAGGAGTCCTAGTAAGAGAGGTGAGCAATATTGAGTATTCTACAGAGGATTCAACAGAAGTTGAAGATGAACAAGTCCAAGAATCAGAAGTTGGGTGTCATCCCGTCTCAAAACTAAGAGAGTCCATCCTTTTAGGGGGAGTTTGTATTGATTGAATATCTTATACCTCCAAAAAATACTGCAACAGTTCAGGGGGAGAGTATTTTGACATTGATGTCAAAGGGGGAGAAAAGAACAAGTCTGGGTGCCTTTGTTGCCATCAATTCCAAAGGGGGATATTGTTGGCATGTTTTACAAGTAGTGCATGCTTGTCATTAATGGCAAGTACAACAACGATGATGGCTTGAGTACAGGTACAATGTGCCAGGCGGGCACCAAAAGTATTTTGGGGAGACGTAGCAGAGCAAGCTCATGAAGACCAGAAGAGATAGTGCAAAGGTGAACGCAGAGTGCAAAGTGTGCTTGTCATTGATGGCAAGATCATAGTGTGCATCGATGGAAAAACATGAACAACATAAGCTCGAGAGGAGAAGTGACACTGATCGTTGGATCCCATTCATAATTCTCGATGAAAATCAGATCTAAACTCAGATAGGATGAGCATGAGATGGAGGACAGATCTCAGGCATTATATCCAAGCACGAGGTTCGGTCGTCGTTGGATCCAGGAGAACCTACACGTTCTTTAAAGTGCAAGGTGAACCGGGATTACAAAATCTCGAAAGAAGGAGGACCGTCCATCTTTGGCCAAGACACATGGTCACAGATCAACATTTCGCTGACCAAGAAGTCAAAGGAAGGAAGTACTTTATCCTTCCAAATCACGAAATGTGAAATGGTGAAATGATCTGAGTCGTTGGATCGAGAATTGATTGGGGATGGACGTGTGGAAAAAGATAAGAGCACCACAAAGACTACATTTCGAAGTTTCAGCTATCAAGATTTCGGGTATCAGGAGATGGAGATGTCAAGGACTCTCACTACAGAAGTCCTGAAGTCGCGAAATGCGAAACACCGATGTGATGTTCATCCAACTCCATTTTGGAGTATTGGATATTGGGATTTCGAATACTGGGAGATGGAGATGTCAAGGACTCTCACTACAGGAGTACCGAAATCAAAAAATGCGAAAGGCTGATGTGATGTTCATCCGACTCCATTTCAGAGTATTGGATACCGGGATCTCGGATACCGGGAGATGGAGATATCAAGGACTCTCAATACAGGATTCCCCAAAAGGGGAAATGCAAAATACCGAAATATAGCTAATCCGACTGCATTTTAGTGTTTCAGATACCGGGAGTTGGGGATGTCAAGAACTCTTACTACAGGAGTCCCGAAGTCGTGAAACCCAAATATGCGAAATGAGAAATCGCAAAATGTCAAAGACTTCATACCAGAGGTTCATATACTGGGAGTTGGAAGAGTTAAGTTTCTTCATCATCACGGGTCCCAAAATTGCGAAATGTGAAACATTGAAATATGGGAAGAAGGAAGTGAATGTGGCAAACCACGTCAGAAAGGACAGGTGGAAGACCATGACACGTGGCATGATCAGACAACGACAAGTGTCAAGTTGATTTGGCATTTCAGGCCACTGGAATTCACAAATTCTGAGTGACACGTGGCAGCCACTCATGTCACGACACGTCATCGAGTGACGCAAGACTGACCTCACTCTGGGAGTTAATTCGGGAGTTTTATCACTATCACTCCCCCAAAGTCCCGAAGGATGAAGTCCTGGGGCAGAGAATAACTGTTGAATCATTGAGGGTGTGGACCGTTGATCCGACTCCATTTCGAAGATTCAGATACCAGGAGTTGGAAGAGTCAATTGATGAGACTCTTCATCGCAAGAATCACAAAAGGCTGAAATGAAAATTGCCGAAATAATCGGAGGTAGTGCAACCAAGTCCCATTTCGGAGCTTCAGATACTGGGACATGGATCATCAAGAACACATCGCCACAGGAACATTGAAGTGCCGAAAAGAGAAATCACAAAAGCACGTTAAGGATAAGCACTCGGTCACCGATGGTGGTCACACCGTCAAAGAGCTGTAGGGAAAAAGCTTGAAGCGGCAAGCTCCATTTCGAAGTTTCAGGGACCATGACTTAGAGAGTCGAGATGCCTCGCAACAAGAATCGTTGAAATGCAAAAACACCTTTTGGTGTAGGCTATGGTCATGGCCATTGGTCACATCGACGGAAGATGGAGGAAGGAGCTAGTGTAACCAAGCTCCATTTTAGGGTTCGCAACCTAGAGTGTCGAGACACTTGATCACACGAATGCTGAATTTTCGAATGCCTTAATGCCGAAACGACGAAATTAATGAAATATTCAATGAAGTCAATTCAACAGTGTAGATGAATTCAAATAAGATCAGAGGGCTATTGTTGCACTTCACAGTGTAACTACTAGAAACAAATGATGGTTTCTGCCAGAGGATGAGCTCGTCTATGACAAAGAAGATGAAGAGTCTCAACTGCCAGACAAGCTGAGGAATCTCGACATAACACCCAGTGATGATGGATGTCTGAGAAAAATGGCCAGAGAAGCTGAAGAGTTGTGATGATGATCAGGCAAAGCACTCGTCATGGAGGGAGCATGTAGAAGCATGGCGAGATAGCACGCACAAGGAGGATAGAGACTATAAGTATGCAGAACAAAGAATAGATGAGGGTTGTTGTTGTTGTGAGGGATTGAGGTGTGAAGGATGAGGAGAGCTCAGCAGCAAAAATGCACAGAAGGGGAATGGTGCATTGAAGAGACATGGCGCAGAGAGCATAAAAGGAAAAAGAACAGAAAGCGCAAGGAGTGTGAAAAAGACACTGATGCAGACAGAGCAATGCAGTGTAGCAGAACAGTGATGAAACCGTTAAGCCATTGAAGAAATTTATATCACTGTAATAAGTCATAATAGCAGAGATTTATATTTCAGGGTTGTAGGGAGGTGCTAGGGAGGACTGTTGTCCTCAAAGGTTCAAGTGGGTGCTTGAACAAAGGGATGTAGCTTCCATCTAGTTGTAGCCAAAGAAACCAGGGTGGCAGGGTGGTGCAAGGAAGAACTGTTGTTCTCTGTTATACAGGTTGGTGCCTGTGTGAATGGAAGTTGGTGCTTCCATCCAATTGGTGCTGGAACACTTAGGGAGTTGGTGCTTCCTTCTAGTGGGTGCTAGAGAAACCAGGCAGTTGGTGCTTCCTTCTAGTGGGTGCTAGAGAAAACAGAGAGTTGGTGCTCTCAGCAAGTTGCAGCTTGCAAAACAGAGGTTGTAGTCTCACAATGAGTTGGAGCTCATATGTATGATAATGTAAAGAATGTAAAGATTACTTATCATATAAAGAAGAAGAGGTTTTTAACCTTTATGGGTTTCCTCATCAAATATTTGTCTCTGTGTATCTCATATGTGTGAATGATTTTGAATGTACTATTGCTTACTTCCCTACATTATTTTGATTGTCATTGAGTGCTCTGTAAAGAGTTTAAAATAAGCATAATTGTTTAAGCAAGGTTACAACTGATACACCCCCCCTCCCCCCCCTCTCAGTTGTCCAACAATGTTGTTGATAGGAAACAACAAGGAGATTATCTAGGATGTGAAAACTCAGTTGTCCTCTAAATTTTACATGAAGTATATCGGTGCTTCAAATTTCATTTTGGGCATGGAAATTAAAAGAGATAGGAAAAGGAGGAAACTCTGGTTAAATCAAAGAAAATATATCTAGACAATATTGTAGAGGTTTAATATGCAGGAATGTAAACCATTCAAGGTTCCTATTCCTGTTGGTGTAAATTTATCTATGGATCAGTTTCCCAAGACACATGAAGAGGAGGAGGACATGTTTCATCTTCCATATGTGAGTGCAGTTGGTAGTTTGATGTATCAAATGGTATGTACTAGACTCGACATTGGACATGCAATGGGAGTTTTGAGAAGGTATATGTCAAAACTAGGGAAGGATCATTGGACAATAGTAAAAAGGGTGTTTAGGTATTTGTGTGGCACTGCTAGGTATGGATTGTGCTATGAAGGAAGACGGAGATTGGATAGAGTGGTGGATATATATGGCTTTGTGGATGCAGACTGGGTTGGAGATCTAGATCGTAGGATATCTACAAGTGGGTATGTGTTTAACCTGTTTGGAGGAGAAATAAGTTGGATGAGAAAAAGACAGGTTGTAGTGTCACTTTCAACTACATAAGTTGAATACATGGTAGCCACTCATGCAAGTAAGGAAGCAGTATGGTTACAAAGATTATGTTCAGGTATTGGGTTGGTACATCAAGTTGTAAGGATAGACTATGACAGTCATAGTGCTATTTTTATGGCGAAGAATGTGGCTTATCATTCAAAGACAAAGTATATTTATATTCAATATCACTTTGTTAGAGACATGATGGAAGAAAAGAAAGTATCACTGATGAAGGTGGACACTTTTAAGAATGTTGCAGTCTCATTGAGAAAATCTGTGAGCATTGAGAAGTTCTCTTGGTGTAAAGGATCCATGGACATTGGTGCCCTGTATTTTTTACTATGTAACCATGTAACCCTTTGTATGCAAAGAAAACAACAAGTGGGAGAATGTTGGGTATGTGGGAAAAAATTTCTACCTTGGGAAAAATGTCATGTATTTAGGTGGTTTTTCGACACATGGTTTTTGTCGATGGTTTTCTATTTTTGGTTAATGAATTAGGGTTTTGGACTAATCCAGGTCATTGGGTTAGGTTTTTGGATGTTGTTGGCTCCTATATGTATATTGTATTATAAATTGTGTATGACATATGAATGAATATAGAATATGTTGGTTTTCCCAGTCGGGGTTTCCAGGGGAAATTTGTTTGTGTAATGCTTGTATTTTCCATTGTATCTTTTTCTATTCTTTTACTGAATATCTATTTGCAGTAAATATTGTACAAGGTTAAAATATACAAAGAAGAGGAAAATTTCCTTTGAAAATGATACCCTTCGATGGTCACACCGCTGGATACATATAAGGGTGACCACTATAATGATCCCGTAGATGAGGATGGATGGATTTCAGTGATTGAAAAAATATAAAAAGTCACAGGGTGCGAGGAGGACTACGTCAACCCCACTGCATATGGATAATTAAGATAGAGGAGTGTAAATTCTTATGACATGGATTCTGAGGATGCATTGGATGGATGGCGGAATTTTTTTTATGAGGTGTCATCCAAGAGGTGCACTCACATTTTGACAGAAGAACGTGGGGAAAATTTTGGACCCTATCGATATGATGGGTCAAATCCAGTGGACACCTTACTTGCATAGATTCAGCACATTCCCAATTATCATTGGCCTCACACACTTGACTAAATAATGAAATGGATTACACCAAGTTGGTGGGATTCACATAGAGGATCATATCATGAGTGTACATCTCTCAAAGCCTCTCTTCCATATATATTTCTACCAGATGTAGACATCTGCCAATACACATATCCTTGCGAAAGATGATGGATCATAAAACATAGGTGCAAGGTGCATATTCACTATATGAATTATTTCTATTAGTTCCCCAAGAAACATTGTATATCATCAATTCTTCAATTTTACATTGGGAGACGTAGGTGACTCTCCTTACCTTGAGATGATCGCTTCCTTGCACATCTATTTGCTAAGCCTAGCACTATTGTCAACACCATGATCAACCAATGAATCCTACCAGAGGTCACTGCACACTCACCTGATGACCTAGGTGGCGACACATGGCGACCAACCTAGGGGACACATGGTGACCCACCTGGGTCCACCCTACTCTTTTAACTCTAGAATCAATTCTTTATGAGGTGCATTAAGCCATGCAATGCACCTATGGAAGATAAATTTGCACATGGGTTCTCTCGCCTATATTCTTCCTACTTTTGAAAATCCTAATGCGAAAAATAATAGCCGAAGTGACAAGCCTGCTTTACATGTCCTCTCTAGCTAATTCTGAAATTGACGACTCATTAACAATTCCAACTAAAGTATGGTTTTCCCTAGATCACGACTAAAAGAAGTATTTATGGGAAAAAATCACATAAATATTGGCATTAATGAAACACATGCAAAAAGACAGTTCTCTATGGCAATCCTAATGACTAGAACAATCAGAAGTATCCATCCACTCCCAGAAAAATATAAAAGAATGAATTCACATGTGTGAATAATCAAGTTTCTATGTGACTCTTTCCACTTCAAAACTTCCCTCAATTCCCTCTCCCTCACCATTGTCACTATCATCTTCCCCTACACTATAGAAAATGAAATCACTCAGTGCACACATTGAATCTCTATAGCTACAACATCACGACCTTCAAGACCAGCTGCACTGCCAAACTTCAGGTGGAACCGCCATCCAACAACAAATTACTCAAGCAACCAATGACCTTCAAGAGAGTTGAATCTGTGTCGAAGGATTGGATGTGTGGGTCAATAATATCTTCAAATTATGGGATTATTTAACCAATCCCCCATAACTCACAACTTTCTATGATTGTACCTACACATTAGAAGACGAGGTTATACAACAAAAACAAGACATCATCTCCCTGCCCCCCAAAAGAGCAAACCATGACAATGGATGTCGTTGTTGCACAAACTAAGGACTTCACTTCCACTCGGGAACAAGTCATGCAAGACTTGATTACCTCGTTGTCCGATGGGGCCATGGAGTGGTAAAACCAGCTCTCGAATCTTCAAACCACTACCATCCCTTTGATCGACCAACTTAACAACACATATCTCATGGCTTCAACAATCATAGATAAGGTCATAGAATCAACTATCCAACTTACACAGGCACTTAGAGAGTGTTTTTCTAAGCCTAAATGTTAGTTTCCGGATGCTGTGCAAGGCCTCAAGGCCACCATGCCATCCATCATGGAAATCATTCCTTAAGACCGATGGCTTGAGGATGGGCCAAATAATAGTGGTGGGGGCCTATTGGCACCCAAATTTTTGGGCCCAATTTTCTGCATGCTCATTTTATATTTTTAGACGCATATACAAAAATTCACATAGAAATTCTAGAACATGTGCATTGGACCAAGTTTTTTCAGCAACATGCCAAGTATAAAGACTACCAAGTGTGTATCATTCTGAGTTTTTTCAATTTTACTATAAACCAAGAAGATGGCTACCAGAATCAAGAAAAGAATAATCACGAAATCTTTCAAAATAGTTATTTCCAATAGTAGATAAATATGTGGGGCAACTATAAGATGAGTTGGCCAACAAGTTGTGATTGCCCCTAATTCATAGAGTCTACGTGGAGCACTGGAAAGAACCAGAAGCATGCGAGGAAGTTAGAACAGAGAAGAAAGAGACAACACTCCCCCCCAAAAAAAGATATAAAAAGAAGCTATAAGCTCATAATAGGGGCTAGCTAGTTCATATGAAAAACAATCAATTGGCTATCATCCTCGATCTCACTTTGATCCTATTGTAATCTAGTGATGTTATGAATATATTATTTTGTCTTTGTTCTATCTAATAAAAAATAAAGATACATGGCACATCATATTGTATTCCCACTGTTATAAATAGTAATGATATGAAGTCCTATGGATATCCTAAGCAGTTGTTCAACTTACTGTATGTCTCAAATATGATATGACTTTTCCAATAATAAAGATATGGCAGTTCCAATCTATTATGTGTCTGTTATGGATGAGTTGAATGCGAATGCATATTTTTTTCATTCTTAGTTTTTAATGAAGCATCAGATCTAATTTATATGGATGTCAATTGAAATAGTGTGTAATATGTTTAATCCTTCATCATCGACATAATACCTTATGGTATTTGTGATCCTCTCTACATCTCAGGTGAGACTTTCCTCAGCCCTAGCCGAGTATTGATATGTAGTCACTTCAGGGTTTTATTGGACACACTCTAGACGAACCATGGGTCAAATATGCCCCAACGTTAGGAAGGTTACTGCACACGTAAGAATGAACCGAAATGGCAACAAATAATCCAACACCCATGAATGATCTGACCTATGTGACATTTTTTAGTGTAGGCCATCCTTTAATGGCATCTATCTTCTCAAGATCCAATGCTATCCCTTCTCCTCAAAAAATATGCCCCGAGTAGTGAATCTTTTTTTGATAAAATATGCACTTACTTAGCTTAACATACAAATTTTGCTCTCTTAAAACTTGAAACACCATTCTTAAATGATGCTCATGTTCCTCTTCTGACTTAAAGTAGATGAGTATATCATCTAGGAACCCAATTACAAACTTGTCCAAGTACTCCCTTAACACTCCATTCATAAGAAACATAAAAACAATTGGGAGACACCAAACTCCTGAAATTCATCATAGACTTCACAAAATTTGATATTTTTAACATGTTTGAAAAGCTTTGGGGACTTCACAAAATTTGATCTTTCTAACATTCATGAATATCATATGTGATTTCTTAAAATTCAATTTTTTAAGACCCTCATTAGGGTATAATTGAGACTTGATGAGGGTTTTGAAGTCCTCCCACCTATTTGCTGGTAGATCAAACTCCATCCTAAGTGTTTTTTTATGGATTTACCACCAGTTTAAAGAATGGCCCTCTAACTTCAATCTAGCAAATCAAATCTTTCTCTCTTCATCTATATGGTGAATGCTAAAATAAACTTCGAGTTCCTACAACAAATTATTCATTTTTAATGCATAAATCTCACCTTGGTATGACTTTATGTTCACTTTCACTTCCATATTGAATAGGGATTATGAAGGGTTAATGAAACTTAAAATTGACTTCTCTTTCTCAAGTTATTTCCATGACTCATTTCCGAGGTCTTCCTAATCTCTTGATTTCCCCTCCAGTATGATCTCCGAGTTAGAGCCTTGATCATTTATGAAAAATCTGATATTTCTTTCTAGAGCTATCATGAGGTGTTTCATACTATATTTGAGGAGTTCCAACCTCTCAAATATCTCTTTTGCTATATCTCGAGAGTTGTTATGAATAGACTTGTCAGCCATGTCTAGGTTTATACAACGTTTTTCTTAAACTGATTTATGGATCCCTGCAACTTTCCACAAATACCTTAGGAAAACAAGCTCTGATATCAATATGATTTGTAATTTGTTGTTGATATTCCACTAGAATAGTTTGTCAAACAAATCTGATAAATAAAACTAAAATCCACACTATGAAGGTTAAATTCCTTTAGATTTCATAATCTTTAGTTACTCTTTTTCTACTTATGCATGAAATAGATAAAATGTGGAATATATCGAATAGTAAAATACAATCACACACCATCCACAAAATAACAAAAATATTTTCTATGGGAAACTCTTATAGGAGAAAACCCATCTGGAAGGCGAGGATGCTCTGCTCTATTTTCTCTAGTATGGAAATAATGCAAGTACAAAGGAGAAGGCACTCTCTATGGAGTTACCTGAGACATGTGACATGTTAGGATGCTATAGGACATTAACCCCCTCTATTATTCTCTCTAATTTCCCATTCCTAGTTGTTCTCTTTTATGGAACAAAATACAAGCATAGAATGGAACCCCTTCTCCTCCTAGTGGACTAGCATTTAACATAGCCCAATAGCCATCTAGGTGTAATGTTTTGACTTCATTAACGATTAATTATGATAGGGTTTAGTAACTTCTACAATTTTGTTAGAAATCCATTATTTGGCTATCCCCACACATTTAAGTAATGGAGGATAACATGTCATTCACTCTCACCACAATGATCAATACGATAAGTCAACTTGCGAGAGGAATAAATTTTGCATACAAACTCTGATTGAGGTGATTCTTGTACTCTTAAAAAGAAATTAGTGTGTACAATATAAACAGTGTTACAGTAGTAAGATTTGGGCCATTAAAAGTGTCATTTGATGCCTCAAAATGGCTCTAGAATATTTTAAATTGCTTTTTGGACCCAAATTTCTAAATTTGGACCAACAACTAAAATAGCTCTACAAGTTTATTCCTCCATTTTTTTAAAAATAAAACAACAAGATAGATGAAAAATAATGTAATGATCCAATATGGATCACTAAAATTAATAATATTTAGTTTAACTTTGAAAAATCTAAAGTTATTTATTATAATAATGTGAAAAGTGAAAACAATAATCACCTACTCGCTAGAAGAAAGACTAATAATATAATTAAGTATGAAATAAATTGATTCTTTTTAAGTTGAGTTATAATATAAATTATTTTATAGTTTAGAAATATATAATAGAAATTAATAATATTATTTTATATTATATATTAATTTTACCACTTCCACCCAGATTGGGTGGCAAGCAAGGCCATGACTATGTGATTGGTGATGGGTTAGTTTATCAAGGCATCGTGTGGGATGTGCCTTCAACTTGTACACCCCCTATCACTTCAACTTGTACAAACCCTGTCACTTCCTCTGGTGTTCATGGACTAAATGAATGATCTTTTAACTACTTTTTTTTTTAGATTAGATCATTTTGGTGTGATGGTCTTACTTCCTTCTCTATTTTTTTTGGACTTGCTACTTCAATCTTGTCGGTACTTGGATATTTTCCTGCTTATATAGATTTGGTTAAATATGTCTTTATTTTGATTGTTTTCCTAGTTTCTTTTTGAGTAGGCCACTCAAATTCTTAGCTACTAATGCATATATGGGATTATTTTTAGCCATGATAACCTTTATGATTTTTATGTTTTTCCAGTGAGCAACATCCAGCAGACATTTTGCTAGATTGGTCATGCTAATTTGATCAAGGGAAACGACTCATTAATTCACTCACAAAGCTTTGCTAGTGGTATAGTCTTTCTCTTGATGAGGAGTATATATAATAGAGGTTCTCTCACATTGAGTCACCTATATTAATTAGACGTGCATGTGAGGAAATGATCATCAACACAAATGTAATATATAAATAATATATCTATAATATAATGTATAAATATAAATAATCAATAATTAATAACAAATTAATTAAATAGAAATAAAATAATAGAAAAGACATGTCCATTAATGAAAGGGAACTCTGCCCAAGTATATATATCTAGTTTCTCAATTGTAATATATCAACTCATATAATATTTTACTTACAATAACCTCTCAATTACATTAATCTATTTGCAAACAATATAACTATGTATGTTTCAGGGTTTGATATCCCAAAATTTGGAAGAGAAACTTATATGATGATCATTACTGCCAAGAGCATAAATTTTGAATGATATTAACATATGTCTCCTAAAAAAAAAATATTCTCTAGTTGCTCCATCATAGCAGAACGTGAACTTGGGACATGTAAGGAACTTTTTCTTTTGGTATAGCTTCAAGATCAGATACAACCTTAATCTATTCAACAAGAAATTCAATAGAATCAGAGGCATCCACTTCAAAATCTTCTTTGCTATGCTTATGAGCGATATGTCCACGTCTGGGATATTTTCTGCAATAAGTTCTACATAGAGAAAACTCAGGTCAATACAGTGAATATTGCATGCAAAGGGGCAGATGGCATATGACATGGAAGAATTGTAACAACTCATGTCAGCATAGTAAATCTTGGGTGCAAAGGGGAAGATGATGTGGAAGGATAAGATTGACAAAGATTTATATTTTAATTTATTGAACAGTGACACCTCAGTTCAACGACGTGAATCTTTCATGCCGAGGGACATATGACGTGGAAGGATATCATTGACATAGATTTTTCCAACAAGTTTTCAATATGTATAATATTCTCTCTTTTATTGCCATGATGCTCGGGAAATTCACCAAACATGTCGTATTTTCAAGTATATTCTTCCTACGTTCATATGTGGGAGACCAGGACCCGTGAAGGGGCTAAAGGCCAGCAAAGCACCACTTTCGACGTTTTTTTTTTTAAAGCATCTATCTTGTTGGAATCTAAAATTATGCAATCTAATGAAAAAAAAATTTGCAATATCATCTATTCACAATCTCATGAAGTAAAAATTGCAATATCATCCATTTAAATATGGCATTCTTGGGATCTCATAATGAAGTGATCTCAAAATTACAATCAATGAATTATTAATATTTCAATTTATTTATTTATTTATCAATATGGATATAAGTTGTTTTAGTTAAGCTTTAAACAACGTTGGGCTTCGTTGGCCTTGTTGGTGCTACCAAATTTGTGAGTTACTTTCTCAGATTCTAAGTTTAGACCGGTCTCGCTGCCCTACAATGCCATGATGGAGGAATATTAGTCAATCATCAAGAATAATGTGTGGGAGATTGTGTTGAGACTTGAGGGGAAGTCAGTGGTGACTTCCAAGTGGATCTACAAGATCAAGCATGCAACAGAAGACGACATTGAAAAGTACAAAGCAAGGTTCGTGGAAAGAGTGTTATCTCAAAAAGAGGAGTGGACTATGAGGAGACATTTGCTCCAGTCTCCAGGTACACTTCCATCATGACCATTATTGCCATTGCAACAGTCATGGATTGGATATTATACCATATGGATGTAAAGATTGTGTTCTTTAATGGTGTGATTGAGGAAGAAGTGTACATAGAGAAAACTTAGGGCTTTGTGATATATGGGAAGGAGTCTCATGTTTGCATGCTAAAGAAGGCCTTATACGAACTCAAGCAAGCACCCAGGGCATGCTACTCCAGGATTGATGGATACTTGATGAGATTGGGATTCACCAAAAGTTAAGCAGATCCCAAGCTTTACTACAAGTTTGTTGATGGTGATCCATTGATCTTGGTGTTATATGTTGATGACTTGTTCCTTACGAGGGCATATCGACTCATCGATCAGTGTAAGAGGGAGTTGGCCTCTGAGTTCAATATGAAGGATATTAGCTTGATTCATTATTTATTAGGATTGAAAGTGTGGTAGAGGCCAGATGATATTTTCTTCAGTTAGGGGAAGTACACAATTGAGATCTTGAAGAGATTTAGCATTATGTACTACAAGTCCATGACTACACCTATGGAGACCAATCTAAAGAAGCTAAGTGTTTCAACATCATATTTAGCTTGGTGGATCTCATTATGTACATGCAGTTGATTGGATCCTTGATGTACTTGGTTAACACCAGGCCATATATTTTCTTTGTAGTGAACACCCTAAGCCAACTCATGGTTGAATCGAGGTACTTCCATTGGGTTGTAGTAAAATCATGTGTTGAGGTACCTGCATGGTACATTTGGATATGGTTTGAGATATGTCTCAAGTGGTGAAGTGAGGTTGCAGGGATATATTAATTATGACCAGGAAGGGAGTGGAGTGGACAGAAAGAGAGCGTCAGGGTGGTGCTTCAGCTTAGGATCAACTATGATATCTTGGTTTAGTAGGAAGCAGACTCTTGTAGCATCGAGTACAACATAAGTGGAGTACATTGTAACCATTTTCATAAGTCATGAAGCAATATGTCTTTGGAAAATTCTTTCAGGACTATTTGATCAATAGCTAGAGACGACCTTAATACACTATGATAATCAAATTTGTTTCAAGCTTAAAAAAATTTAATATTTCATGACAAGTTGAAGCACATTGAGATCAAATATCACTTCATCTGAGACATGGTACAAAAGGGAGCAATAAATCTCTAGTACATATCCACATATGAGAAAATTGAAGACATTCTCACCAAGCCTCTATCTAAGAAAAAGTTTGTATACTTCATAGACAAGCTTGGTATGATGCAAAATGTCTCCCTTGCTGAGAGGGAATGTTGATGTTTCTCTAGTTAGCACCATCAGGAAGACATTTTCCTAGATTGGTTATGTTGATTTGACCAAGGGAAATGACTCATTCACTCACGCAGCTTTGTTAGTGGTGAATGGCCCATTCATAGTCTTTCTTCTAACGAGGAGTAGATAGACTCAAAGTGCTCTATCATTTCCTACTCCAGGGTGGAGTGATCTATATTAATTAAACGTGCATGTGAAGAAATGATCATCAACACACATATAATGTATAAATAATATATTTATAATGTAATGTATAAATATAAATAATTGATAATTGATAATAAATTAATTAAATGAAAAGACAATAATGGAAAATACATCTCCATTAATGAAAGGGCACTCCACTCAAGTATATATATCGGGCCCTCTCTTGTAATATATCATCTCATATAATATTTTACTTACAATAACCTCTCATCAAATCCACTGAATCTTGTGGAGATTTTTAGTGTTTAATTATTGTATGATAACAATAGCATTTAAATCATAAGGAAATAATTATGAGATCTAAAAATCAGAAAATTCAACATATGGACAATCTTTTGATATTTTAATAGAAAAAAATCTTACTTTTAAAATATATATATTAAGTTTTATTTTTAATAATATTTACTAAAATAAAATAAGATTGAAATTAAATATGAAATAAATTCATTCATTTAAAGCTTAACTACAATTATATATTTTAAATTATTATAATTAAGTAAATCAAATATAACATGAAAAGAGCTCGATATTATTTTTTTAAACAATAATTTATACAAATATCATCTGGCTTTCCCCATTATGATAAATATTTGGATATATGATAAATATTTGAATATATGATATATGATAAATATTTGGATATATGATAAATATTTGAATATATGGATTTTTTTTTTATACTAGGAACAAGCAATTGGTGAGATTAGTCTCCCTAGCGATAGAAAAGATGACATATTTCATCCCCTCCATTTCTTAATTTTCCATTTTCCATGCAAGTTTTCTATGATAATCTGTTGGAGAAAACCCATAGCCCAAGAGATGGTGATCCAACTGAACAATGCCCACACCAAGGGTTTTGAAGGTAAGGTGGGTTCCAAGACCACTCTTGCATTCATTAACAACAATATTTTTCATTCCTACGTTAGGAGATCTAGGTGCTTTTATTATCCATAGAAGGAAAACATCCCAATTATGAACAAGCAATTTCATCCTACTAATGGAATTGAACAAGGAAAAATAGCTTGTCAAATAAGGAACAAAAAATGAGATATCACTATAAAGTGATGTCTCATTTAAATAGAAAAGAAAACAAGCATGAAAGAAAAAATGAATGGAAAAGGAAATTGATAAAAATATTAAAATAATAAAAAGGAATGGAAGAGAAAATTGATATATAAGAATGCAAGAAGAAAAAAGAGTCGATTAAGAAATTGATAAGAAGAATGGAAGAGAAAATTGATATATAAGAATGCAAGAAGAAAAAAGAGTCGATTAAGAAATTGATAAGAAGAATGGAAGAGAAAATTGTTGAAGAAGAATTAAATAGGAAATTGTTAAACAGAAAAGGATAAAGAAAAATGAATGGGAAAGGAAATTGCTAAGAAGATTGAAAAAAGAAAAAGAGAATAAGCAGTGGAATTTA
This sequence comes from Picea glauca, assembly GCA_000966675.3. Taxonomy (NCBI): domain Eukaryota; kingdom Viridiplantae; phylum Streptophyta; class Pinopsida; order Pinales; family Pinaceae; genus Picea; species Picea glauca. The sequence continues at coordinate 1,391,327 of JZKD02S0344980.1, read as the reverse complement.
AAGTTTCTATTAAGAATAAAATAAAAAATGTGCTAAATAAGAATAAGAGAGGAAATT
>JZKD02S0344980.1:1371188-1382912 GCA_000966675.3 Picea glauca | reverse complement strand
TATACAGTAATACACGATTTCTATTAATCAAAGAAATGTACAGAGACTGTAAAAATACAGAGTGAAAAACTCGCTAGAATGGTGGCAGCTTATCTCTGAGAAGAGATGTGACGGCCACTCGCATTCACAAGAAGATGATTACAATGAGGCTCAGAAGGCCCTTTTATAATATATGGGAATGCAAAAATTCCTAGACATCCAAAAACCTAACCCTAGGAGATGAAGCGCCAAAAGTCATGTGGGCCCTATTTGGGTAAGTGAGTACATCAACTTCCCAGGGTCATAACTTTTGCATACGATCTCCGTTTTAGGTGTGTGATAGCTCGTTGGAAAGGTATTGTCGAGGAGATTAATTTTGGAGGATAAATTATGCCTTTGGCTATCATTGAGAACCTATATCTCGAAAAAACTTCATTTGTACCCTCAAAATGGCCCCGGAAGTTAAAACCCGCTAAAAATAGTAAATTGCCAAAATGACCAGAAAACTGTTTTGAGCCATTTGGAAAAGGTGGGTGGCCATCGATATCCACGTGGATCACTTCCTCCTCTTTCTGAGTGATCATGGGTTTTCTCATCCATACCCTTGGGCTTCTGTTCCTTATCATGGGAAACTCCTTTACCTCTATTCGAGCTTCTACCTTTGCTTCGCTCGCTTTGTTTTATGGCCAACATATCCTCTTCTTTCAGTGCATATTGATATGCCTCCTCTACTGTCCTCATCGACATCATGCCGATTTCATCCTGGATCTCATATCTCATGCCATTTATGTACCTGGAAACTTTCTCTTCATCTCTCTCCCTCTGTCTAGTCATGATGTTCATCTTGTAGAACTCTTCTGTGTACTCTTTCACTGTCATTCCCTTTTTTCTCGGGTTCTATATCCTCCTGAACAGATTTATCTGATAATCCTTGGGCATGAAATTAGCCTTCAGCTTAGATACCATCCTATCCCAACTCTTAATCTTTTTCTTACCTTTACTTCGTCTATAAGCCTACAGTTCATCCCACCATAGTGTTGCATGTTCTTTCAGCCTGGTGAAAACATGTCTCACCTTCTTGTCTTCAACGACATCTTCATAATCGAAATACTTGTCCATAGACCTTATCTAATCCAACAACTCTTCAACATCTAAATTTCCTTCGTACATTGGGATGTATATCTTTTCTCTAGCTCCCAACTTCACAACAAATTTCAGTAAGCATTCATCGATAGCATATCCCCCTGTAGCTTCTTCAAACTCTGTCTCTTCACTTTTTACCTCACTGACATCTCCAGCATCAGGTGCTCTCCTCTGTGTTCCTTCCATTGCTTCCAACCTTGGGCGCATTTCTCTCATTTCCCTTTAGACAACTCGATTGGTTATAGGTGGCTCCACACGTCTCCTCAGTGGAATTGTGTTGACCAGTTCTCACACATAGAGTACAAATTTGAGTTCTTTTAGGCTCTAATACCAGCTAATGCAGACCCCCCCCCTACTCTCCCTCAAGGATGCTCGACCTCCCGGTCAAGGATCGATGAATATTTTCAAGTTGGATCAGCTCATCAGGACCTTGCTGGTCTCAAACTCAATAAAATGCAGGCCATTTTATCACCCTTAGGGTTTTCATGATCACGATCTGATTGTGGTCAATTTTCCTGTCGATCGACGATCCACAAAAATTGTGGGCTACCAACATGCTCGATCTTTATCGAAGAACTCTGTCCCCACAATCTGAAAAGTGCTCACCCAAACCTCCTTTAAATTGTGGTCATTGATCCCCTATCCTGACGAGATCACCGACGTCGGTAAATAGCGAGATGTGAACTAGCACTTTCACTAATTTTTTCTCCTCTCCCCGCAATGATTCCTCACCGTCGATTTTTCATTCTCAAATCGATGGTTATCCATGAGTCCTGTCTTCTTAGCACCCTATTCCAAATATCATACTAACAGGTGCTAGCTCCTTCCTCGCCTGTGACCTTGGGCTATAACCTAGGGCTTAACCTCCTAGCGCTTTGCAACTTCGACACCTTCAGTCAAGACCATATCAATGGTCCTCGTCCTCCTTAATGATCAACTATTGAGATCCACTTCGAGACTCTACGCTTCGGGAGTTCGACACTTTCAACCTCTGCTTTCCCCCAGAGTATTTCATACCAAAGTTTTGGATCAGGCGCCATGTGTCCACCTCAAATCAACTACTATAGTCCATTTCGGGACTTTGGCCTTTGGAAGTCTCAACTTCCCCGCTTGCTTCCTCTTATAATGATTTCACCCAGAGTTCACGATCTGTCGACATGTGTACTCCCACAGATTGATGACTGCAACTGAATTTGACTCTCCGGGCTTCGAGAGTTTCAAACTCCTATGCTTTCTTCTTCCTGAAGTACTTCCACCCAAATTACATGATATGTTGACACATATCTCCTAGAAATTGATGACCTAGATCTACTTCGCCTCTTCGAAGATTTTGTTTTCTCCTTGTCCACAAAACTTCCCAATTACTTTCACCCCAGAGTTGTGGATATTACACCACCTATCCCTCTCGATGATGGACAATCCTTGGCCTCTTCGAGACTTCGATGAATCCCCGCTCCTATGTGAACGAAAAGACATAAGACTTGTGCAATTTTCCCAAATCCAATGATATGGAATGATCCCACTCCCTCCTGGACAGATCTTAGCTGATGACTAATGAAAGATTCGGAGAATCACTCCCTTTGAAGATTTCTTCATGCTATCTCTCTTGAGATGTAATTTTCAAACCCTTTGACTCCTCAAAGGGTTACTTCGACACTTAGTCAAACTTCCAATCTGTGCACTCCTTGCAACATATTCTTATGCAAGACTTAACTTCTTACGGGTGACTGTTCACACCTTGCAGCAGTCCCTTTGCACTCTTTGCAATGGAAGTTTCATGCTATCTCTTCTAATCTTCTGAGTCGAAACAGACTCCATCAACGCACTCCTTGCGGACTGTATGCACACCTTGCATGAACTCAAAAAAGAGAAACTATTTAAAACTTATCCCAATACTTCATAGTATCATATGCTCAATGACACAACTCATTCATTTATGAAAACATAAAATAACAAGGAAACTGTAAATAGTAGCAACACCATGGATTGGGTCAATATCCCTCTGTTATATTCCTTCAAATGTAAATGGTTGTATCCTGATAAAAACAACTTAAATTCAATAACAACTATCTCCTACTCTGCAACTAACCTTATTTAGGTATACAATGCATCTACTTATACAAGAGGTCCTCTTGGGTTTCCTCCAACTACCTACCTGATCGAAATTAAATTCTACAACTACTTAAGTCCTATTTCATAAACATCTATGACACACAATTTAAGGTGAATCTTCAAATCCACACCAAAATTAAATATCTAAAGGACGATCCAATCTTTTCTGGATTTGACATGATCGTTCAACCTCCTCCCATTAACTTCTCTTATTCATATTTTACTCAGAAGTTCTATGAGATACGCCATCTTTCAAAATTTAAAATTTTACTCAAAAGGTGCGCTAGGCGTTATGCTTTCATCCCATGTGGCTTTGGCTGATGATGCTCCTACATCACACACACATCTTTCCAGTATTTGATTTTTTCATAGGAATTTTGAGCCTTTTGGTACTTTTCCTTTATGTTTTCTATCTTCATACCTAGATTGAGTTGGTCTCCCTTGTTTTTATGTATTTCATTCAATAAACATAAGCACTCCTTCTGTACACTTTTGATTTCTTCATTTGTAGACCTGTCTTCTTATTTGACCATTCCCAGGAAGGTATCTCCCTTTTGGATTTATTCTACAATCTTCTCCAATTATTACCTTGCTGCAAATTTTGAACCATGTATTCTAGCTTCTCATTGTAGATTCTTACCTCCAAGCATCCTTCTTGCAATCTTGTCATCTCTAGTGCATGTGTGGTCTTGAGCTACTCCATTTCCTCTGAATGCTTAATCTTGAGGGATTGTATCTCTTCCTTTTGTAATCTCCTATTTACAATAGCCCTTATCTCAAACTCAACCTCTAATGTATCTCTTGTTTCTATAGTTCTTCTTTATGCATTTTTTTGGTTGTACTAGCCTCCTTTTTTAATTCATCAACATTTTTTTCCTTGATGGTGTTCATAGCTTTTTCAAACTCAACTAATGTGGCTCTAGATATGTCCATTTATTCTCCTATCTCATATACCAACATGGAATTTGCACCTGCAAATGCATTTAGAGTTGATGCAGTCTATATTTCATTCTCCTTTGGGTCTGAGCTTGCCTTCCATCTAATGCTCCTCTCGGAGGATTCCTTCTTGGGTGTAGATTATCCCCTCTTCCTTTTTCTTATTATCCTCTAAATGGTCATAGTTTTATGGATGTAATTATAATATCCTACAACTACTACAACTTCATCTAACCCTAGTTCTTGAGACTTGTAATAAATATTTACAGGGATAACATCTATAGGAGTGAATTCTTTGATAGGGATGGTAACTATGCTAGCGTTGGGGTTTTCAACAACCCTGTCCAATTCATCCTATTCTTTATTATTTTACAGTTTTGTATTTTCTCCTTCTTTCCCCTGTGATTAAGCTCTACCATGTTTCTCCTCTTCTTTTTTCTTACTTTTCTCTTCAGATTCAACTTCTAGTCTTAGTTTTTCTTCATCTTCATTTTTTTTATTTTCAAGCTGAACATCCTCTTTAGATTTTGTTTTTGTCTCAGTTTTATTTGTCTTTCCTTCAACATAATTCTCAACGACTCAATAATTATCTTTATTTTTATCTTTCTTAGCATGCTTCTTTTCTTTTTTTGATACTCGTCTTCTACTTCTTTGGCTCTCTTTGCTTTGTCCTCATCTTTTCGTGTTTGTTCTCTTTATTCATCTTCCATATTTTCCTTTTCCTTTTCCAGTAACATTTTGAATTGGTCTTTCACTGTATACCTCTCTTTATCTTTTTTCTTTCGTATATTTTTCTTTGTTGATTCACTCTTCATCCTTTATAATACTTCTTCAAAAACGAAATCCCCTTTGAAGAGGTCCTATACAAATTTCACTTCATGAATGACTTGGTGTGTGAGATTGACCAATTTTAAATGGTCATGCACTATATTGTGTAGATTGTGCTCTTTAAGTCTCCCTGTGCAGAAATATATCTCCCTTACGACTTCAGCTTCCATCTCTACATGGGGTTTGTTCAACAGAGTATATCTTCCTACATGTAGTGGGAAATTTGGCCATTGTTTCTTGTTCTTATGTAATAGATAGATTCTAATCCCTTTCTCCATTGTTTGGCATGCAATTTCTCTAGACAACAACTTTTTGGGCACATACTTGGTTAATAAATTGGCATCCCAGTGATTCCATATACCCAGATATAGGTATACTATTTTTTCACATACTAGTCCCCTATCTCTTTTAGGTTTGTGATGGCCCCTTGAGATATCTTGTGTGGGTACATCCCAAATATCAGCTTGTACATAGGGGCTAGGAAATATTCATAGATACTATAAAAAAAAAAAAAACTTTATAATTTATGTCCCACAATTTCAAACAACATATATGGATTGGAGGATGACTTGGAGTCCAACTCCATTCAAAAGAAGGGAAATGGTGTGCAGAGAAGATTGCATCAATCAAATATACTGACATATAAAAAACCATGTTTTTTTATACCTTGAGTTTCTTTGGATCTGTTTAAAATGTTGTAGGTTAAGATGGTTTCCCAATTGAACAAATGTCTAGTCTTCACCATTATATACGCCATCATAAACCATTCCATCCTAAAGTGTGTGTTGGTTTCTTCACTATATAGTATGCAGATCATTTTATTGAGCATCATGTATATTGTCTTCAAGTATTGCATCAGGATATACCTTTCTCCCCCTTTAACTTGTCTCACCTCATTGGTGTACCAATCTTTTACTAGATATTTGAAGTCTTTATTATCAACCCTAAACTTCTCCAGAAAGGATTCATTTAATGATATTGTAGGTTCATGGGTTTGATACCTTATTCTAATGTCTTTGGGATTCAAGGAAGCAATTGGGGCTTTGGGCTCATTAATGATCGTGGTCATCTTTTTTTTGGAGGTGGGTAAATCACCACCACAAACTTCATTATAGGGGAAGAGCATTAGGTGAGCTTCCATGGTGTGAATGTCCCTTCTTCCAATATTTTGATATTCATATATATCTTCATCGTCATATGGATAATTAATGGGTTCCTAAAAACAACATACTAGCAACACTCATCTATACTTTTTTTCTAAACATTTCATGTCTATCACTTTTCTTTTTTAGAATTCCATTATCTAGTTCACCTCATTTGTCACCAAAGGTATGAGTCCTACCCCATACACCATTATTATTTTATTTTTTTATAATTCTTAGGAAGGAAATCATTACTATCAGTCACTAACATTACAACACGGGAATCTAGTAGCTAAAACACTCCAAGTAGTGGAAACACCTATCTATTGAAACTCGAAGATGATATAGTTTCAAGCGTGAAGAAATTTGTTGTGATTCCGGGTGCAAAACCCAACTGCTACAACTTAAGGTGCATCTGCGATTGCTACAATTCTAGACAAAACAATTATAACCGAAATCATGATTTTCATGATGCAACTTCATAAATATCTCACAATCCCATTTGTCAACGTTATAGTTGGAAATTGGGAGCTGACAATTGGGAACCAATCTCCATTAGAGAAAGCGATAGAAGACAAATATGTGACTACAAGAATTGGTTACCTATCGAGTAAGCATACATATGCAATTGAAAGAATCAATGTAACTAGATGAATATTCGGATTCTCATGGATGTCCATCCATTGATTATATAATTTTAGAACCATATTCACTTTGTATAAAATCCTCAGCTCCATAAGAGATAGAGGAGGAAATTATTTGGGCAATTAATTTTTTCTATTGTAACTTTCAATTACATTTTTCTATTGTAACTTTCAACTTGTTTGTTGATGTATTGGTTGATCATGCAATTCTAGTTCCTTAATCCAGTAGCTCACCTAAGGGGGTAGGGCCCCCTCCTTAGTCAAGTACTTCTTGTAACAATAGTGTTAGAATTAGTATTTTACTTTTGTTCAATTAATTTATTGTGTAGCTTCTTTCAATTGTTATGATTCAAGGTCCATAAATTTGCTCACATGTTGTGTATGTTTTTTGTTTTGAGGTTTCTCTAGAATCATAGTGTGATTCTCGTATTTCCAAATTATTTTTCAGTCTGTTGTCATTTCCAATATACATAACAGTTTTACAATTTATGAGTGGCGTGGTTTTCTAATTTTAGCATTTTACAACATCACAATTAATCTGCGTTTTTCATAGCTACAATTCATGTCTCTTCAAGTTTTGGTTATAATAGAACTCAATTGTTATGATTCACATTGTTGTGACTCAATTGTATTTATTTTTTTGTCTCAACTCACGTTGCTACAACTTCCCTTGCAATTGCATTTAGTGTGTTTCTTGTATGATTCTCTTTAGGTTTAGTCTCTACAATTTTGGATTGACGTTATTGGATTAATATTGAATGAATTAACAATTAATTGTTGTGACAACACAAGGCCTTCATTATACTCATTCAAGTCACCAATAGACCATAAGCTTCATTTCTATAGAGTGATTTTAATTCCTACAATTTTGATTTCAATTTCCGCAAGAGTGATTTTAATTATTGAAAGTGTGATTTTAATTTCTACAAGAGGGATTTTAATTCCTGCAAGTGTGATTTTAATTTTCGCAAGAGTGATTTCAATTCCTACAAGAGCGATTTTGATTTCTGCAAGTGTGATCTTAATTTCCTGCATGTGTGATTTTAATTCTCACAAGTGTGATTTAATTTATCTAGAGAAGCTTAGACCTTAGCATAGGTAGGTGACTTAATTAAGTCTTACGAGTCCTTGAATTGTGACATTAAAGTGCTACAACGCCACAGTCAAAACATTTCTCTTCTTGCACATATTGTGCATGATAGTTTGTAAGTTCCATACAAGTTCTGAATTGATAATTAAATGTACAACTCTTCATTTTCTTACTAAGTTAATTATAAAGTAATTGAAAGGTCCATCAATAATATTTTTTCTTGAAAACACGATAAATTTTGTGGTATCTTGGGGAGTTTTCTCTCCCATCATAGAAATTCGTGTTTGCAACTGTTATAGAGTACATGATGATGATAAGTGCAAGCCCAACAACTACTAGGTTCTTTTCTTTCCTAGTCTATATGTGAGACATCTTATCGTGTGGTATAATATCTCCTTGAGGTTCCAGAGGAATTTGAATTTATCCAACTACCATAGTATGAGCACTTACACTTTCACAGGATTTTTAGAGGTAAAGGATATTTTGATTATGTCTTAACAAAAGTGTTATATTTTACATTTTACCTAAACCCTATGTAATAAATTCTTAGTGTGCTACAACATCGGCTTGGTCAAAATCATACGAACTCCATTAATTCTTAGAAAAAATCATTATGCTTGTTATTGTTGGTGTGTGGTCGGAGGCATGGGGTATATTGTGGAAACTTTCTATGATCATGTCGTCATCGAGAGGATTGACAGGGAAAATTGTTTTGAAACATGTAGAAGAGTCATAGTATTCCGATGACAATCTTTTTCTAGAATCTTGATTTATTCTTTGAGTGTTGTGTCGAAAATAAGGGAGGGTCATGTAATGCATTCACTTAATAAAAACCTTATGCGTTAATCTTCTATCAGGAGAATTGCTATGGATTATTCGGAGATGTTGAACTCTCCCGATGATGATTACTTTTAAAACATTTGTGTACCCTTGATAAACATATTAAGGGAGGTAGGTAACCCATTCAATTGATAAGGTCTTCAATTGTTTGTTTATTTGTATATCCCATGTTAACTACTATCTCACCAATGACTTTACTTTACTTGTTTGAATGAGTATTCGTATGTCGAAAGGCCACATGGAGGATCAATTAGGATGAGGTAATATATCATATGAAGGAGATGAACAACATGTACGGACAAGGTGGCTTCTCGACGATACATCTTGGGTACTTTGTTGATAATCCTTTTCTGCATTCTCCAATGATAAGGTGGTATGCTTAAGAAAAGATGTGCCAAAGAAATAAGGCCACATAGCATGTATAATGTGTAGTAAATATTTGTGCTTAATTGAATTACAGTGTAAAAATTGTTGTATGGGGGCGCCTTCCACTTCATACAGTGATTGGTTCTTGAAAGCTTGAAGGACTAATCTCCTTCTAAATTGTATGCACAAAACATATGCCATGTTGTATTTTTGTGTACGCGACCATCATCAAAAGATTTATCGAGAGGGGGCATCAACAAATATGGATGAATTTCATGCTATCCACCTCGAGGACAAAAATGGGAGGGGATTGAAAAGTTTTCATTAATTAAAAGCATGTATAGAATACATGAGATATAGGGTGAGGGGTCCACCTATATATTCTTACAACAATTGTTTTACGAAGAATTTGAATTCTAGTCTTTTCTTGACATGTGTGCATGAAATACATAATGATTGGAAAAGACATATGGCCCTTGCGTTGAATGGGGTATTGTCATCGAGAGAAGTGGTTCGGAAAATCATGCATGATAAGTGTGTTTCCCCAATGATATCAACTACTAATGATATAGTTGAGATGGTGTGGTCACTAGAAGAAGAGGTTAGGAGATATAAATAGTGTGATTCCATAGATGAAGGCCTGATGACGCTTAAACAAGGGCCATATAGGTTAGGAATTGAGCACATTCCTACAAATGGGACTCCCAATAAGGGGATTAATTTTTCGATTGGATATGGAGGGGAAGCAATGATCAATATAATCTAAAAGACCGTTGTCTTGGTCACTATTTCCTTGGACCAAATTCGAATATTATGTACAAAATGTAGTCTTATGAATGAATAGCTAGTTAGATTAGTAGTGATAAGTACCTTGCTAAAATTTTAGTAGGTGGGTGGCCACTAAAACCCTATAAGCTAAATAATTTTAGTGGGTTGTTGTGAATGTCACAACACTATGCTCGAGGAAGGTTTGACTAACCTTTCCATTGTATACACCAATATGAGAATACCAACATTGAGGAAGGATCAACTGAACCTCCTCCATGGTCATTATCCATGAGAATTCTATGTTGGAGGAAGGGTTGGCCAAGAGATAGTGCAATCATTTTTCTATTCGTAAAGCCATTGGTACCAAACAAATTGATTAGGTTCTAAATACAAGGATGAAAGAGTTACCTTTTTAAAATTCGGCACTTGATGTACATCAAATAATCTCCATATAGAATATCCATGTTATAAGATCTTTTCCATCAAATTTACTCATATCAATCTTGTGAATGAAGTAGTTCCTTTGTGCTAAGTTGAATCCAAGATTATGCAAACCTTTGAGTTATGAATAATCATGATTATAGGAGTCAATCTTTATGTTCTCCACATTTGTTAAAATGTTCTCCATATGTGACTAGGGTTCAAAAAAAAAATTCTCCTTATTTTCATGATTTCCTTGTGTCCCAATATCACCTTTATGTATCCTCTCATATAGGATATCTAAGATCATGTTTTCCATGGAATTTCATTAGTATTTCATCTTTTGATCCCTAGAATTTTGTAATTGTCCCATATTTTGATCAATAGAATTTTGTAATTGTTCCATATTTTGATCCATTTCCCCTTTAAGTAATTCTTATAAAAATGTGAAATCAACCCCTTTCAACATAGTATCACCCATTTCGCTAAATTGGTTCCTCAATAGGGATACTTGGTTCCCTAAGTCTTCAATTTCAGGTGTCATGTGTGAGTTCTCTGGAGGTTTAGTAGGAACATAAATTTCTGAAAAATCATTTTCCATGTGATAAATTAATAATAATCATATTTTCTCTCTTTATCACAATTTTTGAATCACCAAAAACAGATATTTCAATCAAAATTTATTCTAATATCAAGCTAAAATACCTTCAAAAATCATGGTTTGTAGATTGTCTTGTTGGCCAACCTTTCTCTTGAAGTATCTCTAAAATTGCATCCTCTCTGAGACTAAAATTTTGATATTATTAGAATGATATGTCTTTTATGCAATGCCATAGGTTTAACCAAATCCAATGTGACAAGAGATTTAGTTATGACTACTTTCCTAAAACTTGTTGTTATTGTCCCTTTCAAAAGAGTGAACTTGTACAACCTTCCACATGTCTAATTTTTCTAATCTACCTATAAAACTTTGAGATAAAATAATATGATCTATTTTCTTTCCAATGGAAATGGTAGCGCTCAATTTGGACTTTTCTGTATTTAGATATGAGGAATAAGCATTCCTCCTTTTCCCCTTATGTTGTATGGGAAATATGGATATTGTAGAATGTTGCAATCTTCAAGGACTACTATCGCACAATGTTTCAATGGTGATTATAGAGGAATTTTTCACCAATGAACAAAATTCAATTCTTATGAGGGATTTTCCTGGAACCATAGGTTTGACTTAACATCGTGCTCAAATGTGTAGTTGCATCTAGAGGGATTGTATCAAATGATCTTATGACCCATGCACACATAAGTGGATCAAATACCAACTATATGTCTTTAGAATTGTTATTCCAATGCATAATCTTAAACATATATGTATGCAAATTTTGAATATATATATTTTAAAGAAAACTATATTGTTTTCTATTTTTTATGCAATTATATATATATATATATATATATA
>JZKD02S0344980.1:1330287-1357948 GCA_000966675.3 Picea glauca | reverse complement strand
ACCTCCTTGACATAACACAAATGGAAGTAGATCATCCATTACAAATAGAAACATCCGATGACATATTTTTCACTATACAAGATGCTCCTACAATGTCCAACACTACTAATATATAGGAGGATAAAGAGTGTGTATTTCACTCATGGATGTGGGTGAATGTGAATTCCATTGATTGATATTGACATCAAGAGATAAAAGAACTTCATCCACAATTGACACAATCAATTGCTTGAAATTTGACACTATGCCACACCCACAACCATAAAATATTAGATATTTAAATCATAGTAAGGAATTATTTCTAAAACAATAGAGTAGATTTTAATATTCCATCAAGCCATTGAAAATGAAGTACTCTGTGATATCAACTCATAACATGTTTTTGACATAATACTAAAAAATTGTAGTATGTAGAAATGGCATAGATTAAATGAATCATGATCATAAATTACCATAATAAACAATGGAGAAAATTGATATGACATTCCAAAGGTAACACCAAGCACTAAAACTTATTTAGTTTTTTATGTCAAATACGATAAATCATTACTAGAAATTCGCATTTCTAATGATACACCCATATGTCAAGCACATGAATAAGGTGCATGCGCATATATCCTCTTTCCAATAGCTTGTGGAGTAGAAGTATATTGATATGATTTTGGAGTATGCATATCTTTACATAGATACAATGTGACACACCCAACCCCCTAACCTTCTCTTCGGCTAGTGGGAAGTTAACTTTCTTTTTCCTGTATGTCCCACGGAATCCTATCATGTGCATCAATTGTCTAAGTGAGGACTTCTCTTATCATAATTTAAACTGAGCTAACTCTTCTTAATACTCAGGGAAATCACACTATCTATCCTATTGAGCTACCCAGGTTCCTGAACACCCTAAATCAAATGGTTAGCATTAATCCTCACCCTTACATCTACAACAGGTGGATTTTCAGACTCTTCCCATCGGAATGACCAACCTCATGGGTTGATTTTTCCTCCTATGAAACTATCTCGAAGGATTTTCCATCAAGATATGAGGGTCCTCATACTTGGGATTCCAATGACCATGATTGTGTCAGAGCCTCTATCTGCAGGACAATTACATTCCACCCTATGTCCAAGCCATATGCTAACTAATGAGGCCCACGAAATATACAAATGAGATTAAATATCTCCCTCTCACCCTCATATGAATCAACACTCCTCCTTCATCCTCAGAGTATATTGACTATAGTTCCATAATATTCTCTAAATATCTCACTTCGACCACACATTTCTTTGTGAAATGAAACGAATAGAAATATCCCAGGACGTCTGCTACAGGACTTATGGTCCTCGAAGTTCCTATCGTCGGAATTCTCTTTTGGGTTCTTCCTTTGATCCCCCCCAACAACCCATCCTCCAACCATATTCTTACAAAATCCAATGGTCCATGAATACAAGTAGTTTGTTCATCTCAACATCTCTCATGTATTTACACGCACTACATGGAAGTGTGTAAATACATGAGAGTTGTTGAAATGTGATCGCTTCTGAAAAGAAATCTATATTTTTGTCGCTATTCCTTTACAGTGATATAGGATTTTGTATGTTGTAGATTCAATTCTTCCCTTAACTATGATTATATTGTGTTTGTTTGTAGCCCAACAAATTATAGCTCAACATATTTTGTTTAATGATCATATGATTGTTCTGCTAGTCAGTGAAATTCCTGTGATATAAGTAAACTAGAATTTCATAAGTATCATAGGTTTTTCCTAGATTATTTGTTTATTTTGTTTTTTGAAGTGATATCCAACTATATTTTCATCCCTATTCCTGTATAGTAATATAGGATTTGAGTATTCTAACCGAATCAAAGTTTTATGTTTATCTAGTGAGGTTTAGGATGAGGTTAAATTAACATTATATATATGATTCTATGTTCATGAATCCACATAATTGCTATAGTGGGAAAACCCCTACAGACTACACTAGGGTCATAAAGTGTAGGCAGAGCTAACCATTTGAAGTCTCCTACTCTTAACAACTATCCCAACAACACCCCACATCCATGCATAAAGTACAAAGTATAGGGATCCGGTAGTCCTACCTTAAACTCTACATCCAGTGTCAATCCCTTTGCATTCGGTCGCTTCTCGACTGCAAGTCTCCTCCCAAGGCTGACCTACGTTCACCAAAAGAAAAACAAGAAACTATGAACATGAATTCTATGTATGAATTAGTGGGTTAGATGTCATAAAAAAATGTAAACCAAACATAAAGATTGAACACATCATATGGCGGGATGGAAAAAGTACTTCTTTATATTAGTCTCACAAAGTTACTTACAAAATGAGATCGACGACTACTCCTCGAACCCGGTCGTAGGATCCTCTTCACCAAGCTCCAACTGCTTCCACGTATCCTCCTTCTCTCACACTTCTCTCTAGAGAATGGACATAGGCTTATGGATGAGGAAAAAGTCAAGAATAGGGAATTTTGGCTCAAAACTCACAATGTGTCTGCAAATTCTTGGGGCAAGGGGGGAAAGCAAAATGGGCAGAGTTTCACTGTTTCTATGTTTCTCCTTGGAATGAGACCCCAACACCTCCTTTTATATGGAAAAATGATGGTTATTCGGTTGGATGACGGGCTATAGGCAGTGAATTGGTTGGGAAAACACCCAATAGCTCGTAATCTCAACGAATTCCTTGCAACTTTTGTGGGCATGCGTGGGCTGTAATGGTGCAGCTAGTGTATGTAGGCAGGTAGTAGTGGTGTAGCTAGCGTACATACGCAGGTAGTAATTGTGCAGGGTGCGTACATATTCAAAAATAGTGTTTTTAAGAAGAGTTGTTCAGTGTTGGCTTGGCAAAAATAGTAAGTAGGATGGCTTAATGCCAGGTATGCATGTATGGTGCAATTTAGGGTTATAATAGATGCCCCCCTAATGTGTGAGGTCAAAAGAGCATCTAATGGCTGAAACACATTACAAATCTTCACCAACATATGAAGCGAGTGAGCCCGGGACCAGAGTTCGGGAGGTGCCATCTACAAAATAACAATTGTCTCACCGAGGCAGGCATACCCATGCTCAGGATGAAATAAATCATGGCTTCCAATCAAATACACTGCAGATCCATGTCATATAACTATATAAAGTGTATCCGCAAGAAATACGCAGCGGATCTACATCTCAAAATCAAAGATATACATGTATAGTATCCATCTTCAAGAAGTCAACGACGCCTGATGGATGGAGATGAGGTCTTCAGAGCTTGAGCAGGAACTTTAAGATCTTCATAACTCGAGTAGGACTGTGAGTGTACGACTTCACTACCCAGAGGTCTTCGATGGCTCGTCAGGGAACAAACAAGAGGATATCGATGATCAAGCAAAGAACTTCATTGATTTTGAACAAGGACATGATTGGATTTTGGGGATGGTCGGGCATGAGGTCAAGAGAAAAACTATAGAAAGGACAACTCAAGTTGGGTAAAAATTCCCTTGGAAAATAGCATGATTCAGGCAGCATGACATTGACATAAGTTCACAATGCAAGAGGCAATGAAAACTCTCCATGTGTTTGGAAAAATAACCAAACGAAGGAGGACATAACTCTGTGTTATGAGAAAAAATTCCTAAGGTCATATTAAATCCCAAATCTTGACGAACAAATAGAAGGATGTGCTTTGTCCAAGGGAGATTCATTGTGCTTCCATAGAAAGAAAATATTTTTCCCATCCTATTTTTGGGGTATATTTGATTTTTTTGTCTTTTTCAATATTGTGAAGAGCTTTGAAAAAGAATAAAAGAATGCTAGTTCCAATAAAATAATAAAAGAAGAGCTTTGAACGAGTGTCGCGAGCATACTAGTTCCAAGCGCAAGGAACACACTAATGCTCATAGCAAGGAGACATGTGCAGGGAAATGACACTCGGGGAAAATTCCTGCATGGGTCAAGGTGTTATATCGCAGAGGAAAAGTGCTACAAGGATTGTGTATAAGGCATGCTTCAAAGGTCCAGTTGAGAGAAACATGGAGCCAAGATTAGGCCAAAGATGCAAAAATTCAACTGTGATTAGAAGGACACGATGAAACCCCCTTCAATGTATTTTTTACGAGCCGAGAGAAGGTAAGCTCAGTGGTTTTTCATTTTTAGAGAGTTTGAAAAAACATAAAAGACGACTCCACTGGGGTACCTTTTTCGAAAATAATCTAGTCGGCTCAAAAAAGGGATAAACTAGCACCGAAAAGATGTCTATTTAAGACCATTTTAACAAGTTTGACACAGACAAGATCATTCGACAATATTTTCAATTTTAAGGAGTCTGAAAAGAGCTTAACTATGGACTTTTTGTCTTTTTCTAGATTTAGTCTCCTTAGCCCGAAAATGTATAAAATCTACTTAGGAGACCTCTCCCGGTGAGACAAATCTCCCAAGGTGTACCTTTTTCCCCCTTAATCTACAGGCCGAAAAAAGGGGTAAACTCATGCCAATAGATGTTTTTCTAAACCATTTAATGAGTGTGAAAGAACAAGGTCACTCGACGATCTTTTCACTTTTAAGGAGTCTGAAAAGCACTTAACTATGGACTCTGTAAGGGATGTTCTTATGGACCAGTTTAACGAGTGTGAAGAAACAAGATCACTCATCGATCTTTTCAATTTTAGGGAGTCTGAAAAGAGCTTAACTAGGGACTCCGTGGGGGTTCATTTTTCGTAAATTTAGTCCCTCGGGCCCGGAAAAGGGTTAAAATTATACCTGAGAATACTCTTCTAGTGAACTGAAGTTCCTAGAGTATACCTTTGTTTGTACAATTGACCATCCAGACTGAAAAAGGGGTAAACTATCGTCAGATAGACGTGCCTTCAAATTTGAATTTGGCGAGTGTGAAGGGTAACAAGATCACTTGGCAATATTTTCATGTTTAGAGGGTCTGAAAAGGGCTTAAAAGAAGACCCGTTATTTTGGGAGTCTCGAGGGTGAGGCCAAGAGTGATAACATATCAGACATGTGAGGCTCAAACTTGTAATCATGACAAGTCTAACAAGGACTCCCAAACCTAAAGTCATTAACGATGACATAGACACCAAAATGCAACCAGGATCTACCTAGGGAATCCATGTGAAGGTAGGCTCTACCACTAAATTTCAACACTTCTAGAGTAGCAATGACGATTCTGTGTCGCAATTCAATGGGATCGATCCTATGGCAAAGAGAAAAATAAAACGAGGTGCAACAAGTGGAGGTGGAATCCTAACCTAAATGCACAAAGTTGGAAAAAACGACTTTTCACCAAAGGACCTTAAAAGTGCCCCATATCCCAAAAAGTTCTCCAAACCAAAAGTAAAGTGTATCATAACATCCAATGAGAAACTGAAGAACCACGTTACATGCTTTTCAAGCTATAAAAAATGACAAAAAGGGTCAAAAAATGACAAAAAGGTCTATAAATACAAGTTGGCAGCTCATTATCACTATTGCAAATTGAGAATTGACCAAAAATCCAAAAACACCCCTTTGTTAAAGAAGTTGATTCCAAGAGTTTTGATGGATGAAACAAACTTCTCCTTGGACCAAGTAAGTACAAACTAGATCCTCTTGCATTTCCATACTTTCCCTTTTCATTAATTTTAGTTTTTTTGGGGGGCGTGCACCTTTAAAAAATGTCGGCCCTACGTGTACGCGGGCTGTCCTAAGACATCCTGCGTATGTCTGTGGGAAGAAAACACACTTCTCGCATGCATACGCGACTGTTTCCATTACAACCCGTGTACACCCTCAAAGGTATGGAAAAAATAAAAATGCAATACTTAACTCTCCTTTGAACTTGTCATTTTGTAGAATGTATGTCCATTGGAGAAAGAGAGGGAGCATGAGGAAATTGATATATTGGTCGATGAGGATCCTACAGCTATGGCCGCATTAAGACAATGCGGTTTGTGGAAGTTTTTTTGTTGTCCATTCATGAGGGCACAACCCAGGCTGTTGAATGCCTTGGTAGACTATTGGCATCTTGACGTTGAGGCGTTTATGCTCGAGGGGTAGTCGTTGACTCCAATGACTGAAGATATCTACTTTCTAACTAGCCTCTCAAGGAGAGGTGAACCAGTCAACTTGTGTTCTTTCCCCCTCGGGCCTCACAACATTGAAGAGTTGATCATTGCGAGGCCGACACTGAGAAGGTTGGTTCTCAGGTGCCTATTAACAAGATTACCAACCTATCACTAAAAGTGATAGTTTTACTTATTGGGCGGATCAATGGATCTATGGATTTACATTAGGCCTCCCGAGCACACATGCATTGTGCAATGTAGTGCTTAAATGCATGAATATTTGACTAGAGCACAACCATGCTAGACTGCATGAAGAGACAACTAATCGAGTGTTGTGGGCGTGACAACAAAAAATTTGGATTTGGGACCATCTTGTGCTCATTCTTCTTCAAGAGCGTACCCAGTCTCAGTCCATGAGAGACAGTCTAGGGGCATGTGGCCTCTCTCCCAGTAGTGTGTATATGGGCAACGTTGTTTCCACGAAAAAGAGTAGGGAGGACCATAGAGGCCTTCGATGACACCTTTTTTTACTGGTGGGAACGACAAATTTCGATGATAGAGGACTACCCCTATGCCGAGATCAATTTTTCTAGGGACCCATACATGCCCATACCACCTGGAGTAGAGCGAGGGAAGATAGGTATGTTCTTTTTTAATGTTATTTATTTATTTTTTTATTTCTATTTATTTTTATATATATCATTTTTATGGGAAACAAAGTATCTGACAACTATGTATCTGTTCATGTAGAGATGTGGGGCTAGTGCATCCAGTAGAATTCTCAAGGACCAGGCAGCGTCCTCGAGTAAAGTAAGTACCATCCATAGCTGTCGGACCAGTAGTAGCAGTAGGGGGGCCTCCAGACATAGAGGCTTAGAGAGTTTTGAGACAGGTGGAGCGGAACCTCACCGCACTCACTCGCGTAGTCCCTATGGAAGAGATCGAGTATCTCCCACTATCGAAGCAACCTCATGTATTTGGGGTGCCACGGACCTAGGTCCAACTCTTCCGACGTTTGGCAAACATCATGGTTCACTATGGCAGGTCCAACAGGCCCCACCCCTAGCTTTAGGATAGAGAACATACGTGCTCGGGGAACTTTTTGTATATTTTTTAGGGCATCAGCCCTTTGAGGTGTATTGGATATGTATTTTTTAGGTGCTTGCACCCATCTATGTATTCTGAAACTTTTTTTATATATTAATATATATATATATATATAGAGAGAGAGAGAGAGAGAGAGAGAGAGATTTGTGTGTGTGTGTGTGTATTTACATCTTTTTATGTCTTATGGATTACATTTATTTACAAATGTATTTACATGTGTATGTGTGTGTGTTTTATTATGTGTGTGCAATATGCCAATATAATACTTGATTAGCTAGAGTATTTGTCATTGATTCAATCTCCTAATAACATGGATATACGTAATATAATCAAGAAAACGACATACCCTAAGGAATCGTAGATATAGAGTAGGATCATAAATGCAGTAAACCCCATTTAACTAGCACACAACCAATTGTGCATCTAAGTAGACCCGGAGGTAAGAGATACCATGCGACAAAGCGTCATGAAGCAACTCTATTACTGCACTATATTCGATGACATTGTTTGTGGCGTCACCTAAACAGATACCTCCAGAAGATAGCAATTGGCCTTGAGGTGTGAAGATCACCCAAGCTACGGAAGAAAGACTCTGAGTGTGCCAGCTAGCATCGTCCACAAATCCAACGAATACGTCTGATTCACTTGACATCTGCCACAGTGAAAAATATGACATAAAAAACGACATGTCCATAAAACAAAAAAAATAAAACTAAAAATGTATAAGAAATATACATATATACAAGAAGTCACCCAAAGCGACCCACCTATGAGTAATACTTCTTGAGATAGAGCCCATTTCTAGGCTCCGCTTAAGCGTTCCCTTCAAAATCAACTAGACAATAAGCACCCTTCTTTAATACCTCCTTCATGATGAATGGTCTGAACCACATGGGTTTGAACTTGTCTACCCCCAGGGGATCCTTATCTTGGTCATAAACCAGGACAAGGTCGCCTTCGGAGAAAATATGAGGATGAATAGACCGATCATACTGACACTTGACTTTTTTCTTGTGAGCCTCATTAGCCAAGGCTGCATCGTGTCGTTTCTCATCGAGCTTCTCGAGATATAGTAAGTGTTCCTCAAGCGGTGAAGTGTTTGGCAATAACTGTACTGCCAACTTAAGAGATGGGATCTAGCATTCTATAGGCAAGAATGCTTCCAACCCGTAAACGATTTGAAAAGGTGAGAAACCATTGGAAGTCTTTACAGACGTTCGGTAGGCCCACAATGACGAGTACAACATAAAATTCCAATTTGACTTGGCCGAATTGATCGTTCACTGTAGAATGGTATTGAGAGACTTATTCACAGCTTCCACCTGACCATTTGCTTGTGGGTAATAAAGTGATGAGTTCTCTTTCCTAAACCCAAGATTTAATGTTAACTCAGACATAATTTTGTTCTAAAAGTGACTACCATGGTCAGTGACAATCCTTTGGGATTCCAAACCTAGCTATTATCTGGTTAAACAGAAAGCAAGTTGTTGTTTCACCATCATCTTTGAATGTTGGCATAGCTTCGACCCACTTTGTAATGTAGTCTACTGCTACAATTATATAAATATGCCCCCTATATAAAGGGGGTTGGCATGTAGTATAATCAATCCCCCACTTGGTGAAGGGGCCAATAATAATGACGGGAAACATGGGAGCAGGGTGTGCCCTCATCTTCTGATAGAAGATCTGACACTGGTGGCACTTCTTGATCGATTCAAAGCAATATTTGATTAACATCAACACACTCCTTTCAGAATGTATCCACACCTTTCATGATCTAGGTGGATATCTATGGCCACCCACCTTTTCCAACTGGCTCAAAACAGTTTTCTAGCAATTTTGACAATTTACTATTTTTAGCAGTTTTAACTTCTGGGGCCATTTTGAGGGCCTAAATGAAGGTTTTTTGGGATAAATATTCTCAATTATAGTTGAAGGAATGATTGATCCCCCAAAATTAATCTCCTCGATGATACCTTTCCAACAAGCTATCATACACCTAAAATGGAGATCGTATGCAAAAGTTATGACCCCGGGAAGTTGATGTACTAACTTACCCAAACGGGGCCCACATGACTTTTGGCGCTTCATCTCCTAGGGTTAGGTTTTTATATGTCTAGGGTTTTTGGAATTCCTATTTATTGTAAAAAGGCCTTCAGAGCCTCATTGTAATGATCTTCTTGTGAATGAGCGCAACCATCACATCTCTTCTCAAAGATAAGCCGCCACCATTCTAGCAAGCCTGTTTTCACTGCATTTTACAGTTTCAGCTTATTTCATTATTGAATAGAAAACCAGTTTTATTGTACCTCTGTTATTTTTTGTTAAGCGCCTGTTAATAATCTATATTCATTTTGTTCTTCTTATAAATCTAGATCATTGCATGAACTCAACAAACAAAAATGATTTGAAACTTATCCCAATACTTCACAACATCATATGCTCAATGACACAACTCATTCATTCGTGAAAGAATAAAATAACAGGGAAACTGTAAACAATATAACCACCATGCATTAGGTCAATATCCCTCTATTATTTTCCTTCAAATGTAAATGGCTACAGCATGATAAAAACAACTTGCATTCAATAACAACTATCTCCTACTCTGCAGCTAACCTTATTTAGGTATACAATGCATCTACTTATACAATAGGTCCTCTCGGGTTTCCTCCAACTACCTACTTGATCAAAATCAAATTCTACAGCTACTTAAGTCCTATTTCATAAACGTCTGTGATAGAAAATTTAAGGTGAATCTTCAGATCCGCTCCAAAATCAAATATCTAAAGGACGATCTGATCTCTTCTGGATTTGATGCAATCATTCAACCTCATCCCATTAAATTCTTTGATTCATCTTTTACTTAGAAGTACTCTGAGATATGCCACCTTTCAAAATTTAAAATTTTACTCAAAAGGTGTGCTAGGTGTTGTGTTGTCATCCCATGTGGTTTTGGCTGACGATGCTCCTACATCATGCTCCTCTGGGAAAAAAATCATGGACTCCTGTTCATGAGTTCCTGCACTAATATTCCATGCTTATGGATATCAGCTTCACTTACCCAACTGGCATATTCTATCAGGTGTCCCTTCCACTTGACCAAATATTCAAAATAGGTCTTCCTCCTGGTCTTTTTGCCAATCCTCTGATCAACGATCTTCTCCATTTGTGGCTTTTCTGCTACATGCAACTGCTTCTCCCATTGATTCTTCTCTTAATCTTCTGATCTCTCTATTTCATCTTCCCTGTAAGGATACATGTCTGAAACATTGAATATGGGTGATATTCCCACATCCTGTGGCAGCTCTATCTCATAAGCATTGTTACCAAATTTTGTTAGGATCTTGCATGGTCCAATCTTCTTCAAATTCATCTTGGTATATGTTCCTCTTGGGAACCTTTCCTTCCTCAAGTGTGATAAGACTTGATCTCCCACTTCAAATTGAATTTCTCTTCTGTGTTGATCAACTCTATGTTTATACTCTAAATTGTTGTTATGCAACTGCTCCCTGATCTGATCATGAAGCTTCTGCATTTCTGCAGCGAAGTCTTATGCTCCAACACTTCTAAATTCACTCTACTCCATGTCTCTCAATTATGATACCCCTCTTGGCATCATCCCATAGACTATATAGAATGGGATTTGTCCTGTACTTCTATTTGGTGAGTTATTCTATGTAAAATCTTCTTGTGATAGAATTTGATCCCACTAGCTATGATGTTCAGTGACCAAACTTCTCAACAAATTTCCTAAAATCTTATTTACCACCTCAGTCTGTCCATTTGTTTGAGGGTGATATATTGAACTAAAATAAAGTTATGTCCCCAGCTTCTTCCATAATGTTCTCTAGAAATGACCTACAAATTTAGTGTCTCTGTCTGAGACAATTCTCCTAGGAAATCCATGAAGTCTCATAACTTCCTTGAAAAACAAAATCGCAACATGTGTTGCATCACTGGTATTCTGGAATGGGATGAAGTGTGGCATCTTTGATAATATATCGACCACAAAAAATATGGAATCATTCCCCCTCTGGGTTCTTGGCAATCCCAACACAAACTCAATGCTTATTGCATCCCAAGGCCTATTTGGAATAGGCAATGGCTGATACAATCCAGTGCTCTGTTTATTTCCTTTCACATACTAGAAAATATTACATTTGTTCACAAACCTCTTCACCTCTTCTCTCATACTTGGCCAATAGTATGAACTATTCAATTGTGCAAACGACATGTCATGACCGAAATGTCCTGCTAGACCTCCACTGTGCTTTTCCTTCATCAAATTTTCCCTCATCGAGCACCTTGGTATGCACAATTGGAAATCTTTAAAAAATAATCCATCTTGAATCATTTACTCTGTCCAATGGCTTTTGTCTCTGAGCACATGATTTTCACATGCTTCATATGCTTCCTTAAAATTTGTATCATCACAATACATATCATTAAGGTGTTCAAATCCAAAGGTCTTGACCTGGAATTCTTGCAAAAACATAAATCTCCTGCTCAATGCATCACCAACTTTGTTAGCATTACCAGAAATATGTTTAATGACAAAAGTGAAATTTTTCATAAACTCTATCCACTTAGCATGTCTCTGGTTTAACTTCTCCTACCTGGTTATGAATTGTAAATCTTGGTTATCGCTATACAAGACAAATTACTTTGGAACAAGGTAGTGCCTACATTTCTTCAAGGCTTGAATTATGTCATAAAATTCTTTGTCATATGTGGAGTAATTTCCTTTAGCCTCATTCATATTCTCACTGAAATATGAAACAGGCCTATTGTCTTGGCTCAAAAATACTCCAATTACAACTCCACTCGCATCACACCTTACTTGAAATGTTTTCCTGAAATTTCGCAAGACCAGAATTGGTCACTCTGTTATCTTATCCTTCAATATATTAAAACTTTTCTCAACTTCTTCTGTCCATTTAAAATAATTGTGTCTCTTCTTCACTGTATCCATCATTGGTGCACAAAATCCACTGAAATTTCTAATGAACTTCCTATAGAAATTGGCTAATCCATGGAAGCTTCTCACTTCAAACATACTCCTTGGTGATGGACATTCTTTGATTGCTCCGACCTTCTCGGGATCCATCTTCAATTCATTTGAAGAGATCACAAAACCCAAGTAAATGAGTTTTGTCTTCATAAAAGAGGACTTCTTCAGATTTATCAACAACTTCTCCTGTTGTAGTCTCCTCATCACTAATGTCAGATGTCTCAAATGCTCTTATTGATTTTTAATGAAGACCAATATATCATCCAGATATACAATCACAAACTTACCAATGAAATCCTTGAATACTTCATTCAACGGTCTCATAAAAGTACTTGGGTCATTTGTTAATCCAAATGGCATAAAAAACCACTCATACAACCCCTCATTTGTCTTAAAGGTTTTCTTCCACTCATCACCTTCTCTCATTCTTAACTCATCACCTTCTCTCATTCTTAACTCATCACCTTCTCTCATTCTTATATGGTGATATCCACTTTTCAAATCTATCTTTGAAAAAAAAATTGCTCCACTTAAACAATCCATTAAGTCATCCATCCTAGGCAAAGGAAATTTGTACCTAATGGTGATCTTTTTTATGGCTCTTGAGTCTGTACACATTCTCCATCCTCCATCTTTCTTTGGACTCAACACAGTTGGTACTGCGCATGGACTCAATCTTTCTCTGACCAAACCCTTTTCTAATAATTCCTGGACTTGTTTCTTTACCTCCTCATTCTCTTGAGGTGTCAATCTGTATGATTCTTTGTTCGCCAAACTTTCTCCTGGTATCAAGTCAATATGATGGCTGATCCTTCTAATAGGTGGCAATGAGTTAGGCAACTCATCCACCACTATGTCAGTGAAATTATCCAACAACTCCTAAACTTCTTTAGGAAAATAATCCATAGAAGTACTTGCAAGGACAACTATGGGCTTCCTCACCAAAACAAACTGCATCTCATGTTTCTTCTTAACTTCACTTAGGAGTTCCTTCCCACTCATTAGAAGTATGTTTGTGCTAGATTCTTCTTTTACTTTCTTCTCCTCTATTGGAAGCAACATGTGTGTCCTACCATTATTTTCCGAAGTATAAGTGTTATTTATCCCATAATGAATGACATTCTATTCAAACTGCCATGGTCTTCCCACCAAAACATGACATACATCAATGGGAATTACATCACATAGAATCACATCTCTATATCCACCTATTTCAAATTCAACAAGGCATTGTTTAGTCACCATTATCTAGTGTCCTTTTTGCAACCATGAGACCTTATATGGATTTGGATGTGCAGTTGTCTCTAGCTCCAATTTCTCCACCATCTCTATGGATACTAGATTATCAGTCCTCCCACTGTCAATTATCACCTTGCATACTTTGTCTTTAGTCTTGCAAGTTGTCCTGAACAAATTGTTCCTCTGCACCGGTTTTTCATCTTCTAGTTCTGGCTTCAAGATAACCTTCCTCAGCATGAGAGATTTTCCATCCTCTACACCTTCTGCTTCAACATTCCTTTTTTGTGCTTCTGAAATGTGAGCTTCACCTCCTCTTTATCTCTTTCTCTCAGGGCATTCCCAAGACTTGTGTCTTGGTTTTCCACATGTATAACATATTATCTCTCCTCCTTTGCTTCTTCTTCTTCCTCTGGAAAAGGAATTCTTCCACCAGGTTGTCTCCCTCTGGAGCTTCCTCCTCTTTCTAAGTGACTATGGGTTTTCTCATCCTTACCATTGGGCTTCTATGCCTTATCATGGGAAACTTCTTTGCCTTTGTTCAATCTTCTACCTTTTCTTCACTCGCTTTGTTTTCTGGCCAACGTATCCTCTACTTTCAGTGCATATTCATTGTAACATCCTAGGTTTTGAACCCCCATTTTAAATAATGTATTGTTACAATGCTGAGAGGCCAGAGTGCCCAGACAATTAATGAAGGGCTAGTATGCCCAAGAAATGTAATGTTTTGATCATTAATAATAATAAACACATCGATGGATGCTAGACAGACAAGGACTAAAGTTATAGGGGGATATGATTCCACAAGAGAGGGAGCTTGAGGGACTAAGTGTTATTCCTATTTTCTTATTTTCCTTTCTGTCTAAGAAAGGGGATCGGTTACATGAACTTCTTGGAGAAGGACAAGAGGTTCTTGTTTTCCCCACGAGGTTAGTTAAACCTGCCTCTGGTTTGATGGGGGGGTTGGACTGATGAATTGTTCGTTGATTTCCTATTCACTCACTCACTCTTCCCTCACACACTCCCATGCACTCCCCGACCCATTCATCGACCCGTCCTCACCTGCGTCTTGGTTGGAAAACTGAAAGGAAACAGAGATGCTGAAGAAATAGCCATGGGGATAGTTGGTTGTAGTGGTCATTGGTGTGATCCAGCTATGACCTGGGGCCTGCATGTCTAAAATGCATTGGCTCATGCCCTGTTTTTCTCACAACTGCGAGTCCTGAGAGTTCCAACATTGATATTCTGGACCAACTGTGTTGGAAGCCTTGGCAGGAAGGAGAAGGACTGCTTGAGGGACTGCGTGGTAGAGAAGGGTGGAGGTCCATTCTCTCGGGTGGCACAGGCTGGGTAGAAGAGGGTTGGGTACTTGGATTGTTGTGGGTGTCGGGAAACCTATGAGAGATTGAGAGTTCACTGGCTTGGGAACCCAATTACACTCTGGAACCGTCCTTGTGGATTTATAGCCCTGGCTCGAGGGTGACACTGCTGTTGAGATTTGGAGCAGTGGTGTCTATGGTTGGATGGAACATCCTTGGTATACAACTAGTCAGTGTCACATTTCATAAAGATAAGTGGTCTCTGTCATGATATTCCTACCTGTATATGAATGCTTTTTTCGCTGTGTAATTTAATTATCATCTACATGTGTATGAATGTATTTCCGTTGTGTATATTTAATTATCGTTTAACGTAATATTGAGATTATGCATTCTTGTTGGATATGGTTGTGTATGTTGTTAAATTTGTTATATTATTCATCCTTAATGACTAAAAAAGGTATCAGGAAGAGAAAGAGTCTGAGGGTAGGCTTGCAGGTAGCATACCTGACCTATGGGTGGCTGGGTATGTTAAAGTTTGGTATCAAAGCTTCTGGTTGAAACACCAGGTCGGTATGGGCTGGGTCTATTGGTCAGAATCCCGTGGTCAAGATCTAACTTTGATTGAGAAGTTGAAAATCTCGGGAGGAATGGTGTTGCAGAAGCTACACAGGAGACAGAATGTCATAAAACCCCTATGAGGGTTCGAAGGATCGTGATTGTTCCTTTTCAATTTAGGAGTGATCGCCATGGTAGGATCAGGAGATCCAGGATCATTGGATCAGAGGACAAGTAAACAGGGGTTATCCGATAAAAAGGAAGAAAGGATAAGGTCGCGATTGTCGGATCCCATTGGAGAGAGAGATCAACGACCAATAGGCATTGCGGGGAACCGAGTTGCATGGGAGAAAATTTCCCAAGGCAGTCCCGAAATCCAAACCATGGTTTCTTTGAGGGGTTACGTGTCAGCATCTGGATAATTGCGGGGTGAAAGGAGGGTTACCCCAAATCGCCAATGCATGCCCCCACAAATTGAAAGGCATGCAGTGATGTGACTGGTTAGATCTTGAACATCGAAACTTCAAATGGTCGAAGTAGCTGGGGATTGTCGATCCATAGGAGGACACACATTAAACGATCGTGTGCTTCGAGTGAAGGGACTTCGAGAAAGAGAGTGTGAGGAGAATTTGAGTTTTGAAAATCTGGAAGCCCGAAGATCCAGAGACCCGAAGTAAGCAGCGACTATCAGATCGTCCAAATTAGATCTTGATCGTCGATCACCAAGAGGTTACATGTCAACAGATTAGTAACTCTAGAGGAATCCATTCAAGATATTTTCAGTTGACGTTTGAGACTCCCAAAGCACGGAGAGCTAGAGAGGTGGAGAAAAGATCAACCGTTCGATCATCTGAGAATATCTCATCCATTGATCCACTGAGAGCCGCGCGTCACCAAATCCATGACTTCGGATAAAATCCAATGGGGGCAAATAAGTTTGAAAATTGAGATCTCTGATGTCCGGAGCTCCAAAGAAATCATAGCTGTCAGATTGAGGAGGACGCGTGGAGAAAATTTGTGGACTTCGGGTGAAGACCTGAAGTGAATATTGGTCATTTGATCCACGAGGACACATGGCGACAAATTGGCCAGTTCAGGAATTCAGAGTTCGGGAGAATTGAAAGTGTGCTAGTTTGAAAACTCTCGAAGCCCCGAAGCCTGAAGAGCCGAAGTGATGAGGTATGATGATGTCACCTGGGATGACGTGGACACATGATATGTGTGCCACATGTCAGTAAGATTTGGGAATTTGGAACATTGAAAGGTCAATTAGAACGTGACATGTGTCACCCGCCTAATTGGGCTGTGTGTCTGATTCCATCATTTCGCCACGTGGTGACAGACCGTGCAGTCCAAAAGAATAGGCACTCTATAAGGGAAAGGTGTGTTAAGTTGCATGGGGTTGAAACTCCCGAAGGCCCAAAGGCCAAAGTATATATCGACCATAGATTCCAGAGGACATGCATTGAAGGATCGTTGACTTCGGGTGAAAGCACCTCCGGGAGAAAATGCAGGAGGGAATTTTGAAAATTCTGAAGCCTGAAGCACCGAAATGATTCATAGTCCTTGATCTATGGGAGGACACCTATCCGTAGATCAGGAACTCTGGGTAAAGGTGTGTTGGGAGGAGGCAAGCGAGAAAAGTTGAGACTCCCGAAGCGTAGAGTCCCAAAGTGGATCTCGATCATTGATTGTGGGAGAGGATGAGGATCATTGATCTGGTCCTGGTTGAAAGTCCTGAAGTCCCAAAGCTCTGGACAAGCACTTTTCAGCTAAGTGCAGGGTCATGACCATGGTCTTATGCAGTTTGAGAGCTAAGGAAAGGAGGGCTAAGGGCATATTTGGTTGTCTCCGAGATAGAAAAGTGCTAAGGGATGATTTAGCTGCGGTTTCTAGTCATGATCACCTAGATAGGTGGTTTGAAGGAAGTGCCTACGCAGGGTGAAACTTTGTGTCAGCCAAGGATAACAAGACACTATTATTTTCGGAGAATGGGGATATAATCTCCATGAACAAAAACAAGAAAGAGACATGTAGCATGGTTTGGCAATTTTTTTCACCTATCATACACATAATTCTAACAAAATGGTCGCTTGCACATTTTGTAGAATTAAGAGGCTTAAGTGCATCAGCTCAGGATGCGTATTGAGGAAATGGAATAAGGCGAGGGATCCTCCAGTCATGAAAAGGAGGCCAAAGGACAAAATACTAGAGTTGATAATGCAGAGACAGATTCCAATGGGCATAAGGGAAAAGCAGAGCAGGAAACGTTAATAGAAACAGTAAGAATCTTGAAGATGGAAGTGCAGAGCTACAAAGCAGACAACAAGAGACTAATGAGAGAGAAAAGAAAGATAAATGATAGAGTGTTTCAAATATTAAATCAGTTACAGAGGCAAACAAAGAAGGGATCAAACTCAATATGAGAGGAAGAAGGCAGGTGTCATGAAAGAGGAGATGCTCGTGGAAGAATTGGTTATTCCAAGAGTGCTAGTAGAGGTCATGAACACTACTCACCTCCTTACTCAGAAATAAATTTTTATGCATTAGATTATCCCGTAAGAAGTCCAGAAGTGTCTCCTGTCAGACACCAAAGAAGGAAACAAGAGGTAGATTGTTTTCAGGGAGAGTTGAGCAAGCTCAAGCCAGCTTCCTTCGATGGTGAAAGAGAAAGGGAAGATGATGTCGAAGCATGGTTTCTTGGGCTTCGAAGATATTTTCAGTTGCATAAATATTCATCAAACCTAGAAGCCAGGATTGGCACCTACCATTTAGATGGGAAAGCTGCAGTGTGGTGGGACCAACTAAAACAAGTGGAGCATGTTGATGAAAGTAGGATCACTTTGAAACATTTCAAGAAGTACTTCCAGAACAAGTACCTCTCAAAGCATTTCTATGACAAGAAAATGAAGGAGTTCTTTGAACTCAGGTTGGGAAGCATGACTATGGCAGAATATGAGAAGAAGTTGTTGGGACTGTTAAAGTATGTCAAGTTCATTGGTGATGAGAACGTGAAAATACAAATATTTCTAAGTGGATTGTCAGCCTTCTATAAGGTAAATATCAAGTATGATGAACCCAAGACCTTGAACGAGGCCATCAGGAAGGCTAAATACCTGTATGAGCAAGGCCAGGGAAGAGAATCCCTACAAATATCTTGGAAGGATAAGAAGAATGTGAAGTCAGATTAGAGGAGGAAAGGATTCAAGCCTCCCTTCAATAGGAATGAGCCAAATAGAGATCATCAAGATCAGTATGCTAAAGGGTATTTCAAGAAAGAATATTCCTTGGGAAAAAGGGGACGACCACCAATCCAATGTTGGGGATGCAAAGAAGATCACTTGTACAAGGATTGCCCACACAGAAAGGACATAGTGAATATTGTGGACAACATCCAAGAGGCCACAAGAGTCGAAGATATGGGAAGAATCTATGCAGCTTTAAATGATCGACAAGCAGATTACCATTCCAATATGATCAAGGTGGAAGGTAAGATCATAAATCAACATGTTTCTATTTTGATTGATTCATGAGCAAGACATTGTTACATTGATCCTAAGATAGTGGATAGATTACATTTGGAGAAAATTAAACTTGGAAAAGCAGGTTTGGTTTAGTTAGCCACTGGAACCAAAAGAAGAATCCATGATATGGTCATAGGCTGTTCCATAGGTCTTAATGGCATGAATACTAGAATTGATCTAAATATCATACCATTGGGGTCTTATGATGTTCTGATTGGGATGGATTGGTTGGAAAAGCATCATGTTGTCCTAGATTTCCATAACAAGACATTTACATGTCTTGATGGAAATGGAAAACAGAGCACTGTGAAAGGAGTTCCCAGACCCATCTTTTTAAGGGAGATTTCGACCTTACAGCTGAAAATATGTTTTAGAAAAGGATGTCAACTGTATACAGCTCATGCAGAGGAGCTAGTTGATACAAAGGGGCCAAGCCTTGAATATTTCTTGGTTCTACAGGAATTTGAAGATGTATTCCAAGAAATACTCGGATTTCCACCAATAAGAGAGATATATTTCTCAATTGATTTAGTGCCAGGAGTTGCCCCGGTGTCGAAAACACCTTACAGAATGAGCACACCAAAGCTAAAAGAATTACAAATGTAGTTGGAGTAATTTTTGAAGAAAGGGTACATCCGTCCAAGTGTTTCACCTTGGGGAGCACCAGTGCTTTTTGTCAAAAATAAGGATGGAAACTTGAGGCTTTGTATTGACTTCCGACAGTTGAATAAGTACACTATAAAGAACAAGTATCCACTACCCTGAATTGATGACATCTTTGATCAGCTAAGAGGAGAAAATATATTTTCAAAGATTGACCTGAGGGAAGGATACCATCAGGTAAGAAACAAGGAAGAAGAAATTCATAAGACGACCTTTAGGACCAAGTATGGGAATTATGAATTTGTAGTGGTGTTGTTTGGACTGACCAATGCACCAGTTGTCTTCATGTGCTTAATGAATGGCATATTCAAAAATTATCTGGAAAACTTTGTCATAATATTCCTGGATGACATACTTATCTATTATAAGTCTGAAGAGGAGCATGAACATCACTTGTGATTGGTGTTGTGGGTACTCAAAGAATATCATTTGTATGCCAAGTTGAGTAAGTTTTATTTTTATCAAAAGAAGAGCCATTACTTGGGACAAATTATTTCAGAGCAGGGCATAGCAGTAGATCCAGAGAAGATCGAATCCATTAGAGGATGGACAACACCCAAAAATGTGTCAGACATCAGATATTTTATGGGATTAGCCTGCTACTACAGAAGGTTCACAGTAGGGTTCTCTAAGATTGCTCATCCCATCACTTCTTTGCAAAAGAAGGGGGCTAAATTTAAATGGACACTCAAGTGTGAAAATAATTTTAATCTATTGAAGGAATTTCTTACTAGTGCACCTATGTTAAATATTGCTAAACCAAATGAAAGTTTTGTGGTATGTACAAAATCTTGTAAGGAAGGACTTGGGGGAGTCCTCATGCAAAATGGACATGTCATTGGATATGAGTCCAGAAAGCTTAAGGAGCATGAGAGGAACTATGCCACGCATGACTTGGAACTTGCTGCCATTATTCATGCCTTGAGGATGTGGAGGCATTATCTCATGGGGAAGAAATTTGAATTAAGGATAGACCACATTGGCCTAAAGTATATTTTTGAACAACCGACCTTGAATGCCAGGCAAACAAGATGGCTAGAATTTTTAAGTGACTATGACTTCGATATCAAGCATATCAAGGGAAATGAAAATAAAGTTGTCGATGCACTTAGTAGAAGAGTGCATCTCATGCATGCTATTGTTTTCAGTATGCATCAGGCAGACTTGAAAAGAAGAATCTTAGATGGTCTTGTTACAGATCAACATTACCTACAGGTAAAGGAAAACTTACAACAAGGAAATGTAGAGCAGAAAGTAAAGGAGTACAAGATAAAGGAAGATAGATTACACATGCATAAAAATAGAATCTATGTTCCTAGTTCTGGAGAGATGAGGAATTTGGTTCTAAAGGAAATGCATGATGTTCCTTATGATGGACATCCAGATTACCAGAAAACAATTACAGCAATAAGAATCCAGTTCTTTTGGCCAAGAATGAAGAAGGATGTTCTTGATTACATCGCTCGATGTATGGAATTTCAGAAGGTGAAGGCTTAGCATAGGTACCCAGCGGGTTTGCTGCAACCATTGTCGATCCCAGAGAAGAAATGGGAAGTGATCACCATGTATTTCATCACAGGATTACCCAAAACAAATAAGCAACACGATTCAATCATGGTGGTAGTTGACAAATTAAAAAAGGATGCTCATTTTGTTCTTGTGAAGACAACACATACAACAACTAATATTGAAGAGATTTCATGAAGGAAATTGTTAGGTTGCATGGGATACCTAGGATAATCGTCTCGAACAGAGATACGAAGTTTACCTCCAATTTCTAGAGGGGATTGTTTAAAGGATTTGGCACAAATCTAAACTTTAGCACAACATATCATCCCCAGAAATATGGGCAAAAAGAGAGGGTCAATAGAATAATTGAAGACATGTTGAGAATGTATGTGATGGATAAGCCATCTAAGTGGGAAGATTACTTACACTTGGGTGCGTTTTCATATAACAATGGGTATCAAGATTCATTGAAAATGAGCCCATTTGAAGCCTTGTATGGTAGGAAATGCAATACTCCAGTGAGCTGGGACAACCCAGCAGATAGATTGGTACTTGGGTCAGAGTTGCTCAAGGACATGGAAGACTAGGTGGTCAAGATTAAGAAGAATTTAAAGGCAGATCAGGATAGACATAAATTTTATGAATACAAGAACAAGATAGTTAGAGAATTTAAAGTAGGGGAACATGTACTTTTGAAAGTGAATCCCAAGAAAAGATCTTTGAAATTGGGCAGTTGTACAAAGCTGGCAGCCATTTTCTGTGGTCCATTTGAAATATTGGACATAATAGGGCCAGTTGCATACATGCTTTCTTTGCCTATTTCCATGAATGTGCATAATGTATTTAATGTATATTTACTAAATAAATATCTACATGATCCTAACCATGTTATTGATTGGCATCTGATTCAGGTAGATACAGAGGGAGACTTTCAGGTTCATTCAGTGTGGGTATTGGATAGAAAAGTCAAAATTCTCTGGAATCGAGTTATAGAACTGGTAAAAGTTCAGTGGACCTGCTACAGTCCTAAAGAAGCTACCTGGAAGCATGAATATTCCATGTGGGTAGAGTACCCACAACTTTTTAAATAAATTTGAGAGTTTGATCTTTGTTTTGTATATGCACTGAGGACAGTGCCAAAATAAGGGGGAGGGGATGTAACACCCTAAGTTTTGAACCCCCATTTTAAATAATGTATTGTTACAATGTTGAGAGGCTAGAGTGCCTAGACAATTAATGAAGGGCCAGCATGACCAAGAAATGCAATTTTTTGATCATTAATAATAATAAACACATCGTTGGTTGCTAGACGGATAAGGACTAGAGTTATAGGGGGCTATGATTCCACAAGAGAGGGAGATTGAGGGACTAAGTGTTATTCCTATTTTCTTATTTCCCTTTTCGTCTAAGGGAGGGGATCGGTTACGTGACCTTCTTGGGGAAGGCTAGGAGGTTCTTGTTTTCACCACGAGGTTACTTAAATCCGCCTCTGGTCTGATGGGGGGGTTGGAATGATGACTTGTTCACTGATTTTCTGTTCACTGGCTCACTCTTCTCTCACACACTCCCATGCACTCCCTGACCCATTCATCGTCCCATCCTCACCTACGTCTTGGTTGGAAAAGAGAAAGGAAACAAAGCTTCTGAAGAATTAGCCACAGGGATAGTTTTTTGTAGTGGTCGTTGGTGTGATCCAGCCATGACCTGGGGCCTACATGTTTGAAATGCATTGTCATGTGCCCTATTTTTATCACAACTATGAGTCCTGATAGTTCCAACATTGAGATTTTGGACCAGTTGTGTTGGAATCCCTCGCAGGAAGGAGAAGGATTGCCTGAGGGATTGCGTGGCAGAGAAGGGTGGAGGTCCATTCTCTCAGGTGGCACAGGATGGGTAGAAGAGAGTTGGGTACTTGGATTGTTGTGGGTGTCGGGAAACTTGTGAGAGCTTGAGAGATGACTAGTTTGGGAACCCAATTACACTCTGGAACCTTCCTTGTGGATTGATAGCCCTAGATCGGGGGTGACACTGTTGTTGATATTTGGAGCAGCGGTGTCTACGGTTGGGTGGAACGTCCTTGGTCTACAGCCATTCGGTGTCATCTTTCATAAAGATAAGTGTTATGTGTCATGATATTCCTACCTGTGTATGAATGTATTTATCCGGTGTGTAATTTAATTATCATCTACATGTGTATGAATGTATTTCCGCTGTGTATATTTAATTAAACGTAATATTTAGATTATGCCTGCTTGTTGGATATTGCTATGCATGTTGTTAAATATGTTATCTTATTCATCCTTAATGACTAAAGAAGGTATCAGTAAGAGAAAGAGTCTAAGGGCGGGCTTGCAAGTAGCATACCCGGCCTCTGGGTGGCTGGGTATGCTACATTGATATGCCTCCTCTACTGTCATCATGAACATCATTCTGATTTCATCCTGGATCTCATATCTCAGGACATTTATGTACCTGGAAACTTTCTCTTCATCTATCTCCCTCTGTCTAGTCCTGATGTTCAGCTTGTAAAAATATTTTGTGTACTCTTTCACTGTCATTCCCTTCTATCTCAGGTTCTGCATCCTCCTGAATAGATTTATCTGATAATCTTTGGGCATGAACTTATCCTTCAGCTTGGCTACCATCCTATCCCAACTCTTAATCTTTTGCTTACCTTTGCTTCGTCTATAAGCCTGTAGTTTGTCCCACCATAGTGTTGCATGTTATTTTAGTCTAGTGACAACATGTCTCGCCTTCTTGTCCTCAATGACATCTTCATAATCAAAATACTTTTCCATGGACCTTATCCAGTCCAACAGCTCTTCAACATCCAAATTTCCTTCATATATTGGGATGTCTATCTTTGCTCTAGCTCCCAACTTCACAACAAATTTCAGTAAGTTTTCTTTGACAAAATAGCCCCCTCCAGTTTCTTCAACATATGTCTCTTCACTTTTTACCTCACTGACATCTCCAACATTAGGTGCTCTCCTCTGTGCTGCTTCCATCGCTTCCAACCTTGTGCGCGGTTCTCTCATTTCCCTTTCGACAACTCGATTGGTTGTAGTTGGCTCCATGCATCTCCTCGGTGGCATTGTGTTGACTGGTTCTCACACACATAATACAAATTTGAGTTCTTTTAGGCTCTAATACCACTTGATGCAGACCCTCCACTTACTCTCCCTCTGGGTTGCTCGACCTCCCAGTCAAGGATCGATGAATATTTATGAGCTGGATCAACCCCTTACGACCTTGATGATCTCAAACTTAATCAAACGCAGTCCATGTTATCACCCTCAGGGTTTTCATGGTCACAATCTGATTGTGGTCGATTTTCTCATTGATCGACGGTCCACAGAAATTGCGGGATACCAATGTGCTCACTCTTTATCGGAGAACTATGTCCCCGCAATATGAAAATTGCTCACCCAAACCTCCTTTAAATCATGGCCATTGATCCCCTGTCCCGATGAGATCAATGACATTGGTAAATAGTGGGACGCGAACTAGCACATTCACTAATGTTTCCTCCTCTCCCCGCGATGATTCCTCACCGTTGATTTTTCATTCTCAAATTGACGGTTATCTATGGGTCCTGCCTTCTTAGCACCCTATTCCAAATCTCACACTAACAGGTGCTAGCTCCTTCCTCACCTGTGACCTTGGGCTGTGACCCAGGGCTTAACCTCTTGGCGCTTCACAACTTTGACACCTTCAGTTAGGACCATAGAAATGGTCCTCGTCCTCCTTCACGATCAACAATCGAGATCCACTTCGAGAATCTATGCTTTGGGAGTTCGACACTTTCAACCTCCGCTTTCTCCCAGAGTATTTCGTACTAAAGTTTTGGATCAGGCGCCATGCGTCTAGCTCAAATCAATGACTCTAGTCCATCTTGGGACTTCGGCCTTCGGAAGTTTCAAATTCCCCGCTTGCTTCCTCCCAAAATTCTTTCACCCGGAGTTCACGATCTGTCGATGAATGTACTCCCACAGATCGACAACTGTGATTGACTTCAGCTCTTTGGGCTTCAAGAGTTTCAAAATCCTATGCTTGCTTCTTCTCGAAGTACTTCCACCCAAATTACATGATCTTTCGACACGTATCTCCTACAAACCGATGACCTGGATCTACTTTGGCTCTTCGGCGATTTCGTTTTCTCCTTGTCCACAAAACTTCGGAAGTACTTTCTCCCCAAAGTTGTGGATATTATGCCACCTATCCCTCTGGATGATGGATGGTCCCTGGCCTCTTCGAGACTTCGATGAATCCTCGCTCCTATGAAAATACTTAAGACTCGTGCACTTTTCCCAAATCCAATGATATGGAACGATCCCACTCCCTCCTGGATAGATCTTAGTCGATGACTTGTGAAACCTTCAAAGAATCACTCCCTTTGAATATTTATCTGCACTATCTCTCTTGAGATTTAATTTTCGAACCCTTTGACTCCTCAGAGGGTTACTTCAAAACTTATTTGAACTTCCAATATGTGCACTCCTTGCAATAGATTCGTATGCAAGACTTAACTTCTTGCAAGTGACTGTGCACACCTTAAAGCAGTCTCTTTGCACTCTTTACAATGGAAGTTTCATGCTATCTCTTTTGAGCTTTTGAGTCAAAACAAACTCCATCAACGTACTCCTTTTGGACTGTATGCACACCTTTCATGAACTCAACAAAGAGAAACGATTTGAAACCTATCCCAATAATTCACAATATCATATGCTCAATGAAACAACTCATTCATTCATGAAAACATAAAATAACAGTGAAACTGTAAACAATAGCAACACCATGCATTGGGTCAATATCCCTATGTTATATTCCTTCAAATGTAAATGGTTGCAGCCTGATAAAAACAACTTAAATTCAGTAACAAATATCTCCTACTCTACAGCTAACCTCATTCAGGTATATAATGCATCTACTTATACAAGAGGTCCTCTCGGGTTTCCTCCAACTACCTACTTGATCGAAATTAAATTCTACAACTACTTAAGTCATATTTCATAAACGTTTGTGACAGAAAATTTAAGGTGAATCTTCAGATCCACGCCAAAATCAAATATCTAAAGGACGATCTGATCTCTTCTGGATTTGACATGATCGTTCAAACTCATCCCATTAACTTCTCTGAATCATCTTGTAATCAAAAGTTCTCTGAGATACGCCATCTTTCAAAATTTTAAATTTTACTCAAAAGGCGCGCTAGGTGTTGTGTTGTCATCACATGTGTCTTTGGCCGACGATGCTCCTACATCACATACACACCTTTCCAGTATTTGATTTTTTCAAAGGCATTTTGAGCTGTTTGGTACTTTTCCTTTATGTTTTCTATCTTCATACCTAGCTTGAGTTGGTCTCCCTTGTTTTTATGTATTTCATTCAATAAACATAAGCACTCCTTATGTATGCTTCTGATTTCTTCATTTTTAGACCTATCCTCTTATTTGACCATTCCCAGGAAGGTAGCTCCCTTTTGAATTTATTCTACAATCTTCTCCAAGAGTTTATTACCTTGCTGCAAATTTTGAACCATGTATTCTAGCTTCTCATTGTAGATTCTTACCTCCAAGCATCCTGCTTGCAATATTGTCATTTCTAGCGCATGTGTGGCCTTGAGCTCCTCCATTTGCTATAAATGATTAATCTTGAGAGATTGTATCTCTTCTTGATGTAATCTCCTATTTACAATAGCCCTTCTCTAAAACTCAACATCTAATTTTTTTTTTTTGAGATATAATTCTTTCTATAGTTCTTCTTTATGCATTTTTTTGGTTGTACTAGCCTCCTTTTTTAATTCATCAGAAAATTTGTCTTTGATGGTGTTCATAGCTTCTTCAATCTCAACCGTCGTGGCTCTAGATTTGTCTAGTGATTCTCCTATATCATATACCAACATGGAATTTGCACCTGCAAATTCATTTAGAGTTGATGCAATCTATATTTCATTCTCCTTTGGGTCTGGGCTTTCCTTCCATGTTATGCTCCTCTCGGAGGATTCCTTCTTGGGTGTAGATTATCCCCTCTTCCTTTTGTTTATTCTCCTCTAAATGGTCATAGTTTTATGGATGTAATTATAATCTCCTACAACTACTACAACTTCATATAGCCCTAGTTCTTGAGATGTGTAAGAAATATTTACAGGGATAACTTCTATAGGAGTGAATTCTTCGATAGGGACAGTAGCTATGCTAGCGTTGGGGTTTTCCACAACTCTGTCCAATTCATCCTATTCTTTATTATTTTATAGCTTTGTATTTTCTCCTTCTTTTCCTTGTGATTAAGCTCTACCATGTTTCTCCTCTTCTTCTTTCTTCCTTTTCTCTTCAGATTCAACTTCTAGTCTTAGTTTCTCTTCATCTTCATTTTTCTTTTTTTCAAGCTTAGCATCCTCTTCAGATTTTGTTTTTGTCTCATTGTTATTTGTCTATACTTCAATATAATTATCAATGACTCAATCCTGATCTTTATTTGTATCTTTCTCGGCATGTGTCACATACCCACTACAACAAACTATATTTTTCGTCTTTTCTTCGAGGGACAGAATCCCCGAATTTCTATGGGGCATAGTGCATACCATCCCTTCCCTTATCCTCCTCCATGTGATCATTGGCTATGACCACAGGCCTTACCAAAAAGGCGCTTCCAGCTTTCGCATTTCAGGATTTCTGTGTGTGAGC
>JZKD02S0344980.1:1299301-1317264 GCA_000966675.3 Picea glauca | reverse complement strand
CCTCTTTATTTTTACGCAAGCTTGAAGAGGATCACATATGCTTGTTGATATAAGCTCATCCTTCGGACGAGTCCCTCGGAGTATTTTTAACAAACCCTAAGAATGAGTGGTTCGGTCCCATCATGGGTTTGTCAATGTTTGTTTAACGAGTCCAGAGATAGTAAACTCAAAGGTTTTTCAAGATTATAGAGTTTGGAAAAACACTTAAAAGAGAACTCTCTCAGTTCCTTTTTTGTAAAATAGTCTGGACGAGACAGAAAAAGAGAGAAATTATCGCTCACCAGACACGTACTTCAAATACTTTAGCGAGCGTGAAAATAGCAAGGTCGCTCGACGATCTTTTCATGTTTAGAGAGTCTGAAAAGAGCTTAAAGAGGACTCCAGGGGGGTTCCTTTTTCGTATAACCTTGTTGAGCTCGAAAAAGTGATAAAACTATGCTTGATCACATTCTCTTGTATTTACGAGCATAAGAACGGACAAAAACGATGCTCGAGGTTTTATGTAAAAACCCTAAAAACAATCAAAAATGCACCATAACAAAAAATATGTCCATACCCTTGTGTTTAATTACCAGCATCATTATACCTGCAAGTCATTACACTCATCTTGATATTAGTGATTAGGTTTAATCAATAAATAAGCATAAAAAACCCAAAATGACATAGTAAAAAGTAAATTAAATGGGTAAATATTCATTTTTACCATATCATTTCACATTTTCACTATTGAGCTCCAAAACCCCCATTTTACCCTCTGAATTTGGCATTGATTTGCGGGAGCTACGAGATATCATTTCACGAGCCGTCTGCAGCATTAAGGTAATCTCTTCATTCTTGACATTTTCATGGTTTAAATTTTTGATTTCATTGGTTATTTTTGCATTTTCAAGTTGGTTTTTGAACCCTACATGCGCATAGTCATTCTCGCAGGCATCCCATATGGGACCTGCGAGAATGATGCGTTCTCACAGGTGAGCCTTGAGCCACCTGCGAGGTGTTCGCACTGTGTAAAAGAGGCGCCTGCAAGAACTGCAATCTCAATTTTTTTTTTAAATATTTAGCCAATGAAAAAGATATAGATCATGGATAAAATCATTAATCCTCCTTTTATGTCCCTTGTGCAGGTAGATAGCCATAAACATGGTGCTTGAGTGGCGAGAATGAGAACATGAAGAGGATAACACAAATGTCAAGAATAATCTATCCACTATAGCTGCATTGAGAGATTGTGGGCTCTTAAAATACTTTCGCATTCCGGGCATGAGGGCCCAGGTCAGACTACTGGAGTATCTAGTCCGTATGTGGGACCCAGATCAGCAGGTTTTCAATGTAGGAGCTCATACTTTGTCCATAAACATTGAGGACATATACTTTTTGACTGGGTTGTCCAGGCGTGGGTATCATGTCAGTCTGACTGGTAGTAGAGGTGGTGGCCTCAAGATGAGTGAATACTACCATCAATACTATGTACCAGAGGCTGAAAGGAAAAAGGGAAAAGTTGCTATCTAGGGGGTACAAGACTTGACCCTCCGCACTATCCTCTTTACTATTGCTCGGATGGTGGGGAGTTATACTCCTCATATGGCATTGCAGAGATACTTCCAGTACGCCATTGAGTGTACTGAGCCTCGAGTATTCAACAAGGCCGATGTTGTGCTTTGTAGTATCAAAAGGAAATTAACTAAATGTAGGCGAGGTGAATTGAAACAATTTGGGTATGGATCTTTACTAGTATCCTTCTTCCTCGAGAGGGTCCTCGTATTTAGTCTTCAGGTCGAGTAGAACCTACTGGGTCCTAGGGATCCAAGGATGCATAGATGGTGTCGGCTGATGCCCCAGCACGTGGCAGGACCAATTGTCAAGTATGACGATATTTTCTTTGACTGGCTTCGAAACTAGATGTTGATGGTCGATGACTACGCATATGTCGGGTTGGATTTCTAAGGAGATCCGGATTTGGCACTGCCTGAGGACGCTCAATGGGGTGACCTTGGTAAGAATTACACGCATTTTTCTCTTTTTAAATGTTTTTGAATTTTTAGTATATTCAAATGTTTTTGTTTTATATGTTTATTCGAAGACTA
Organism: Picea glauca; assembly: GCA_000966675.3. Lineage (NCBI taxonomy): Eukaryota > Viridiplantae > Streptophyta > Pinopsida > Pinales > Pinaceae > Picea > Picea glauca. The sequence continues at coordinate 1,315,180 of JZKD02S0344980.1, read as the reverse complement.
ATACAAAATGTTTGTTGATAACACAGATGTTGGACCATATAGACCTCCTGGCACCTCTCCTATCCAGTGACGAGGAGAAGTAGCACCAGTAGCACCACAGTATGCTGAAGACTATCAGGTGGTGGAACAGAATTTAGAGGGCCTGACAGCAGACATTCTAGATATGACTCTGGAAGAGGTTCCACGACGCGATCAGCGTCACACTGTAGGGGTATCATCAGCTATGAGTCGACTGCTCTGTAGGGTTGCTAGGGCAGTTGTGTGTTACCATGAATGTCATCCGCGACGTCACTTTGTAGAAGCTATAAGCTTCACATTTTGATATTTTGGTCTTCGGACAAACTTTTTTTAAAAAACAAACTCTTTTGATCGTTATATATACAAATGGTTTCTACCGGTTTACTTTATAATGTGTGAATTTTGATGTGTTTGATTTATAAATGGTTCAAATGTCTGTCCAATACATAATTAGCCAATGCATCTGTTAATGTATTAAGACATCTAGGAATATGTTGATATTCAATGTGATCGAAATAACGTTCCAAGAGGTGAATTCACAAATACACCCTTAACAAAGTAGGACTTCGAATAGAGTAGATATTACTTAGTTGGAGTACTACAAGCTACGAGTCAAGTCGCACAACCAAATAACGAATTCCGAGTGAGATAGAATCAACCAATAATTCAATAATGGCGCTATACTCCGCAATGTTGTTGGTTGCACGGCCAAGACATACACCTCGTAAAGATATAAGTTCATTTGTTGGGGCATAGATTGCCCACGTAGTGGAAGCTAGGTTTCGAGTACTACGACTAGCACCATCAGCGAAGCTAATATAGGGTAGCAAAGACTCCGACATCTGGCAATCAAACACAACGTCACATAATGGCAGAGACCAGATAACGTCAAAAAGAAAACTAAAGTAACACACACAAAGTATGATACATAAAATACAAGTACTTGTGCACACATGACTTATGCATAATACTTCTTCAAGTACAACCCATTCCTGGGTTCACTCAAAGGGATACCATCGTAATCGACCAGCTCATATGCTCCTTTTTCCAAAACTTGGAGAACACTGTATGGACCTCACCACATTGGTTCGAATTTCCCAGCTCCTAAGACATCTTGATCCTGTTCATAGAGGAGAACAAGATCACCTTCAGAGAAAATGCGCAGCTTGACATGCTTGTCATACTGTGCCTTGACACGTTTCTTTTGGGTTTCTATTACTAGAGTGGCGTCATGTCGAGTCTCGTCTAATCACATTAAATACAATAGGTGTTCTTCTTCAGCAGAAGTATTGGGTAAGAGTTCGACAACTAGCTTCAGAGAAGGTATCTCGCATTCTATTGGAAGAATGGCTTCCACACCATAGACCAATCGAAAAGGCGTAAACCCGGTAGAGGATTTGACAGATGTCCAATATGCCCACAATGCCGAAAACAACATCGTGTGCCAGCTTGTTTTATGAATTCCTATCATCCGTCGAAGCATAATTATAAGAAATTTGTTTATTGCTTCGACCTGGCCATTAGCTTGTGGATAATAGGGTGTTGAGTTATCATGACGAAGACCCAACTTTTCTGTAAGTTCAGACATCATAAAATTCCTAAAATGACTACCGTGGTCAGTGATGATAGCTTGAGGAACACCAAAACGAGCTATGACATGGTTGAAAAGAAATAACGTTGTAGTATTTCCAATATTATCGAATGTTGGCATCGCCTCGACCCATTTTGTAAAGTAATCAACAGCTACAATGATGTAACCATGCCCCCCGGCCGAGTGAGGGTGACATGTCATAAAATTGATGCCCCATTTTGCAAAGGGACCAACTGAGACCACAGGATGAAGAGGAGCAGGATGTGACCAAATTTTCTGATTGTAGGTCTGGCAGGTATGGCATTTCTGAATGGAAGTAATGTAGTCATTGAACAAGGAAGACCAAAAATATCCTACGTGTAAGATCTTCTGGGAAGTAGCATACCCAGACATATGACCACCACATGCTCCGGAATGGCAGTCATTCAGAGCTTTCTTGGCTCCATCAAATGTCAGACAACGTCGAAAAACAGAATCAATTCCCCGACGGTAAAGAGTATCCCCGAGGATGATGTAGTGACGCGCTTGATAGCGTATGCGACGTTGTTCGGTACTAGACAAAGCAGGCCGAAAAGTCTAGGTTTGGAGATATATAATGATATATCCATACCAAAGATCATCAGTGCTAATGAGGAAAAGAGATTCATCGAGTAATGAATCTACTGCTACATTTTATGTGGCAGAGTGAGGAAAATCATATATCAACTCAGCGAAAACTAAGGATTTCTTAGACGTGGCGCGATCGAATTCCAAGTCAAACTCCTGGAGTATGACAATCCATTTGGAGTATTTTCCCCCTAGCAATTGACATGTCAAAATATGTGGCATGGGGTTGCAATGAGAAATCACTGTAGTTTTCCTGGAGAGGATATAATGCCAAAAACGTTGAACAGCTTGAATGGCAACCAAGGCCAGTTTTTCAACATGTTGGTACTTGATTTCTGTGGAAGTGAGACTTCTACTCAAGTAATAAATAACATGCTCATCATGCGCATCATCCTCCTGGACAAGAACCATGCCAATAGTATACTCAGAGGCAGCAAGATAAAGAAAATAATCACGACTATAGTCAGGAGGAAAGAGAAGCGAAGCTTGCGTGAGGGAAAACTTCAAAGCCTCAAAAGCATTGTTAGAAATGGTGTCCCAGATGAACTCGGAATCTTTCTTTAGTATCCGTGTAAAACCACGAGTAATCTCGACGTAATTAGGAATGAAATGACGAACAAAGTTTTCTTTCCCCTGCAAACTTTGTAACTGGCATAGTGTTGAAGGAGGAGGGAGATTAAGAATCACCTCAACCTTAATAGGATCTACCCTGATCCCTTGACATGAAACGATGAAACTGAGAAGACAGCCAAATTCTACACAAAAAATGCATTTATGAGGATTTAAACGAATGCGATAGAACCAATAATGAATGAAAATAGCTCGGAGATGAGTGGGGTGATCTACGCGTCGCAAAGAATGAGCTGGTAAATCGTCCAGATAGGGTTGAACGATATGCTTTATATCATGAAAAGCATAAGACATAGCACGTTGAAACGTCACGCCAGCGTTCTTAAGACCGAAGGGAAGTTTCCTATAGGAAAAAGTACCCCAAGGACATATAAAATCAATTTTATGTTGGTCCTCGGGAGCAATGTTAATTTGATTATAGTCGGAGAAACCATCCATGAGAGAGAAGATTTCACTGCCGGCACAATCATCGACAATCTGGTCGACAAAAGGGATCGAAAAGTTGTCTTTTGGACACGCTTCGTTAATATCCCTATAATCAACACACACAAAAATACTTCCACCTTTCTTATCAATGGGTACAGGGTTGGAAACCCATTCTGTCAGAGCCATGGGATAAATAAAACCGACTTTGAGAAGTTTTTCAACCTCAAGCTTAATAGTCACTGCTTTACGTGGGTGTACGGGACGTAGGTGCTGCTGGACAAGATTAGCTCCGGGGTATGTCTTAATATCATGTACAAAAATAGCAGGGTTGATACCTGGCATCTCTTTGTAACTCCAGGCGAATATATCACGAAATTCTTTGAACAGAGAAGTATAAGTGACAATTTCATCTGGAGAACACGAAGCTCCAATATGAACATTTTCAACTATCCCAGGTTTAAGGGATATATCAATGGGAATCGTGGGATATATATTACTGAGGTTCCCTTCGGCAAACACATCATGAGCTGATCCGAGAACGGTAGATATGACAACAACGGTCGACGGAGTCGAAATCCGTTGGTAATTCTTCAAAGTGTGTTGTTCCAGAAAGATTATGGAACGATGATGTCCATCATCCCAAGGGGTGTCTTCCATGACGGACATGATCATCTCGTCAGTGGGAAAGAGAACACGGAAAGGATCGGGAGACACCTCATCAAGAGAAGAGGTAGAAGGTGTTTCCAATTGAATGGCCTGATAAGCAGATTCAACCGGACTTAACGGCATGACGTCGCTGAAATGAGTGTGATCTCCAGGATCAGGGACTATCCAAGGGTCATAAGACACAGGGAGTTCGTGAGGCACAGAGGATATCATGTTTATAGAAGAAACGAACTGGCGTGGAACATCGGGCGGAGGAATGGGGAAAGTACCCATTATCGAAGAGTCCTTTAAAAGACCTACCCTGACATTCTCGTAACCCGGCGGGGTTTTAGCTATAAACGGCATGTTGCCAGTACGAGTATCAGAATTAAAGAAGGCAAGTTGGTCAACTGTAACAACCTTTCCTTGATTAGGAAAATGGACGACACAGAAAAGCGTTGACACAACAACACGCATGGAATTGATCCAGCTACGACCAAGCAGAAGATTGTAATCAAAAGGAGCATCAAAGACTTCCACTTCAACTTGGACTGTCTTACCTTCAAGTGTAACGAGCAACAAGGGAAGAACACCATAAGGCTTAAAACCAGAGCCATTAAAGGCTTTCAGAGTATTTTTTGATTCATTTAAGGGAGGAGAGCCAATGGCTTTCCAACAAGCAAAAGACATTACACACGTAGAGGCACCCTAATCGATAACAATTCGGCAAATGTTCTTGTCCGAGACAACAACTTGTATCTGGAATGCAAGCTGAGGGGGTAACCTTGGAATATGATCTTCCAAGTCAAATACTATCAAATTCATATCTGTGGAGTCAATTCCACCTATAGCTTTCAACAGAGCCTTCCATTGTGCAGGACAAGACTGAAAGACTTCAAGGGCAGACATCGCTGAAGGTGCCTGGGCCAGATCTTCCACAATACTGTAGTTCTGGGCCACACGAGCATGAGGATTGAAAGCCAACTTGTGAACAACACCCTTAGGGGGTCGTATGACTGTATCAAGGCTCGGTCGTTTGAGATGAAGAGGACCGTTTGTAGGTGGAGTCGGTGGAGAGACTTGGACCAAGGTAGGAGGTATATCGTCAACCTTCTCCTTAGATGGAGAATAATCTTTGGTTCTAGTTGCGATTGCAACGTCGTTTTGCTTAGAATCACCAGTACACATCAAAACATATGATGTCGTAGAAGTAGATGGTTGGTCATGGATGACCAACTGAGCCTGTTGTTGAGACGGGAAGGTTTGGGACAAGATGGTTGGTGTAGATGGTTTTGGCGTCCCTTGAAGGAACTTAGTAACTTCGGCACGTCAAGGACAATCCTTCATGTAGTGATCATCACCACAGATAAGGCAAGGGTATCGTGGTTTGCGCTTATCCCAATCTTCAACAGGAGGAGTTTTAGTTTGCTCTATTTGATTATTATTTTTACTCTCCTTATTCTTGCCTCTCCCCTTTTTAGATTTATTTTTACCGGTCGGGGTAGATTGAACAACGTTCACCTCAGAGTTTTTACCGGCGGGAGTAGTAGGAGATGGAGCATTTTGAACATTAGAAGATGTAGATTTAGGGGTTGTACTTGAAATAGAATGTCAGTGGGCATGAGCAGTACCAATCACACCATCAGCTGCATGCAAGGCAGCTAGAGCAGTTGAAGTGATGGAAGTACCAGGACGAGGTAATTCAGGTAACAAATCATAAAGTGTTCCCGTTTGCAAATAAACGAGATCAATATACTGAGCACGACTTATAGCCCGCTCCTCCGTAACAACACCACCCATGGCAATGTCTTTACCAATTTCGTTCACAAAGGATTTCGTAAACCATTATGCCAGCAACTGATCAGGGAGTTCAAGTTTGATGAGACGTCGTCTCCTTTGCCACTCATGAATATGATCAGATATATGAGTGCCTTTAGTCTGTTTGAAGGAAGTCAAAATCTTAGTCCCGGTATCATAACGGATCGGTAACTGGTAATGTGTAAGAAAAGCCATAGCTAGGGTGTTAAAATCAGAGAATAAACCTCGTGGCAATTCAATATACCACTTCGCAGTAGAACCAGTAAGAGTTCGTTGAAAAAGACGTAGGAAAATAGAGTCATCCATCAAAGAGTTGGATGAACACCATAGGTGAAAAGTCATAACATGATTGTTCGGGTCCTCTCCCACCTTGCCATCGAATTTGGGAATGTTCGATGGAAGCTTGGCTGGAATAACGGGCCATTGGGGAGAGTGACGAATAGGATCATTCAGAATCCTAGACAAATCTGGAAAATCCAAAGTAGCAAGAAAAGGTAACTGTCAATTGACTTGTGGGTACTGGTGACTTTGGGGTGGAAGCCCTGTTAGCAAACTAGTAGGCCCATATGCAGTTTGCCCATAATGGGAAGACCCCGGCTGATTTGGTGGTGGTTGGAGAGGATAGTAATTCCAAGGATTGTAACCTTGAGTTTGAGTAGGGACCTGAGGTTGAGTATTTTGACCCTGACCCCAAATAGGATTTGGTATACCTGAATATGGTTGGCCTATAGTAGGAGTAGGCTGTTGCCCCCCAGTCGTTTGAGGAAGATTTTGGAGCATCTGAGTCCAATATTGGGCCAAAGCAGGAGGTATATTTTTTCCAAAAGGTGGGGTTGGTCCCCCTATCGTAGGTGGAGTTCCAATCGGAGGTTGTGTTCCAATCGAAGGTTGAGTAGTAATTGGAACATGTTCGGTAAAAGGAGGTTGAAACGTTCCACCTTGTCCACCAATGGGAAGCTGCAAGTTTGGTGCAACAGATGGAATAGTACCACTAGGATGAGGAATGCCAGAAGGAAATTGAGGGAGTGTTGGAATAAAACCAGGAATAGGATGCCCATGAAAAGAAGGACCACCAGGGGTACCAGAAGGGGTTTGCGGAGGTGTTGGATTCAAATCATTCAACAAAGCATTCAACGCATGGTAACCGGGTGGTAGCATCGGAGTAACATTGGGTGTTCGTTGGGTGTTTATAGGAGGAAGTCCAACTGTAGTGAACCCAGTTGGGACACTCGTAGTGTTCACGAGATGGGCCATCTCAGCAGGGAGAACAAAGTGATAAGTGGTATTTACCGGTACAGTCTCTGTCTCAGAAAACACCGGAGGGTTGATTTCAGAGACCACAGGCGAACCAGGACTAAAAAGAGTCCTGCGGAAATCACCTGTAGACCAAAAAGGATCTTGGCCTTCTGCACCAGGAAAAGGCCCAACGGGTGATCCGGAAGAAGTAACAACTAAGTCCCTAGACGAATTTAATCGCACAAAAGGTCATTCAGCATGGCGAATTCGAAAGTCTTCTCTAGTATTGGTAATTCTAAAAGGTTCTAGAGATTTAGTTGATTCCACTTGTGGTGTGGTGACAACTGGGACTTCACTTGTTTCGACATGTGGTGGTGTAACAATTGGGACCTCACCCTGGTGAGGAGAGCCCTCAAGTGTACTGGTAGGCAAAGGTTGAGAATCGTCCAGATGTTTTAGAGATAAACCTTGCATCCTACGTGAATGTCGTGGGGGAGCAATTGTAAACGAGTGACAAGATCCGTGAAGAAATTCTTAAGGTCAACTTCGAGAAACAAACAACATGCACTAGTAAACAAAATCTAGGAAGCAATCACCAGTCAAACAAGACCTTCTAATTTCGAAGCCACTAGTTGGTGATGAAATCCAATGTCGCAACAATGAGACGAGAAGGGGTGGGGCTATTGTGGAAAAGTTACGCTGACGACCTACTTAACGGACTTACACCCTGGTGCAAGCTCCCACACATAATCGTGGGTATACCCTCCAAGGAGCCCGGGTGAGTTTGATCAACGTCAATTCCAGGTACTGTGAAGACTTTCCCCTCCACAGTCACCTTGGGTAAGAACCTAGAGAGATAAGCCACTAGGGTCACCACAAACAATAGTAAAACCTGGGGGAACAGTCGTCAGTCCAATCCACACGCAAGGGTAGGGTATCTAGCCCGAAATCAACTCAAAAGGCTTCCACTCATCATCGTGGGTATACCTCTGAGTGACCCCCGTAATACGTGCAATCTCTACACTGATGTCAACAAAGTAGGGTGAGTAACTCTACCAACACCAATACGACCTAGTGCTTGACCCTTGTGTTAGAAGGGCTTCCCAGGAAAATATGTCGCAAATGGAATTTAACACTCCCTAACTCAAGATGCTATTGTGTGTTTTGAGATTTTGGAGAGTGTATCTCTCTTCCTACTCCAAAGAACTAGCCTAGCTAAATGTTGGTGTAAAAGAGCCCTAGAAAAGAGTTACTAGATAAATTTTAAGATTACGCAATGTTTTTAAGAGCTGTTGTCTACTCAAAGGTAACGGAAGTGAAACTCATGTTGTATGACTCTAACCCAATAATGCAAGGATAAGAATGAAATATATCACTTTTTGTTCGATGAATCCTATATATGGGAGAGAGAAGTTTTCCAGATCAACCATGAACTATATGAAAAATTTTCTTTCAAATATCAATGCAAACAATCACTTATTGAATGACTATTCTCTATGTTTCTCTTTTTCAATACTTCAACAATCTCTAAAATTTGATTTTCAATGTTTTGTAAATGACAAAAAAACAATTTAATGAAAGAAAAACCTTTGTGTTCACTTTCCAAAAAGAACCCTCACTATATCAATGAGAGAGCAGAAAATCAAATAAGAAAGAATCAAGCAATAACAACCCAATCAATTCTTTCAATGAAAGAAAAAATAAACAACAAACCAAATAGTCTTCTCAATGCAAACCAAAATGTTCTTTCGAACTAATAAGCAAATGAGAAAAACTAAGAAACTTAACTTTCAACCAATCACTGGTTCTTGACTAATCAAACACACTCAAAATATGAAGTCAGACAGAATGATTTTGCTAGGAAGAGTCAAGAAACGAAAGTCAAGTCACAAATGCCAAGAAAAGCCTTGAAACCCTAAAACTATTCACGCATGCAAACTAAAGCAAGAAAGGTATCAATCAATAGTCCAAGAAACCCATAAGATGTATTTCAACTGATCTGGGTAGTTAGAAAGACAAAAACTCAAATTCCAAATTTTGAAAAAGACTGTTCGCAAGCAAGCAATATAACACAGTGCGAGAATCTATGATTCGCGCAGGCAACCTTTGAGCAAGGTGCGAGAACCTCGCACTGAACCCTATGAACAGGGTGCGAACCTGACCAGTTCTCATAGGATGCAATGGAGTGCAGTGCGAGAATTCCTGAACATGTCAAAAAATTTAAAAAAGGAGATAAAATTCAAGAAGGCTACTGGACTCAGAAGGTTTATCAGGATATCCTGAAGACTCAGAGACTGATAGGACAGGAAAAAAATGAAATCAGAGCAAATGGCCACAGAAAAATATCAAAAGCCACAAAGAAAATGGGATTTTTCCCCAGTGGAGTCGCCAATTTTGTTATTGGATAAATCCGTAAGTGCGGATACAAACCGATCTCCCTAGATCCACCTAGATCTAGAACAAAACAAGACAGAATAATACTCTTTCCCTAGATTTTGACTATTGAATGAACTAGGAGGCAAGAATCATGAACATATAGTATGATCGCTTCCTTGGGTCTTTGTTGTTCCAATTTCTCTCCAATGCTCTTGCGCAACCAAGACCAGGACAGCTCAAACCAATCGAAGTGAAAACAACTCAATATATTCAACAGTTAATCTATGTATATGATCAAGGAGTTATACAATAAAGTAGACATATCTTTATGGGAAAGAGACATATTACTGTATCATATTGATTGAAAGCAAAGATTACAACCTGAGCCTTGATGTTGCAAACCTCCTTTCGATGACCCTTGGCTCTGACACACACACTTGCTCACTTGCATGAAGAAGATCAACCACCTTTGATAAACTTGCTGGAGTTCTCTAGCTGTTGTAGCATCAGTCCTTCATACAATCTTTCACTAATTCTCCAATGTCTTCTTAACCTTGTTTGCTTCTAACCTTTTCCATGAGAATTCCCTCAATATATAGAAGAGAATGAATTAGTTACTTGGATAAGAATGATCCCAAAATATCAGGAAATCTAGTACTTAGATAACCATTCGAATGCCATCTCATCTTTCTAGAAGATTTCCTTCTAGAATCTTTGAGAATTCATCCTTTTTCCCTTCTTTAGAAAGTGTTCTCACCCTAGCAGTTAGACACAGTGTGAACTTCTCGCACCCTGGCTTAAGGTAGCCTGCGAGAATCATGCATTCTCGCAGGCAAATGTATTGGTAGCCTGCGAACCTTCCTCAAAAATGTGATTTCTGGAAAGAGATGAAGGTAACTTTTCTCACCATCATCAATACATCATCATGATGACCAAAATCATGGGTAACACTTACATTATCTAGTTCTCCTCATTTGTCACCAAAGGTATGAGTCCTACCCCATACGCCATTATTATGTCATTTTTGCATAATTATTAGGAAGGAACGCATTACTATCAGTCACTATCATTGCAACACAAGAATCTAGTAGTTGCAACACTCCAAGTAGTGGAAACACCTATTTGTTGCAACTTGAAGATGATATAGTTTCTAGCGTGAAAAAACATGTTGCGATTCTGGGTGAAAAACCCAATTGCTACAACTCAAGGTGCATCTGCGATTGTTGTAATTCCATACAAAACAATTATAACTAAAAGCATGATTTTCATGCTGCGACTTCAGAAATAGCTCACAATCCCATTGGTCAATGTTGTAGTTGGAAATTGGGAGCTGACAATTGGGAACCAATCTCCATGAGAGAAAGCGACAGAAGACAAATATGTGACTAGAAGAATTGGTTACCTATCGAGTAAGCATACGTATGCAATTAAAAGAATCAATGTAACCAGATGAATAACCATATTCTCATGGATTTCCATCCACTAATTATATAATTTTAGAACCATATTCACTTTGTATAAAATCCTCAACTCCATAAGAGCTAGAGGAGGAAATTATTTGGGCAATTACATTTTTATATTGTAACTTTCAACTTACGACGATATAAATCCGGTTTCATCTTTCTACTTGCGTGTTGATGTATTGGTTGATCGTGTGATTCTGGTTACTTAATCCAGTAGCTCACCTAAAGGGGTAGCCCCCCCTCATTAGTCAAGTACTTCTTGTAACAATAATGTTAGAATTAGCATTTTACTTATGTTCAATTATTTTATTGTGTATCTTCTTTCAATTGTTATGATTCAAGGTCCGTAAATTTATTCACATGTTGTGTATGTTTTTTGGTTTATGGTTTCTCTAGAATCATAGTGTGATTCTCATATTTCCAAATTATCTTTCAGACTATTGTTATTTCCAGTATACATAACAATGTTACGATTTATGAGTGGCTTGGTTTTCTAAGTTTAGCATTTTACAACATCACAATTGATATGCTCTTTTCATAGCTACAATTCGTGTCTCTTCAATTTTTGGTTATAATAGAACTCAATTGTTATGATTCACATTTTTGTAACTCAGTTATATTTCTTTTTGTGTTTCAACTCACGTTTCTACAACTTCCCTTGCAATTGCATTTAGTGTGTTTCCTGTATGATTCGCTTTAGGTTTAGTCTCTACAATTTTGGATTGACATTATTGGATTAATATTGAATGAATGAACACTTAATTGTTGTGACAACACAAGGCCTTCATTATGCTCAAGTAGGTCACCAATAGACCATAAGCTTCATTTCTACAAAGTGATTTTAATTCCTGCAATTTTGATTTCAATTTCCGCAAGAGTGATTTTAATTATTGAAAGTGTGATTTTAATTTCTGCGAGAGTAATTTTAATTCCTGCAAGTGTGATTTTAATTTTTGCAAGATTGATTTCAATTCCTACAAGAGTGATTTTGATTTCTGCAAGTGTGATCTTAATTTTCTGCAAGTGTGATTTCAATTCTCGCAAGTGTGATTTAATTTATCTACAGAATCTTAGACCTTAGCATAGGTTGGTGGCTTAATTAAGTATTATGAGTCTTTGAATTGTGACATTAAAGTGCTACAACACCACAGTAAAAACACTACTCTTCTTGCATAGATTGTGCACGATAGTTTGTAAGTTCCATACAAGTTCTGAATTGATAACTAAATGTACAACTCTTCATTTTCTTACTAAGTTAATTATAAATTAATTGAAAGGTCCATCAATAATATTTCTTCTTGAAAACACGATAGATTTTATGGTATCTTGGGGAGTTTTCTCTCTCATCACAGAAATTGGTGTTTGCAACTGTTATAGAGTACATGATGATGATAGGTGCAATCCCAACAACTAATATGTTCTTTTTTTCCTTGGTCTATGTGTGAGACATCTTATCACGTGGGTATAATCTCCTTGAGGCTCTAGAGGAATTTGAATTTATCCAACTACCATAGTATGAGCACTTACACTTTCACAGGTTTTTTAGAGGTAAAGGATATTTCGATCATGTCTTAACAAAAGTGTTATATTTTACATTTTACCTTAACCCTATGTAATAAATTCTTAGTGTGCTACAACATCGGCTTGGTCAAAATCATACGAACTCCATTAATTATTTGAAAAAAGTTGTATGCTTGTTATTGTTGGTGTGTGGTCGGAGGCATGGGGTATATTGTGGAAACTTTCTCTGATCATGTCGTCATTGGGAGGATTGACGGGGAAAATTATTTTGAAACATGTAGAAGAGTCAGAGTATTCTGATGATAATCTTTTTCTAGAATCTTGACTTATTCTTTGAGTGTTGTGTCGAAAATAAGGGGGGATCAGGTAATGCATTCAGTTAATAAAAACCTTATACGTTAATTTTCTATCAAGAGAATTTCTATGGATTATTCGGGGATGTCGAACTCTCCCGACGATGATTACTTTTAAAACATTTGTTTCCCCTTGAGAAACATGCTAAGGGAGGTAGGTAACCCATTCAATTGATAAGGTCTTCAATTGTTCGTTTATTTGTATATCCCATGTTAACTACTATCTCACCAATGAATTTACTTTACTTGTTTGAATGAGTATGCATATGTCAAAAGGCCACATGGAGGATCAATTGGGATGAGGTAATATATCATATGAAGGAGATGAACAACATGTACCGACAAGGTGGCTTCCCAACGATACATCTTGGGTACTTTGTTGATAATGTAGATGAAAACCTTTGTTACATTCTCCAATGACAAGGTGGTATGCTTAAGAAAAGGTGTGCCAAAGAAATAAGGCCTCATAGCATGTATAATTTGTAGTAAATATTTGTGCTTAATTGAATTACAATGCAAAATTGTTGTAGAGGGCCGCCTTCCACATCATACAGTGATTGGTTCTTAAAAGCTTGAAGGACTAATCTCCTTCTAACTTGTATGCACAAAAGATATGTCATGTTGTATTTTTTTGTACGCGATCATCATCAGAAGATTTATCGAGAGGGGGACTCAACAAATATGGATGAATTTCATGCTATCCACCTCGATGAAAAAAATGGGAGGGGATTGAAAAGTGTGCATTGATTAAAATCATGTATAGAATACATGAGATATAGAGTGAGGGATCCACCTATATATGCTTACAACAATTGTTTTACGAAGAATTTGAAGTCTAGTCTTTTCTTGACACGTGTGCATGAAATACATAATGATTGGAAAAGACATATGGACCTTGCGTCGAATGGGGTATTGTCGTCAAGAGAAGTGGTTGGGAAAATCATGCATGCTAAGTGTGCTTCCCCAATGATATCATTGAGATAGTGTCGTCACTGGGAAAAGAAGTTAGTAGATATAAATAGTGTGATGCCATAGATGAAGGCATGATGACGCTTAAACAAGGGTCATATAGGTCAGGAATTGAGCACATTCCTACAAATGGGACTCACAAGAAGGGGATTAATTTTCTGATTGGATATGTAGGGGAAGCAATGATCAATCTAATCTAAAGGACCGTTGTCTTGCTCACTATTTCCTTGGACAAACTTCGAATATTATGTACAAAATGTAGTCTTATGAATGAATAACTAGTTAGATTAGTAGTGATAAGTACCTTGCTAAAATTTCAGTAGGTGGGTGGCCACTAAAGCCCTCTAAGATAAATAATTTTAGTGGGTTGTTGTGAATGTCACAACACTATGCTCGAGAAAGGTTTGACTAACCTTTCCATTGTATACACCAATATGATAATACCAACATTGAGGAAGGATCAACCGAACCTCCTCCATGGTCATTATCCATGAGAATTCTATGTTGGAGGAAGGGTTGGCCAAGAAATAGTGCAATCATTATTCCGTTCACAAAGCCATTGGTACCAAACAAATTGATTAGGTTCTAAATACAAGGATGAGAGAGTTACTTTTTTTAAATTTGGCACTTGATGTACATCAAATAATCTCCATATAGAATATCCATGTTATAAGATCTTTTCCATCAAATTTACTCATATCAATCTTGGGAATGAAGTGTTCCTTTGTGCTAAGTTGAACCCAAGATTATGCAAACCTTGGAGTGATGAATAATCATGATTATAGGATTCAATCTTTATTCTCTCCACATTTGTTAAGATATTCTCCATATGTGACTGGGGTTCAAAAATTTTGTTCTCCTTATTTCATGATTTCTTTGTGTCCCAATATCACCTTTATGTATCCTCTCATCTAGGATATGTAAGATCATGTCTCCCATGGAATTTAGTAAGTATTCCATCTTTTGATCCCTAGAATTTTGTAATTGTTCCATCTTTTGATCAATATAATTTTGTAATTGTTCCATATTTTGATCCATTTCCCCTTTAAGTAATTCTTGTAAACATGTGAAATCAACCCTTTTCAACATAGTATCACCAATTTCACTAAATTGGTTCCTCAATAGGGATATTTGGTGCCCTAAGTCTTCAATTTCAGGTGTCGTGTGTGAGTTCTATGGAGGTTTAGCGGGAACATAAATTTCTTAAAAATCATTTTCCATGTGATAAAATAATAATAATCATGTTTTCTCTCTTTATCACAATTTTTGAATCACCAAAAAGAGATATTTCAATCAAAATGTATTCTAATATCAAGTTAAAATACCTTCAAAAATCTTGGTTTGTAGATTGTCTTGTTGGCCAACCTTTCTCTTGAAGTATCTCTAAAATTTCATCCTCTCTGAAACTCAATTTTTGATATTATTAGAATGATATGTCTTCTATGCAATGCCATAGGTTTAACCAAATCCAATGTGCCAAGATATTTAGTTATGACTACTTTCCTAAAACTTGTTGTTTTTGTCCCTTTCAAAAGAGTGAATTTGTACAACCTTCCACATGTCAAATTTTTCTAATCTACCTATAAAACTTTGAGATAAAATAATATGATCTATTTTCTTTCCAATGGAAATGGTGGCACTCAATTTGGACTTTTCTGTATTTAGATATGATGAATAAGCATTCCTCCTTTTCCCCTTATGTTGTATGGGAAATATGGATATTGTAGAATGTTGCAATCTTCAAGGACTACTATCACACAATGTTTCAATGGTGATTATAGAGGAATTTTTCACCAGTGAACAAAATTCAATTCTTATGAGGGATTTTCCTGGAACCATAGGTTTACCTTAACATGGTGCTTAAATGTGTAGTTGCATCTAGAGGGATTGTATCAAATGATCTTATGACCCATGCACACATAAGTGGATAAAATACCAACTATATGTCTTTAGAATTGTTATTCCAATGCATAATCTTTAGAATATATATATATATAATCTATTTTTAAGGTCATGGCTAAGCCACGCCAAATTGGTGTATGAGACCCTCTTGTTTGTGGGACAAGGAACCCCCTCTGCCCAGCGATTTGACTGGTAAAGTCTACGGAGGTATACATATGATCCAGGTGGATATCGGTGGCCACCCACCTTCTCCAACTGGCCCAAAACATGTTTCTGGCAATTTTGGTAATTTACTATTTTTAGCAGTTTTAACTTCCGGGGCCAT
>JZKD02S0344980.1:1271077-1288960 GCA_000966675.3 Picea glauca | reverse complement strand
ACAAAGGATTTTTCTATGGATATTGTTTTTTCTTTTCTAACTTTGGTCACAAAGTTGTAAACTATTCTTTAAGATTCAGATATGAGAAATCAAGACACTCAAGGAATAGATATTTGTTGCAACAAGGAATGAGACAACTAAGTAACAAACAACCATAGACTTCAAATCATGTGATGGTTGGGAAAAGGACACAACTTAAGAATAACAATCGTTATGATCCTTTATTCAATGAACCCAAATGTTACACCTACCATAATTATGGACATAAAGCTGTAGACTATCGCTTAAGGAAATATGAACCAGATTTGAATCCCTCAGCTGAAAATGTCAAGGTTTGGAAGAAGAAATAAAATGACAAGTGTGGATTAGTGTTGTCAACTCAAAGACAAAAGAATCCCTAGTATATTGACAGTGGATTCTCCAAACATATGACAGGAGACAAAAGTAAGTTTATGTCTCTAAGTAAAAGCATATAAGGAAATGTAGCCTTTGGAAATGATGCTCCAGGTAAAATCAAGGGTAAAGGGAGGTGAGGTTGAGTAATGGTAAAGGAAAAGCCCAAGATGTTCTGCTTCTAGATGGATTGAAACATAGTTTTCTCAATGTAAGTCAAATGTGTGACAGAGGATGTGAGGTGGTGTTCACTTCCAAAGATTGTAAGATAAAGTCTATAAACTTAGGAGAAGGGGTGGCTAAAGGCATAAGAACAGAAAATAATGTATATGTACTGAAAGAAGATAGATAAGAGTGTCATCTAAGAAAACATGATGAGAGATGATCATGGCATAGGAGACTTGGACATCTAAACTTTGACCACTTAATCAAGCTCAAAAATCTTGAGGCAATAAAATATCTTCTTAGAATATCAAAGACACAAGATTCTGTGTGTAAACCCTGCTAAGTAGGAAAACTAACCAAGACACAGTTTAAATCCAAGATCTCTACTTCAACAGAGAAAACACTCCAATTAGTTCATATGGATTTATGTGGAACATCAATACAAGAAGGTATAGGGAAGGAAAACTACTTCATGTTGATCATTGATGATTACTATAGACTCATTTGGGTTTCTTTTCTCAAAGAAAAATATAAAGCATTTGAGAAATTTAAAATATTTAAGGCTTTAACTGAGAATTAAACATGCAACAGATTAAAGGTTGTAAGATATGACAGAGGAGGAGAATTTATGTCAAGCAATTTTAAGGAATTCTGTGATAAAAATGGGATCAAGAGAGAATACACCATCCCAGGAACTCCACAACAAAATGGAGTAGTTGAGAGGAAAAACAAAACAGTTTATTAAATGGCCAGGTCAATGATGAATGAGAATAACATTGGTCAAACATATTGGGTAGAAGCAATACACACAATAGTCCATGTTCTTAACAAGGCCCACCTCAGACCACACAGTGACAAGACACCTTATGAACTATGGTATGGAAGACCTGCTTCAATTGAACACTTCAAAGTCTTTGGGAGTAAGTGCTACATAAAGAATAATAATGAAAACCTTGGAAAATATGATGACAGGGCTGATGAAGGCATCTTCTTAGGGTATTCTACAAACAGTAAGGGATACATATGTTGTAATAAGAGGCTGCATAAATTGGTTGATTATATTGACATAAAAGTTGATGAAGGAGTCCCAGTAAGAGAGGTGAACAGTACTGAATCAACAACATAGGATATAGGTGAAGTTGAATATGAACAGGTACAAGAATCAAAACAAGAATAATCTGAGTTAGATGAAGATGCAAATACTCAGGCAGACTCAAATCAACAGACAACATCAAATTCTTCCTCCATAATTACTCAAAATAACCATCCTGCAAGTCAGATAATTGGTGAGAAAGACAAAGGTGTACAGACCAGGAGAAGGATAATAAAAAACAATGAGCAATCAGATATAGCCTTCATATCCATGGTAGAACCCAAGAACTTCAATGAAGCCAATGAAGATGAAAATTGGTTAAAATCAATGAATGAGGAACTAGACCAGTTTGAAAAGAAGGACACTTGGGAACTCGTTCCTAGGCTAGCAGATAAAAATTTAATAGGATCAAAATGGGTGTACAAAAATAAGATGAATGAGCAAGGAAATATTGTAAGAAATAAGGCTAGATTGATATGCAAAGGATATGCTCAAATAGAAGGATTGGATTTTGATGAAACATTTGCACACGTAGCAAGATTAGAAGCTATTAGAATGTTTCTTGCCTATGCTTGTCATAAACAGTTTAAAGTCTATTAGTTGGATGTCAAGTCATCTTTTCTAAATGGAGATCTAAAAAAAGAAGTCTATATGGAACAACCAGAAGGTTTCCAACTGTTAGATAACCCTGACTTTTTCTACAAGCTAAAGAAAACCTTATATGGGTTGAAACAAGCTCCTCATGCTTGGTATCATAGACTAGATACATATCTTCAAGACAAAGGGATCAAGGGAGGAATAATTGACAACAATATATATATCAAAACAAAGGGAAATGATTTTCTCATTGTGTTGGTATATGTAGTTGACATCATCTTTGGTAGTAATAATGCTTCATTAGTACAATGATTTTCTTCTACCATGCAGTCTGAATTTGAAATGTCTATGATAGGGGAACTGCCATTTTTTCTTGGTTTGCAAATTTCTTAGAGGTCTGAGGGAATATTTCTTTCTCAAGAAAAATATCCAAGAGAAATGTTGAAAAGGTTTCAAGTGGAAGATTCTAAACCTATGAGCACACCCATGGTCACTGGATGTAAGTTAATCAAGGATGATGTCTCAACTGATGTTGATCAGAGTTCATATAGGTCTATGATAGGAAGCCTATTGTACATCACAACATCCCATCCAGACATAATGCATGCAGTTGGAATGGTAGGAAGGTATCAGGCCGCACCTAAACAGATTCATTTTTTAGTTGTCAAAAGAATATTCAAATACCTGAAAGGAACAATGGACTATGGCCTATGGTATCCTAGGAATTGGAATTTTCAACTATCAGTCTATTCAAAGGTTGATTGGGATAACTGCGTGGATGAAAGGAAAAGCACGAGTGGAGGTGCATTCTTCTTAGGAGATTCCATTGTATCATGGTTGAGCAAGAAGAAAGGTTCCATTTCCTTATCAACTACAGAGGTTGAATACATTGCAACTACCACATGATGTACCCAAGTGTTGTGGATGATTCAGACATTTGCAAACTTGGAGGTAAATTATACTGCACCGATCCCAATCCATTGTGATAATACCAGTGCAATTAATGTGTCAAAGAATCTTGTCTTTCACTCCAAGACCAGGCATATACCCATCAAGTATCACTTCTTGAGGGAACATGTAACCAACTCTGTGGTTTTTTTGCATTATATTCCATCCAAAGATCAAATTGTTTATATCTTCACTAAATCGCTTGCACAAGCTCAACTTGATTATCTACGCCAGAAGTTGGGCGTGACCCCACTATTAACCTAAGAGAGTCCATCCTATTAGGGGGAGTATGTGTTGGTTGAATATCTGATACCTCTGAAAAGTACTACAACAACTCAGGGGGATCATGTTTTCTTTGACATTGATGTCAAAGGGGGAGAAAAGGTGTGGATGCTACAGTTGGAGGCCTAAGAAGAATAGTGCAACCGTTCATGGTTACCATCAATGCCAAAGGGGGAGATTGTTGGCATTTTTATAGGCATAGTGTGCTTGTCATTTATGGTAAGAACAACAACGACGTTGGAAGGATTATAGGAAGAGTGTGCATGGCAAGAATAGTAGCAAAGACACAAAAGAGAAATCTTGAGAAGCTCAGGAAGAATAGTGTGAGTATGCAGAGATCAAAGCTCGGAAAGAAGCGTAAGCTCAGGAGGAGAAGTGAACATTATGCAAAGACGAGAAAGATTAGAAGAGATAAAAGTTTCTAGAAGCACAGACAAGGTCCAAGTCATCAGGGATCGTATAAGGATAAAAGGTCGTGGCCTATGACACTTAAATATTTGAGAAAGCCAAAGCTCAGGAGGAGGAGCGATAGTGGCCGTTGGATCACCAATCCCGAATACCCGATGTCCGTTAGATCAAAGTCCAGTGACCAAAGGAAGTGCAGAGGAGAAGTACATATATAATCCATTAGATCTAAGCGCCGAGGACCAACAGTCATTGGATCCATAGGACACATGGCGAGAGATCAGCATTTCGCTGACTCGCGAGCTGGAGAATTCAAAGGTGAGAGTTGTAGGAACTCGCGATATGCAAAATCGTGAAATGATCTGAGTCATCAGATCACCAAGGATTTGGACCGTTGATCGGATATGAAGTCCGAGTCCATGATATTGATCGCAGTAATCGATCAGAGGGAGAGATATCGACCGTTGATCTGATATGAAGCACCTCAAAATTTCACGAGTTGGGAATTTTGAGGAAACTCATAGCAGGAATTTCCGATATGAGAAATCGTGATGCACCCCTCTTGCTTGGACCCTGGTCACAACTGGTAGTCACATTGATGAAGGTTAACGAAGGATCTAGCATGTCGCTAGGCTCTACAACGAAGATCACCAAAATCGCTAAATTCGTTTTCGAATAGGGTTGTGGTCACAACCAACAGTCACATCAATGGAAGAGAAGGGAAGGAGCTAGCATTTCTAGGCTCCACCTCAGAGTTTCACAAGTTGGGAGAATCGAGGCAACTCATAGCACAATTTCGTGAAACACGATATCCTGACGAGATCTGGGTTGTTGGATCACGGAGGATCATGGATCATTGATCCGACACAAAGCATTGAATCGAGAATAGGGAGTTGGAAGAATCAGGGTTGGATCATGTCCAAACACCCGACATGCAAGGTCGTGATCCGACTTTATTCGTTGATGGAGGAAGGAGAGATATGGTCCACATACTTGAGAGGGAAGATCTGAACCGTCTGTTCAAGATCTAGCGCTCACTAAAAGAATATCGAGAAGTGCCTTTGAATAGGTGTTTGGTCACCGTCGGTGGTCATGTGAAGGAAGGGGCTTAGAAGCCAAAGAAGCCATAATTGACTGGTTGTAACTGTCAGAACGAAGTGATTGTATTGGCCAAAGAGCTCAAGGAGCTGGAGGGTGATCGCGAGAGAAGCTGAAGAGTCTCGAGGTAACTGCCAGTGGAATGAAGACTCGTCATAGAGACAATTGACAGATTGAAACGTGTTGAAGTCTGTAACTGCAACAGACAGGATAAAGTTCGACTGTGATAGAGAAGATGAAGAGTCAATTTCCAGAGAAGATAAGGAATCACAACATAACACCCAATAATTATGAATGCATGGAGCTAACCACCAGGGCTGACGAAGAGTTGCCATGATAATCAGGCAGAGGACTCGACATGACAAAAACATGCAGAACAGAGAATTAAAATAGTATTGTGAGTTAGCTATGCAGATATGAGGAAGAGATGTAGTAAAAGGGAAAAAACTGTGATGTTGTAAACAACATGCAGAGGCATTGTGCAGAGCAGGAAGTTGGTGCACAGAGAATATAGAAACGCAGAACAAAGAAGAGATGGTTGTTGTTGTTGAGTGTGTTTCATGGGGGTAGAAGCATGTTGTGTGCATGAGCTAAAGCGCATAGAAGAGGCGTGGTGCATAGAATGGAAAGAAGAAAAAAATCATAAAGCGCAGAAGAAGAAAGGAACAATAATGCATATCTAAGAGAAGAAAAGAAAGTGCAACAGATGCAAGGAGAGAGATATTGATGCAGACAGGGAAGAGCAGTGTAACAGAACAATGATGAGACTGGTAAGCCATAGATAAATGTTGTATCACTATGATAAATTCAAGAAAGAAAAGATTTATATTTTAGGGTGTTAGGGAGGTGCTAGGGAGGATTGGGTTCTTGAACACAGGGAGGTGTAGCTTCCATCTAGTTGTAGCCAGAAAAACCAGGGTGGCAGGGTGGTGCAAGGGAGAACTATTGTTCTCTATTATATAGGTCGGTGCCTGTGTGACTGTAAGTTGGTGCTTCCATCCAGTTGGTGCTGGAACACTTAGGGATTTGGTACTTCTTTCTAGTGGGTGCTATAGAAACTAGGGAGTTTGTGCTTCCTTCTAGTAGGTGCTAGAGAAACCGGAGAGTCGGTGCTCTCAGCAAGTTGCATCTTGCAAAATAGAGGTGGTAGCCTCACAATGAGTTGGTGCTCATAAGAATGATAATTTACATAATATAAAGATTACTTATCATATCAAGAAGACGAGGCTTTTTCCCCTTTATGGGTTTCCTCAGGAAATATATGGCTCTGTGTGTTTCATGTGTGTGATTGATGGTGAATACTCTATTGCTTACTTTACTAAATTATTGTGATCATCATTGAGTGATTTGTAATCAGATTTAAAATGGGCATAATTGTTTAAGAACAGTAACAACAGATTCACCCCCTCCCCTCTCAGTTGTCTGACAAATTATGCATCCATTAATGCAAATGTGCCATGCGTTTTTGTATCCCTTAGTGGAAATTTCCAAGGTATGGCGCACATATTCAAATGTTTTTAATGCATTTCCTTATTTTTAATATGGACTTATATAACATATTATTCCACATGCATTTTGAGTGGCATGGTCCAATGAGGTTTATGAGATTAAAAAAAAATGGAGTGTAAGTTTCAATAAATTAGAATCCTTGGCGGGGGAACTCCACTAATGGATGGTAATGAGGTGTAGTGGAAGACATAAATTAAAGATCAATATTCTTATGGTAGTGAGAAAATGAAACCTTTAGAGAACAAGTGGTTGACTATTTGAAAAGTTGGAGAAATTGAAAGCAAAATTGAATGTGATTATGTGGTTGTACAGCGTAAACTTAGCAATCTATGGAATATCATTTAAATATATAGGATATTAAAGAATACTTTTAATTTTACTATATATATATATATATATATATATATAAATCTTAAAATATTTTTTATGAACTCTCTTCCCACTACATATTTCCAATTTAAAAGCCCCCTATTTTAAATAGATATCCAAGGTAGCCATTTTTTGTGACATTTGTAATACCCTTTTTAGTTTTACCCATAATATGGTCACATGACACAACTCTTATAATCCCTATATAAATATTATGCAAATTGATGGACTACATGTTTTTCCTTTTTGTCTTCCATATTTAATTTAACCAACAAAATGATCAAAGATTCATGGATATTTTAATAAGACTGATTTTTTTGCATCATCCAATGAGGTTAAAAAGTTCCAAGTTATCTAAATCATGCCTACTTTTTTCTTTCTCAAAGGAAAAAAAAAGAAAAGATATTAATAGTAGAGAGGTTGGATTTTCTATCATTAGTATATTAATGTCTACATCACACTCCTTAGTGGTTGTAACAAATCATTTCTAAAAGATAAATTTGTAGATTCCTATGACCCTTTATTTGGTTATACCCATTGAAGGTTCAATTCAGAGTTCTTCCACCAAGTAGTTTTTCCTTATCTTAGAAAATCATGAAATTTATAATGATTTTTTTGTTCAATCCTTGATTTTAGTGTGTCCTATATTGATGGGAGAATACAAACAATAGATTGGTATGGGAGAGTTGGAGGATATTATAAGCCCTCTATTGCTTGTGAAAATGTATAAAATAATGTATATGTGAGATCTTCTTGGTTCTCAAGAGAAGTTTCTAGGAAACAAGGAAGAGGAAGCAGAACATTTGAGGAGAAAACATACATTGTTATGGATCTTTAATAGTGTAGTCCATTCCATTACGAAGCCACCTATTCAACCCCCTTCAATACATAATTAAAAACACATGATAATTAATTTGAACTTCCTCCCTTCTGTTATCAAATTATAAAACCCCTAATATGTAGATGTTTTTAAATTATTAAAATGTCCATTGGCTGCTATATACTAGGAAATATACTTCTTTCATTTTTTTATTTTAAAACCCCCAATATGAATTCATATGATATAATATTTCTGAATTGGAGCAACCTCCAAGTGTAGTCACAATATATTAAAAAATGGTTATGAAAACAACAATTAGAGAGGAAGGATTGGTTGGAACAAAATGATTATGAGGACAGTCGACGGTGAAAAAAATAATAGTTGCAACTGTTGTGAACGAGAATGAATGTGGAGATGATAAACAGAAGAGTGAATAAATAAGAAGTGTTATAAATAAATGAAGAAATATAATTTCTTGCAAATTGTTATAATGTTGTCAGCAAATTTTGAGGTTGTTAGAGTGTAGACAAATAATTGGTAGATTTTGTTAGATAAGTAGTAGGAAGAACACTTAGTTAGATAGGTATTTGATCTCTATAAATCCTATACATGTGCATTTATATCCCTATTCAACATATGAAATAGGGAACCAATACTTTCTCCACATAGTTCCATTTGTTATGTGTGTTTAATTTAAGTTTTGGTATTAGAACTTGGCATGAGAGGTTGTGATGAAGAGGTGTTATGTGAGAAGAGTACAAAATAGTCATGAGAGTGATAAAATCTTATATGGAGTGATATAACTATTTATTAAGGTGAGGATTTGTGTGCCATTTAGAGGATCCTCTGTTGTCATAGGGAGATGCCAACAAGAGGAAGAATTGTTGAGAAATTGAGTTTACATTTGTGAAAGAGTGAGCCACCATTGTTGTGGGTGTAGACACATAAGATAAATACAAGTTGTGTGTTCAGTGTGTTGAATGGTATGGTTCACTACAAGAAGAACACATTCTAGCAGATGTTTTTTGTGGAAGTTTTTAGCGTTACAAAATTTGGCAAAATTTTCAAAAAAAATCCACTACAACCTCCTCTATTGGTTGCAAAATATTTAGTGGAAGTTTTAATGGATGTTCCATATAACTTGAAAATTTTGGGTGGGCAGATGTTGTATTAGAGTTTTTTTTTTTTTTTGGTGTTGACATTGTCAAAATGCACCAGTTGTAGTCTTGACAAACCCGCCCCAATGCGTTAATACAATATAATTGTCTCTTTGATTTAATATAATGCAAACGACCTGATGCATTAATATAATTATTTTGCACCTGTATCACCTTTTTTTTCATATGTAGAGCACCGATGCTCTTATAAATCCGACAATAGTTCCTCCTTGTTTGTGTATAAAGCATCGAAGCTTTTTAGTTTTTGTATGCACTGGTACGTTTTTGTTATAGTGAGCACCGATGCATTTACAATATAGTGAGCATCGATGCGATTAATTTATCTTGAGGCCTGATGTGTTTACTATAGTGTGTGCCCTAGTGTTTGTATAATTAGTATGTACCAATGTCCATTTTACCATGTGAACCAAAGGGTAGTGAAATTTTAAATATTTGAGGTGAGATGTCCACACCATTATTTTTACTAAGCATCGATGCATATATTATACTAAAGACACTGGTGCACAAATTACGTTTAGAGCCCCAATACATATAATAAACGTAGTGCACCATTGCATACATTATATGTAGTGCCCCAATGTATATTTTAAACATGAGAACCATACAATTTTGAAACGATAAATATTATTGTTCGTTATATTTTTTATAGATATGTATATATTTTAATTAATTGTTTATTTTACAAATTTTCAATTAATTATTTCAAAATCATTTATTTTTATAATAATATTGTTTTATATTTTTGTTATTGCATTTCGATATAATGATTGCATTAATGTGCTATCCAATGAAATCATCCACATATTAATTATTCAACAATGCAACATTTTTCAACATTCAACAATGAAATAAAATAAAAACCTGTTTTATTATATATGAATAAGAGACCCATTTTCATACAAAAAGGGACAAGGTAAAGGTCCACAATAATAAAAATTTAACCAATATGTAATTGTTACACTTATTGGTAACATGTCCTCATGCAATTAGGACAATGTGTTGAGTACATTAAACACAATCTCTGATAATAAAATTATTCTAAAACATACAACTTTCAGTAACATTCAATTATATTAATTGTCATTCATTAGTTGAAATGTTGTCATCGCTCGAGTTGCATGCATGCCTCATTTCTTCATTATTTTCACATGATATTGTACTTTGATTTTTTAACCTAATGTTTTCTTGATCATCTTTTTTTTTATGTTCCACCCCTTCATCTTCCATCTACAAACACATAAATAAATTGTAATAAGTATATCTACATTTATATATATAGTAGAATATACATGATTACGTAAATAAAAAAACATGTACCTTACACCAAGTATTTCGTAAACAATACATATTCTTTCGAAGCCATTCTTCATGCATTCTCTTAAAATCTCCTCTATTGGTTGCATTCCTTAATTTGTTTCGTACATGCTTAATACAACATGACAAAGAATAATGGATATAATAAATATAAAGTTTTATTGTTGTTTCATTAATTATAAAACAAGGGAAGTTAAACAACATAGATACTTACAAATTGTTCAATCAAACTTTCATACTTCAACATATACTCACAAACCATACTTAACCCAATGTTTATCAATTCATGGGTTGGCTCTTCTTTGTATGTTAGCACCTATTAGAAGACATCCATGGAAAAGTGTAAATCAATTGTTTAAATATAAATATCACGACAAACATGCAATCTTAAGAAAGGTTGAAAACACAAATACTCACAAAGTTTACGATCAACCCTTTTATTCCCCGTCATCCTATATTATGTGTTGAATGGGTTCTATTTTTTTTTTCTTTTCTGCAACAAAACAATTGAAAATTAGTATTTCAAACGATAATTAAATTCAATATACATAAAGGAATAAATAAATGATTGCATAACTCTTATGCACATTGTAGTTGGGATGGATCCTCTTGGGACATAATTATGTTAAGTTATTTTACCATCTTCTTCTACATTTTGTTAGACATCCCTACTTGCTTGTCTTGGTTTTCCCCTTGTTTTCCCTTGGAATTTTCAAAATCTCCCCGAAAAAAAAACTAGGAATCGTCGTATATAAAATATTACACAATTTAAAAAAACAAAATATCTCGGTGCATATAGTAACTTAATACACACTGAGGTTCCAACCATACCTATGTGCACCATTGCATAAACCATATATATACGCAATGGTATAGTATAACAATTCCATTACGAAATTGAAAACGTCTTACAAATTTTTGTATTTAGTCAGTGGTTAATGAATTAAGAAAAAAACAATTTCCTAATTATTGTTTATTATGTACCATCGACCTCTGAAAAAATTTGAGACATGACAATTTCCATATACAAAAAATATTATTTCCATTTAAAACTAAATGGTGCTCATAAAACAAATGTGCCCCGATGCTTATCTAGGTACAATGCACACCACTTATCGTGAAATTTTGTTTTTAACATTACTTCTAATTTAAATTAAGTGATGCGGTTGAAATAAAAATACGCACTGATGCTCTTACTATGTATAGAGTGCATCGTTAACCACAAAGGTGTTTAAAAAAAATGACAATGACAAGACAGTTTGGGATCCAATGCAATGAGTGGTTTCATTGAAAAAAATAGGAAACACCCATATATAAATAAATAAACCCTATAATAATAATTTTCCCCAAAAAAAATCTCCTTGTGAAATATAGAAAGAGAAAGAAAAAAAATAGTGACGAAATTAGGGCTTCCAATATTGAAGGTATCTATGCAACCTTTTCTTGTTTTGGAATGCACTAAATTTTTTTTGAATTAAATAGAGGTAAAATTAAGATGATTAATAGAATGAAATCATATACCTAAAATTTCTTCTCTACATATTTATATGTGATCTATAGTAATCCCCCTCGAATTTAGCTCTTAAAAAAAATCCACCCACTCTGAAGTCTTTACTGATTAATCTTTGTCGCACAAGTCTCCCTTCTAAATTTTGGCAAAGATATAAAATAATTAATAGGGTTTTCCGTTATAAACACAAAAACTGATATTCCCACTCACTATTTCGTTGTATATTTTCATGCATTGATGAAAAACACATGCGTTGTTTTTTTTCGAAACATACATTTTTAGTGCACTATATAGTGAGTAGTGCACCGATGCAATGTGTTCATATAATGAAAAGATATACTTTTGTAACAAATTTCAACGTATTGATAGTAAGCATGCATTATTTTTCAAACTTGCTTTAGTCGGTGCGGTATATAGTTATAAATGCATCGATGTGGTGTGTAAGTAATAACGCATTGTAAGACCATTTAATTTGCAAAATGAAAAATGCAAACATCCTCATTCAAATTTTGTGAAGGTTTTGTTTTGCGGAGGAAATAACAGTGTTCAATATTTGGTGCTTCACTAAATTAAACACACTGATGTGTTTGGTTTATTCATATGCATCATTGTGTCTTTATATGATGAAGCACATTGTTAAGTTATAAAAGTTATTCGAAATTATTTTAGAGGTTAATTTGTTCTATGCTTCTCAAGATGACAATTTTGGCTCAAATGTAAGAAAAAATGAATTATAATATCAAATGGCCAATTATTCATATTCCATCTCATTCCATATTGTTGGAAGTCCTTCAAGTTCTCTCACACTGATTGCAGTACATCTAGATTTTATTGATAATTCATTTATCTCAATGAATTTATGTTATGTATGCAAGTGCACTTGAATGATTTTCATTGAATTTTGCAGGATCAAGATTCAAGATCGAGTTCAAATTCTCAAGATATTCCAGTAGTCCCAAAATTCCACAAGGAGAAAGATACTGCAAGAAGATGTTTGATGAAAACATACAACTTCTTTACCCTACCAATCATAACATGCCATATTCCAATAACAAACCTGGGTCAATGGTATTATACCATGAATTGGATTAATTTTATAGACACAACCCCATAGGGCGTAAGAAAAAGATGATTGATTATTTGGATTTTTGGATTTTCAATGGAACTAATGTAAATGTATTGTTTAATTTGACATTTTTTTCATAAATTGGTTGGTTGCTTTTTTATTATTGGGAAAAAATGTCCATGCTTCTAATAAGTGTTTGGTATAATGTTTGAACATATTAAATGCATTGTGTTACTAATATTATCGATGTAATGTTCAATGTTTTTACAATCAAAATTCTAATGACGAGCAACCTGTCCACTACCTATCGTTTCACCCCACTATGATGTCAATAACACTAGTTCTTCACATGTTGGGGATGTAGGAAATGATATAAAGGTTGGCATGGATGATTTCTTGTAGGATACCTAAGCCATGGAGGGAATTTTTTTAGATGCATTCCAACAAAATCAACTAGGGGATGATGTTGATGTCATAGATAACTTCTTCGAAAGCCCGAAATTTGCTTCGACCACCCCTTTCTTTGGTTGAGTACAGGGGTCAAGGTCTACCTGGATAGGGACACCAATGTTACTATACAACTTGAAATAATTTATAACTTACATTTTTCACATTTACACCTTAATTTCTAAAGGAAATAGGTAAAGAAACATATTTTGAACTATGATCACCGATCGTGTGGCTCAAACCCACGATTAGAAGATTAAGAGCATTGCACTCTACCATTGACCCAATTTAAATATTTATATAAGTTTAATATCTTTATCACAAAAGATATGATGAGGAAGTATATATATATATATATGAATTGGATTTTTAGAAGTTGTATGTTTGGTCTAAATCCAAGAATAAATCACACATATTCGCAAGAAGATCAACGATGAAAAAATATAGCATTCTTACTTTTAGAAAATGGAAACTCTATGACTCTGTAAGATTTCTTCCTCTTTTTGTGTGGGACAGAAATGGGTCATACTAAAATGGGATATGGAGCACCATTGACATTATTATGCTATCAAGTATCACATACTACTACAAGGTGTTCAATGGTGTGTTTCATATACTTCCAATACAAAGTGGAGGTGATGTTTTTGTATGCCTTTTAAAAACCCAAATACCATGGAATTGGTATGCATGTTTACAAAATCCTTATGGAGGAAAAGGGGGTAAAATTTGAAGAAAAGTCAAAATTACATTATCATGATTTTAAAAATTATTTCAAAATTTTAAATTATTTCAAAAAGCCTTACACTTACATATAAATAACTTTATAAAAATATGAACTTCTCTTTCTCCAAGGAGAAAATTTGCCACTTTTTAAGGAATATTTGATATATTCAGTGTTTTCATTTCATCTAGATTTTGTTGCGAAGATCATAATTGGGATTTTGTTTATTCACATTTCCAAATAATGTAGGCACATGTAATATCATGGTTATAATTTGCACATACATATACTGAGGTATATTATGAACACATTTTTACTATTTTTTTTTTGTCAACAAAAGTCTTCATATATTGTCCTCTAATGAACCATGTTTTCCTTTATATCAAGTGTTTTTAATGAATTCATTGCCATGAATATTCACGAAAGAAAAGATAACTCAATTGTATCTTGTAATATATATCATCACATAATGGTAACTCTATATTTCCACCTAAGGCCCTTAATTAATGAAAATGAATGTCAAACATAAAAGAATCTTTTAGGTTAAGCTCAAACAACCTCCTTGACATAACAAAAATGGAAGTAGATCATCCATTACAAATAGAAACATCCGATGACATATTTTTGACTATACAAGATGCTCCTACAATGTCCAACACTACTAATATATAGGAGGATAAAGAGTGTGTGTTTCACTCATGGATGTGGGTGAATGGGAATTCCATTGCTTGATGTTGACATCAAGAGATAAAAGAACTTCATCCACAATTGACACAATCAATTGCTTGAAATTGGACATTATGCCATACCCACAACCATAAAATATTAGATATTTAAATCATAGTAAGAAATTATGTCTAAAACAATGGAGTAGATTTTAATATTCCATCAAGCCATTGAAAATGAAGTACTCTATGATATCAACTCATAACATGTTTTTGACATAATACTAAAAAATCATAGTATGTAGAAATGGCATAGATTCTATGAATCATGATCATAAATTACCATAATAAACAATGGAGAAAATTGATATGACATTCCAAAGGTAACACCAAGCACTAAAACTTATTTAGTTTTTTATGTCAAATACCATAAATCATTACTAGAAATTTGCATTATGATACACCCATATGTCAAGCACATGAATAAGGTACATGCACATATATCCTCTTTCCAATAGCTTGTGTAGTAAAAGTATATTGATATGATTTTGGAGTATGCATATATTTACAAAGATACAATTGTATATTGATATGATTTTGGAGTATGCATATCTTTACAAAGATACAATGTGACACACCCAACCCCCTAACCTTCTCTTAGGCTAGTGGGATGCTAACTTTCTTTTTCCTTTATCTCCCATGGAATACTATCAGGCACATAAATTTTCTAAGTGAGGACTTCTCTTATCATAATTTAAATTGAGCTAACTCTTCTTAATACTCAAGTAAATTACTCTATCTATCCTACTAAGTTACCCAGGTGCTTGAACAACCTAAATTAGATGGTTAACATTAATCCTCACCATTACATCTACAACCTGTGGATTTTCAGACTCTTCCCATCAGAATGACCAACCTTATGGGTTGAGTTTTCCTCCTATGAAACTATATCAAAGGATTTTCCGTCGAGATTTGACGGTCCTCATACTTGGGATTCCAATGACCATGATTGTGTCAGAGATGCTATCTGCAGGATAATTACGTTCCACCCTATATACAAGCCATATAATAACTATTATCCTCGTTTTCTAGGGATAACTAGGAGATCATGTCTCGAGGCCCACAGGTCCTAGACATGAAGTACTGAGAGCAGGATAGACTTGAGAATGGCCCTGGAGGGCCCATCTTTCTTCTTCTTCACCAGACTTGTCTTGTCAGTAGCAACAACATCCATCACCATCGGCATGGACTTGCATCAGAGAAGACTCTTGCTCCATGAGGTAATTGGTCCGAGGTATCATGGTATGTGTCATGTTTGATCGTTATAACCTTCTTATATATGCATCAGGTTCCTTGTATTTCTGATAACTGCTTGGATCTTACACTAATCCACTTGACCATTGTTGGGGTGATTGACGGGGTAACTTAGCAAGCTTGTATTCATGGGTTTTGGTTAGCCATCAGGGGGGATTTGCAGAGGCATTGTCCACTCCCACCATTCTATCATTTTACATCTTATCTCCCATTCATCCATCCCATTCCCCTAGTCCGGCCATTAGGATGACCTTTCGAGGGTTACACTTTGTCTTGTGGGAAGAAGGGGCTAAAGGCCTAGGGGGTAAAAGAAGTTGGTAAAAGATAAAATCCATAGGAAATGAAACCTAGAGATGCTTCGCCCAGGGATCCCCGAGAAGGCAATAAAAGGCCTCTCGATAAGAAACAAAAGGGACCCTAAGAAAACATAATAAAACAAGACCTAACCAAGAGGATGGGAGGTCTCATCACGAGCTGGTCCATTATGTTCATAGGTATATAGTAGTATGACATTGCCATCATCTGGTCACCATGCCAGGGCAGTGACCTTTGGTTGCATGGCCAAGGGAAAGGGGGTCTCATCACGAGCCAACCTTATCATTTATGAAAAAATACTAGTGGGTAACACTGTCAGCTCTGGTCACCACGCCAAGGCAGTGTCCTCTGGTCAGACCTTGAAGTAAAAAAGAAATAAAAGCAATAAATAAAAATAAAGGCAAATAAAAGGGGCTTGGAAAAAGTGCATCCATGACGGGTACAACTCGCCTCCTACAAAGGAAACCATAGACAACACCTACCCCTGGTATTAATATGAATGGACATCCCTAGACCATACCACTTCGTATACATGGCTTGAATGATCCTCTGTGGAAACTTTCCTTTTCTTGTGGATATTAGCCCAATAGGTTATTCTATTATTTTTTTCAACTTTGTATAGTAGATATGTGTAACGTCTTTGAGCTCTTAGATGATATGCTAGGGATTTCATGCATTTATTTGATAAATTTAATCATAAAATATGATTGACATTGCTATGATCCCGAGGATTGATGAGCCCATGGAGGGCGTAGTTTTTGATGTGCAGGACCAGGCCCAGCGGACAGGTATTAATGGACCGGTACACATGGGGATATGATTAGCTCGGACCTCCATTGGGTTGAAGATCCCATTAGATGGTTGCTGGGATGGTAGAGACAGGACAACGTTGTGATGAGCCTTTTCACAAGAAGACATAAGGATGGTCCACCAGGACACTGTGGCAGAGCCCGGCCTAGGGGGGATCACCCGCTGCAGATAGGGCATTTTATTTTGATGGACAGGACATCACCTGAGGCAGCTGGACATTGTCTAGAGTGTGTGGCAGTGTGTTGGGGTCATTTGGCACATGTGGCAGCTTGGAGGAGCCCTAGAAAGGCCAACGTTTTGCTTCCTGGATGTTGAGCTTGCCCAAAAAGGGCCAACGTC
Organism: Picea glauca; assembly: GCA_000966675.3. Lineage (NCBI taxonomy): Eukaryota > Viridiplantae > Streptophyta > Pinopsida > Pinales > Pinaceae > Picea > Picea glauca. The sequence goes on along the minus strand of JZKD02S0344980.1, from coordinate 1,271,602 downwards.
TCCCTCAAAAGGTCTTGACGTCCCCGTTTTAGCTCATATTATGACATTTTTTAGCATTTAATGTAAAAACAGTGTAAATTTTAAAGGTCAGCCTTGTCGGCTGTTTTAATGACCTATTTTTAAATTAAAGGTCATAAGATTGGTATAAATAGAGGATGTTGCCTCTCATTTTAATCATGACACAACTCACTCTCTTGTGAGAGATCTACTTTTGTCTTTTGTCTTGGTATTTTGGCTCTTGGAAGTGAGGCGCAACTCTTGTTTGGAGGATTTTCTTGGCATGTTATGGTGTTTCTTTCATTGGAAGGTTTACAACTAGGGTTTGATGAGAACTCTTCATGATTTGTAAGTGTATTTTTCATGCAAAACTTCTTGAATGAATGGTTGTAGGTTAAATCTCTTACATTTTTTTATTGTATTGCTATTATATTGCTTAATCTTGAAACCCTAGGTAGCAAGCACACAAGTAGGTCCTTGCTATATGTCCCCATGATTAAGAAACTTGTTTTAGCCATTGATTAAGGA
>JZKD02S0344980.1:1243701-1271067 GCA_000966675.3 Picea glauca | reverse complement strand
CCCTAAGGAATCGTCGATATAGAGTAGGATCATAAATGCAATAAACCCCATTTAACTAGGACACAACCAACTGTGCATCTAAGTAGACCCAGAGGTAAGAGATACCATGCGACAAAGCATCACAAAGCAACTCTATTATTGCACTATATTCAACAACATTGTTTGTGGCGTCACCTAAACAGATACCTCCAGAAGATAGCAACTGGATTTGAGGTGTGAAGATCACCCAAGTTGTGGAAGAAAGACTCTGAGTGTGTCAGCTAGCACCGTCCAAAAATCCAATGAACACGTCTGATTCACTTGACATCTGCCACAATAAAAAATATGACATAAAAAATGACACGTCCATAAAACAAAAAAAATATAACTAAAAGTGTATAAGAAATATACATATATACAAGAAGTCACCCAAGGTGACCCACCTACGAGTAATAATTCTTGAGATAGAGCCCATTTCTAGGCTCCGCTAAAGATTTCCCTTCAAAATCAACTAGACAATAAGCACCCTTCTTTAATACCTCCTTCATGATGCATGGTCTGAACCACATGGGTTTGAACTTGCCTGCCCCCAGGGGATCCTTATCTTGGTCATATACCAGGACAAGGTCGCCTTCAGAGAAAATACAAGGATGAATGAACCGATCATACTGACACTTGAATTTTTTCTTGTGATCCTCATTAGCCAAGGCTGCATCTCATCGTTTCTCATCGATCTGCTTGAGACATAGTAAGTGTTCCTCAAGAGGTGAAGTGTTTGGCAATAACTGTACTGCCAACTTAAGAGATGGGATCTGACATTCTATAGGCAAGACTGCTTCCAAATCATAAACGATTTGAATAGGTGAGAAACCAGTGGCAGTATTTACAGATGTTCGGTAGGCCCACAATGATGAGTACAACATCAAATGCCAATTTTACTTGGCCAAATTGATCGTTCGTTGTAGAATGGTATTGAGAGACTTATTCACAGCTTCCACCTGACCATTCTCTTGTGGGTAATAAGGTGATGAGTTCTCTTTCCTAAACCCAAGATTTAATGTTAAATTAGACATAATTTTGTTCTAAAAGTGACTACCATGGTCAATGACAATATCCTTCGGGATTCTGAACCTAGCTATTATCTGGTTAAATAGAAAGCGAGTTGTTGTTTTGCCATCATCTTTGAATGTTGGCATAGCTTCGACCCACTTTGTAAAGTAATATACTGCTACAATTATATAAATATGACCCCTGGCTAAAGGGGGTTGGCATGTAGTATAATCAATCCCCCACTTGGTGAAGGGGCCAACAGTAATGATAGGAAACATGGGAGCAGGGTGTGCCCTCATCTTCTGATAGAAGATCTGACATTGGTGGCACTTCTTGATCGATTCAACGTAATATTTGATTAGCATCAACACATTCCTTATGGACTGTATGCACACCTTTCATGATCCAGGTGGATATATATGGCCACCCACCTTTTCCAACTAACTCAAAACAGTTTTCTGGCAATTTTGGCAATTTACTATTTTTAGCAGTCTTAACTTCTGGGGCCATTTTGAGGGTCTAAATGAAGGTTTTTAGGGATAAAGATTCTCAATGATAGTTGAAGGCATGATTGAGCCCCCAAAATTAATCTCCTTGATTATACCTTTCCAACATGCTATCATATGCCTAAAATGGAGATCGTATGCAAAAGTTATGACCCCGGGAAGTTGATGTACTAAATTACCCAAACGAGGCCCACATGACTTTTGGTGCTTCATCTCCTAGGGTTAGGTTTTTAGATGTCTATGGTTTTTGGCATTCCTATTTATTGTAAAAAGGCCTTCAGAGCCTCATTGTAATTATCTTCTTGCGAATGAGTGCAACCGTCACATCTCTTCTCAAAGATAAGCCGCCACCATTCCAGCAAGCTTGTTTTCACTACATTTTACAGTTTCAGCTTATTTCATTATTGAATAGAAAACCAGTTTTATTGTACCTCTATTATTTTGTGTTAAGAACCTGTTAATAATCTGTATTCATTTCGTTTTTCTTATAAATCCAGATCATTGCATGAACTCAACAAAGAAAAATGATTTGAAACTTATCCCAATACTTCACAACATCATATGCTCAATGACACAACTCATTCATTCGTGAAAGCATAAAATAATAGGGAAACTATAAATAGTATCAACACAATGCATTGGATCAATATCCCTCTATTATATTCCTTCAAATGTAAATGGCTATAGCGTGATAAAAACAACTTACATTCAATAACAACTATCTCCTACTCTGCAGCTAACCTTATTCAGGTATACAATGCATCTATTTATACAAGAGGTCCTCTCGGGTTTCCTCCAACTACCTACTTGATCAAAATCAAATTCTACAGCTACTTAAGTCCTATTTCATAAACGTCTGTGATAGACAATTTAAGGTGAATCTTCATATCCACGCCAAAATCAAATATCTAAAGGACGATCTGGTCTCTTTGGATTTGACGCGATTGTTCAACCTCCTCCCATTAAATTCTCTTATTCATCTTTTACTTAGAAGTTCTCTAAGATAAGCCACCTTTAAAAATTTAAAATTTTACTCAAAAGGTGCGCTAGGTGTTGTCATCCCATGTGGCTTTGGCTGATGATGCTCCTGCATCATACTCCTATGGGAAAACAAATCATGGACTCCTGTCCATGAGATCCTGCACTGATATTCCATGCTTATGGATATCAAATTCACTTACCCAAATGGCATGTTCTATTGGGTGTCCCTCCACTTGACCAAATATTCAAAATAGGTCTTCCTCCTAGTCTTTTTTCCCATCCTCTGATCAACGATCTTCTCCATCTGTGGATTTTCTGCTACATGCGTCTGCTTCTCCCATTGATTCTTCTCTTGATCTTCTGATATCTCTGTTTCATATTCCTTGTAAGGAAACAGGTCTGAAACATTGAATATGGGTGATATTCCCACATCCTCTGGAAGCTCTATCTCATAAGCATTGTTACCGAATTTTGCTAGGATCTTGCACGGTCCAATCTTCTTCAACTTCAACTTGGTATTTGCTCCTCTTGGGAACCTTTCCTTCCTCAAGTGTGCTAAGACTTGATCTCCCACTTCAAATTGAAGTTCTCTTTTGTGTTGATCAACTCTACATTTGAATTGTTATTCTACAATTGCTCCCTGATCTGATCATGAAGATTCTGCATTTCTGCAGCAAGTCTTATGCTCCAACACTTCTAAATTCACTCTTCTCCATGTCTCTCAATTCTGATACCTCTCTTGGCATCATCCCATAGACTATATAGAATGGTATTTTTCATGTACTTCTATTTGGTGAGTTGTTATATGCAAACTCTTCTTGTGACAGAATTTGATCCCACTAGCTATGATGTTCAGTGACCAAACTTCTTAACAAATTTCCTAAAATCTTATTTACCACCTCAGTCTGTCCATATGTTTGAGGGTGATATATTGAACTAAAATACAGTTCTATCCCTATATTCTTCCATAATGTTCTCCAGAAATGACCAACAAATTTAGTGTCTCTGTCTGAGACAATGCTTTTGGGAAATCCATGAAGTCTCACAACTTCCTTGAAAAACAAAATCGCAACATGTGTTGCACCACTGGTATTATGGAATGGGATGAAGTGTGCCATCTTTGAGAATCTATCAACCACAACAAATACATAATCACTCCTCCTCTGGGTTCTTGGAAATCCCAACAAAAACTCCATGCTTATTTCATCCCAAGGCTTATTTGGAATAGGCAATGGCTGATACGATCCAATGTTCTATTTATTTCCTTTTGCCTACTGGAAAATATTACATTTGTTCAAAAACCTCTTCACCTCTGCTCTCATACTTGGCCAATAGTATGAACTATTCAATTGTGCAAACGACATGTCATGGACGAAATGTCCTGCTAGACCTCCACTGTGTTTTTCCTTCATCAGATTTTCCCTCATCAAGCACCTTGGTATGCACAATTGGAAACCTTTAAAAAATAATCCATCTTGAATCATGTACTCTATCCATTGGCTTCTGTCTCTGAGCACGTGATTTTCACGTGCTTCATATGCTTCCTTAAAATTTGTATCATCACAATACATATCCTTAAGGTGTTTAAACCCAAAGGTCTTGACCTGAAATTCCTGCAGAAACAGACATCTCCTGCTCAATGCATCACCAACTTTGTTAGCATTACCAGAAATATGTTTAATGACAAAAGTGAAAATTTTCATAAACTCTATCCACTTAGCATGTCTCTGGTTTAACTTCTCCTTCCTGGTTATGAATTGTAAATATTGGTTATTGCTATACAATACAAATTCCTTTGGAACAAGGTAGTGCCTGGATTTCTTCAAGGCTTGAATTATGGCATAAAATTATTTGTCATATGTGGAGTACTTTCCTTTAGCCTCATTCATCTTCTCACTGAAATATGAAACAGTCCTATTGTCTGGCCCAAAACTACTCCAATTGCAACTCCACTTGCATCACACCTTACTTGAAATGTTTTCCCAAAATTTGGAAAGACCAGAATTGGTCTCTCTGTTATCTTATCCTTCAATATATTAAAACTTTTCTCAACTTCTTCTGTCCATTTAAAATAATTGTGTCTCTTCTTCACTATATCCATCATTGGTGCACAAATTCCATTGAAATTTCTAATGAACTTCCTATAGAAATTGGCTAATCCATGGAAGCTTCTCACTTCAAACATACTCCTTGGTGATGGACATTCTTTGATTTCTCTAACATTCTCGAGATTCATCTTCAATTCATTTGAAGAGATAAAAAAACCCAAGTAAATGAGTTTTGTCTTCATAAAAGAGGACTTCTTCAGATTTATCAACAACTTCTCTTGTTGTAGTCTCTTCATCACTAATGTCAGATGTCTCAAATGCTCTTATTCAGTTTTACTAAAGAACAATATATCATCCAGTTATACAATCACAAACTTACCAATGTAATCCTTCAATACTTCATTCATCAGTCTCATAAAAGTACTTGGGGCATTTGTTAATCCAAATTACATAAAAAGCCACTCATACAACCCCTCATTTGTCTTAAAGGTTTTCTTCCACTCATCACCTTCTCTCATTCTTATATGGTGATATCCACTTTTCAAATCTATCTTTGAAAAAAAAAATCTCCACTTAAACAATCCATTAAGTCATCCATCCTAGGCAAAGGAAATTTGTACCTGATGGTGATCTTGTTTATGGCTCTTGAGTCTGTACACATTCTCCATCCTCCATCCTTCTTTGGACTCAACACAGTTGGTACTGTGCATGGACTCAATCTTTCTCTAACCAAACCCTTTTCTAATAATTCCTAGACTTGTTTCTTTACCTCCTCATTATCTTGAGGTGTCAATCGGTATGATTCTTTGTTCGCCAAACTTTCTCCTGGTATCAAGTCAATATGATGGATGATACTTCTAATAGGTGGCAATGAGTTAGGCAACTCATCCACCACTATGTCAGCGAAATTATCCAATAGCTCCTAAACGTATTTAGGAAAATAATCCATAGAAGTACTTGCAAGGACAACTATGGGATTTCTCACCACAACAAACTGCATCTCATGTTCCTTCTTAACTTCACTTAGGAGTTCCTTCCCACTCATTAATAGTATGTTTGTGTTGGATTCTTCTTTTACTTTCTTCTCCTCTATTGGCAACAACATGTGTGTCCTACCATTATTTTCCGAAGTGTAAGTGTTCTTTATCCCATAATGAATGACATTCCAAACAAAGTTCCATGGTATTTCCAAAAAAACATGACATACATCCATGGGAATTACATCACATAGAATCACATCTCTATATTCACCTATTTTAAATTCAACAAGGCATTGTTTAGTCACCATTACCTAGTGTCCTTTTTGCAACCATGAGACCTTATATGGATTTGGATGTGCAGTTGTCTCTAGCTCCAATTTTTCCACCATCTCTATGAATACTATATTATCATTCCTCCCACTGTCAATTATAACCTTGCATACTTTGTCTTTAGTCTTGCAAGTTGTCCTGAACAAACTATTCCTTCGCACTGGTTTTTCATCTTCTAGTTCTAGCTTCAAGAGAACCTTCCTCAGCATGAGATATTTTCCATCCTCTGTACCTTCTGCTTCAACATTCCTTTTCTGTGCTTACGAAATGTGAGATTCACCTCCTCTTTATATCTTTCTCTCAGGGAATTCCCAAGACTTGTGTCTTGGTTTTCCACATGTATAACATATTATCTCTCCTCCTTTGCTTCTTCCTCTTCCTCTGGAAAAAGAATTCTTCCACCAGGTTGTCTCCCTCTGGAGATTCCTCCTCTTTTTGAGTGACTATGGGTTTTCTCATCCTTACCATTGGGATTTTGTGCCTTAACATCGGAAACTCCTTTACCTTTGTTCGAGATTCTACCTTTGCTTCGCTCGCTTTGTTTTATGGACAATGTATCCTCTGCTTTCAGTGCATATTTATTGTAACACCCCAGGTTTTGAACCCCCATTTTAAATAACATATTGTTACAATGCTGAGAAGCCAGAGTGCCTAAAATATTAATGAAGAGCCAGTATGCCGAAGAAATGTAATGTTTTGATCATTAATAATAATAAACACATTGATGGATGCTAGACAGACAAGGACTAGAGTTATAGGGGGATATGATTCCACAAGAGAGGGAGATTGAGGGACTAAGTGTTATTCCTATTTTCTTATTTCCCTTTCTGTCTAAGGGAGGGGATTGGTTATGTGAACTTCTTGGGGAAGGACAAGAGGTTCTTGTTTTCCCCATGAGGTTACTTAAACCTGCCTATGGTTTGATGGGGTGCTTGGACTGATGACTTGTTCGTTGATTTCCCATTCACTCACTCACTCTTCCCTCACACACTCCCATGCACTCCCTGACCCATTCATCGACCCATCCTCACCTACGTCTTGGTTGGAAAACCGAAGGGAAATAGAGCTACTGAAGAAATATCCATGGGGATAGTTGGTTGTAGTGGTTGTTGGTGTGATCCAGCTATGACCTAGGGCCTGCATGTCTAAAATTCATTGGCTCGTTCCCTGTTTTTCTCACAACTCCAAGTCCTAAGAGTTCCAACATTGATATTTTGGACCAACTGTGCTGGAAGCCCTGGCAAGAAGGAGAAGGACTGCCTAAGGGACTACGTGGCAGAGAAGGGTGGAGGTCAATTCTATTGGGTGGCACAGGTTGGGTAGAAGAGGGTTGGGTACTTGGATTGTTGTGGGTGTTGGGAAACCTATGAGATCTTGAGAGTTGACTAGCTTGGGAACCCAATTACACTTTGGAACCATCCTTGTGGATTCATATCCCTAGCTCAAGGGTGACACTGCTGTTGAAATTTGGAGCAGTGGTGTATATGGTTAGGTGGAATGTCCTTGGTCTACAACCAGTCGGTGTCATATTTCAGAAATATAAGTGGTCTCTGCATGATATTCCTACCTGTGTATGAATGTATTTTCCGCTGTGTAATTTAATTATCATCTACATGTGTATGAATGTATTTTCGTTGTGTATATTTAATTATCGTTTAACGTAATCTTGAGATTATGCATTCTTGTTGGATATTGTTGTGTATGTTGTTAAAGTTGTTACATTATTCATCCTTAATGAATAAAGAAGGTATCAGGAAGAGAAAGAGTTAGAGGGTGGGCTTGCAGGTAGCGTACCCGACCTGTGGGTGGTTGGGTATGTTAAAATTTATTATCAAAGATTCTGGTTGAAACATTGGTCCGGTCTGGGCTGGGTCTATTAGTCAAAATCCCATGGTCGAGATCGAACTCTGATCGGGAAGTTGAAAATATTGGGAGGAATGGCGTTGCAGAAGCTACGCAAGAGATAGAATGTCATAGAACCCCTATGAGGGTTTGAAGGATCATGACCATTCCTTTTTCATTCGAGAGTGATCGCCACGGTAGGATCGGGAGATCTAGGATCATTGGATTGGAGGACAGGTAAACAGGGGTCATCTGATAAAAAGGAAGCAAGGATAAGGTCATGATCGTCGAATCCCATTGGAGAGAGAGATCAACAACCAATAGGAATTGCGGGGAATTGAGTTGCATGGGAGATAATTTCCCAAGGTGGTCCTGCAATCCAAACCATGGTTTCCATGAGGGGTTATGTGTCAACATCAGGAGAATTGTGAGGCAAAAAGCAGGTTACCCCAAATCACCGATGCATTCCCCCACAAATTGAAAGGCATGCATTGATGTGACAGGTTAGATATCGAACATCGAAACTCCAAATGGTCGAAGTAGATGGGGACCGTCGATCCATAGGAGGAAACACGTCAAATGATTATGTGCTATGGGTGAAGGCACTCCAAGAAAGAGAGAGTGAGGAGAAGTTGAGTTTTGAAAATCCTGAAGCCCGAAGATCCAGAGACCCGAAGTAAGCGGCGACTATCGGATCATCCAAATTAGATCCTAATCGTCGATCACCAAAAGGTTATGTGTAAATAGATTAGTAACTCCAGAGGAATCCGTTCGAGAGATTTCCAGTTGAGGTTTGAGACTCCTGAAGCATGGAGAGCCAGAGAGGTGGAGAAAACCTCAACCGTTTGATCATCCGAGAAGATCTCATCCATTGATCTATTGAGAGCCACACGTCACTAGATCCATGACTTTGGATAAAATCCAATGGGGCCAAATAAGTTTGAAAATTGAGATCTCCGAAGTCTGGAGCCCCGAAGAAATCATAGTCGTCAGATTGAGGAGGACACGTGGAGAAAAATTGTGGAATCCAGGTGAAGACCTGAAGTGAATATTGGTCGTTCGATCCACGAGGACACATGGCGATAGATTGGCCAGTTCAAGAATTTGGAGTTCAGGAGAATTGAAAGTGTGCTAGTTTGGAAACTCTCGAAGCCCCGAAGCCCGAAGAGTCGAAGTGATGAGGTACGATGATGTCACCTAGGATGACGTGGACACATGGGATGTGTGACACATGTCAGTAATATTTGGGAATTTGGAACATTGAAAGGTCGATTAGAACATGACATGTGTCACCCACCTTATTGGGCTACATGTCCGATTCCATCGTTTCACCACGTGGCGATAGACCGTGCAGTCCGAAAGACTGGGCACTCTAGAAGGGAAAGGTGTGTTAAGTTGCGTGGGGTTGAAAATCCCTAAGGCCCGAAGGCTGGATTATATATAAACCATCAATTCCAGAGGACACACGTTGAAGGATCATTGACTTCGGGTGAAAGCACCTCCTGGAGAAAATGTAGGAGGGAATTTTGAAAATTCCAAAGTCCGAAGCATCGAAACGATTCATAGTTGTTGATATGTGAGAGGACACCTGTCGACAGATCAAGAACTCTGGGTAAAGGCGTGTTGGGAGGAGGCAAGCGAGAAAAGTTGAAACTCCTAAAACACAGAGTCCCGAAGTGGATCCCGATCATTGATCGTGGGAGAGGATGAGGATCGTTGATCTTGTCCTGGTTCAAAGTCCTGAAGTCCCAAAGATCCGGACAAGCACTTTTCAGCTAAATGTAGGGTCATGACCATGGTCTTATGCAGTTTGAGAGGTGAGGAAAGGAGGGTTAAGGGCATATTTGGTTGTCTCTGAGACAAAAAAGTGCTAAGGGATGATTTAGCTACGGTTTCCAGTCATGATCACCTGGGGAGGTGGTTTGAATGAAGCGCCTATGCAGGGTGAAACTCTGTGTCAGCCAAGGATAATAGGAAACTATTATTTTCAGAGAATGGGGATATAATCTCCATGAACAAAAACAAGAAAGAGACCTGTAGCATGGTTTGGCATTTTTTTTTCCTATCATACTCATAATTCTAACAAAATGGTCGCTTGCACATTTTGTAGAGTTGAGAGGCTTAAGCGCATCAGCTCAGGATGCGTATTGAGGAAATGGAAGAAGGCAAGGGAGCCTCCAGTCATGAAAAGGAGGCCGAAGGCCAGAATATCAGAGTTGGTAATGCAGAGACAGAGTCCAATGGGCACAAGGGAAAAGAAGAGCAGGAAACATTAATAGAAATGGTAAGAATCTTGAAGATGGAAGTGCAGAGCTATAAAGCAGACAACAAGAGACTGATGAGAGAGAAAATCCAAATAAATGCTTGAGTGTTGCAAAGCTTGAATCAATTACAGAGGAAAACGAAGAAGGGATCAAACTCAGGACGAGAGGAAGAAGGAAGGTGTCATGAAAGAGGAGATGCTTGTGGAAGAACTGGTTATTCCAAGAGTGCTAGCAGAGCTCATGAACACTACTCACCTACTTACTTAGGAAGAAATTTGTATGCATCGGATGATCCCATAAGAAGTCCATAAGTGTCTCTTGTTAGACACCAGAGAAGGAAACAAGAGGTAGATTGTTTTCAGGAGAGTTAAGGAAGCTTAAGCCACCTTCCTTTGATGGTGAAAGAGAAAGGGAAGATGATGTCGAAGCATGGTTTCTTGGGCTCTAAAGATATTTTCAGTTGCATAACTATTCATCAAACCTAGAAGCAGGATTTCCACCTACCATTTACATGGGAAAACTGTAGTGTGGTGGGACCAACTGAAACAAGTGGAGCATGTTGATGAAAGTAGGATCACTTGGAAACAGTTCAACAAGTAATTCCAGAAGGAGTACCTCTCAAATCATTTCTATGACAAGAAAATGCAAGAGTTCTTTGAACTCAGGTTGGGAAGCATGACTATGGAAGAATATGAGAAGAAGTTTTTGGGACTGTTAAAGTATGTCAAGTTTATTGGTTATGAGAACATGAAATACAAAGATTTCTAAGTGGATTTTCAGAGCCTTCTATAATGAAAATATCAAGTATGATGAACCCAATACCTTGAACGAGGCCATCAAGAAGGCTAAATACCTGTATGAGCAAGGCCAGGGAAGAGAATCCCTGCATAAATCTTGGAAGGACAAGAATAATGTGAAGTCCAATCAAAGGAGGAAAGGATTCAAACATCCCTTCAATAGGAATGAGCCAAATAGAGATCATCAAGATCAATATGCTAAAGGGTATTTCAAGAAGGAAGATTCCTTGGGAAAAAGGGGAAGACCACCAATCCAATGTTGGGGATGCAAAGAAGATCACCTGTACAAGAATTTCCCACATAAAAAGGACAGAGTGAATATTGTGCACAAAATCCAAGAGGCCACAACAGTCGGAGATATGGGAAGAATCTATGCAGCTTTAAATGATCTACAAGCAGAGTACCATTCCAATATGATCGAGGTGGAAGGTAAGATCATAAATCAACATGTTTATATTTTGATTGATTCAGGAGAAATCCATTGTTACATTGATCCTAAGATAGTGGATAGATTGCATTTGGAGAAAAGTAAACTTGGAAAAGCAGGTTTGGTTCAATTAGCCACTGGAACCAAAAGAACAATCCATGATATGGTCATAGGTTGTTCCATAAGTCTTAATGGCATGAATACTAGTATTGATCTAAATATCATACCATTGGGGTCTTATGATGTTCTGATTGGGATGGATTGGTTGGAAAAGCATCATGTTGTCCTAGATTGTCATAACAAGACATTTACATGTCTTGATGGAAATGGAAAACAAAGCACTGTGAAAGGAGTTTCCAGACCCATCTCTATAAGGGAGATTTTGGCCTTACAGTTGAAAATATGTTTTAGAAAAGAATGTCAATTGTATACAGCTCATGTGGAGGATCTAGTTGATACAAAGGGGCCAAGCCTTGAATATTTCTTGGTGCTACAGGAATTTGAAGATGTATTCCAAGAAATACTCCGATTTCCACTAAGAAGGGAGATATATTTCTCAATTGATTTAGTACTAGGAGCTACCCCGGTGTTGAAAACACCTTACAGAATGAGCACACCAGAGCTAAAAGAATTACAAATGAAGTTGGAGTAATTTTTGAAGAAAGGGTACATCCGTCCAAGTGTTTCACCTTGGGGAGCACCAGTACTTTTTGTCAAAAATAAGGATGGAACCTTGAGGCTTTGTATTGAATTTCGACAGCTGAACAAGTACACTATAAAGAACACGTATCTGCTACCCTGAATTTATGACCTCTTTGATCAGCTAAGAGGAGAAAATATATTTTCAAATATTGACCTGAGGGCAGGATACCATCAGGTAAGAAAAAAGGAAGAAGAAATTTATAAGACAACCTTTAGGACCAGGTATGGGAATTATGAATTTGTAGTGGTGTTGTTTGGACTGACCAATGCATCAACTGTCTTCATGTGCTTAATGAATGGCATATTCAGAAATTATATGGACAACTTTGTCATAATATTCCTGGATGGAATACTTATCTATTCTAAGTCTGAAGAGGAGCATGAACATCACTTGTGATTGGTGTTGTAGGTACTCAGAGAACATCAGTTGTATGCCAAGTTGAGTAAGTTTTATTTTTATCAAAAGCAGAGCCATTACTTGGGACAGATTATTTCAGAGCAGGGCATAGTAGTAGATCCAGAGAAGATCGAAGCCATTAGAGGATGGCTAACACCCAGAAATGTGTCAAATGTCAAATATTTTATGGGATTAGCCGGCTACTACAGAATGTTCACAGTAGGGTTCTCTAAGATTGCTCATCCCATCACTTCTTTGCAAAAGAAGGGGGCCAAATTTGAATCGACACTCAAGTGTGAAAATAATTTTAATCTATTGAAGGAATTACTTACTAGTGCGCATGTCTTAAATATTGCTAACCCAAATGAAAGTTTTGTGGTATGTACAAAAGCTTGTAAGGAAGGACTTGGGGGAGTCCGCACGCAAAATGGACATGTCATTGGATATGAGTCCAGAAAGCTTAAGGAGTATGAGAGGAACTATGCCACGCATGACTTGGAACTTTCTTCCATTGTTCATGCCTTAAGGATGTGGAGGCATTATCTCATGGGGAATAAATTTGAATTAAGGACAGACCACATTGGCCTGAAGTATTGTTTTGAACAACCGACCTTGAATGTCAGGCAAACAATATGACTGGAATTTTTAAGTGAATATGACTTCAATATCAAGCATTTTAAGGGAAATGAAAATAAATTTGTCGATGCACTTAGTAGAAGAGTGAATCTCATGCATTCTATTGCTGTCATTATGCATCAGTCAGACTTGAAAAGAAGAATTTTAGATGGTCTTGTTACAGATCAGCATTACCTATAGGTAAAGGGAAACTTACAGCAAGGAAATGTAGAGTAGAAAGTAAAGGAGTGCGAGATAAAGGAAGATGGATTATTCGTGCATAAAAATAGAATATGTGTTCCTAGTTATGGAGAACTGAGGAATTTGGTTCTGAATGAAATGCATGATGTTCCTTATGTTGGACATCCAGGTTACTAGAAAAAAATTACAGCAGTAAGAAGCTAGTTCTTTTGGCCAAGAATGAAGAAGGATGTTGCTAATTACATCGCTCGATGTATGGAATTTCAGGGTGGTGAAGGATTAGCATAGGCATCGAGGGGGTTTGCGGCAACCATTGTCGATCCCAGAGAAGAAATTGGAAGTGATCACCATGGATTTCATCACAGGATTACCCAGAACGAATAAGCAACACGATTCAATCATGGTGGTAGTTGACAAATTAACAAAGGATGCTCATTTTGTGCCTCTGAAGAAAACACATACAACAACTAATATTGCAAATATTTTCATGAAGGAAATTGTTAGGTTGCGTGGGATACCTAGGATAATCATCTCAGACAGAGATATGAAGTTTACCTCCAATTTATGGAGGGGATTGTTTAAGGGATTTGGCACAAATATAAACTTTAGTACATCATATCATCCCTAGAAATATGGGAAAAAAGAGAGGGTCAATAGAATAATTTAAGACATGTTGAGAATGTATGTGATGGATAAGCCATCTAAGCGGGAAGATTACTTACACTTGGGTGAGTTTGCATATAACAATGGGTATCAAGCTTCATTGTAAATGAGCTCATTTGAAGCTTTGTATGGTAGGAAATGCAATACTCCAGTGAGATGGGACAAGCCAGCAGATAGAGTGGTACTTGGGCCAGAGTTGCTCAAGGACATGGAAGACCAGGTGGTCAAGATTAAGAAGAATTTAAAGGAAGATTAGGATAGAAAGAAATTTTATGCATACAAGAACATGATAGTTAGAGAATTTAAAGTAGGGGAGCATGTACTTTTTGAAAATGAATCCCAAGAAAAGATCTTTGAAATTGGATAGTTGTACAAAGCTGGCAGCCATTTTCTGTGGTCCATTTGAAATATTGGACACAATAGGGCCAGTTGCATACATGCTTGCATTTCTTATTTCCATGAATGTGCATAATGTATTTAATATATCTTTAATAAATAAATATCTACATGGTCCTAACCATGTTATTGATTGGCATCTGATTCAGGTAGATACGAAGGGAGACTTTCAGGTTCACCCAGTGTGGGTATTGGACAAAAAATTCAAAATGCTCCGAAATCGAGTTATAGAACTGGTAAAAGTTTAGTGGACCTACTACGGTCCTGAAGAAACTATCTGGGAGAATGAAGATTCCATGCGGGCAGAGTACCCACAAATTTTTGAATAAATTTGAGATTTTGATCTTTGTTTTGTATATGCACTGAGGACAGTGCCAAAATAAGGGGGAGGGGATGTAACACCCCAGGTTTTGAACCCCCATTTTAAATAATGTATTGTTACAATGCTGAGAGGCCAGAGTGCCCAGACAATTAATGAAGGGCCAGTATGACCAAGAAATGTAATGTTTTGATCATTAATAATAATAAACACATCATTGGTTGCTAGATGGATAAGGACTAGATTTATAGGGGGCTATGATTCCACAAGAGAGGGAGATTGAGGGACTAAATGTTATTCCTGTTTTCTTATTTCCCTTTTTGTCTAAGGGAGGGGATCAGTTACATGACCTTCTTGGGGAAGGCTAGGAGGTTCTTGTTTTCCCCACGAGGTTACTTAAACCTGCCTCCGGTCTGATGGGGGGGTTGGAATGATGACTTGTTCGTTGATTTCCCATTCACTGACTCACTCTTCCCTCACACACTCCCATGCACACACTCCCATGCACTCCTTGACCCATTCATCGACCCATCTTCACCTACGTCTTGGTTGGAAAAACGAAAGGAAACAAAGCTTCTGAAGAATTAGCCACGGGGATAGTTTGTTGTAGTGGTCGTTGGTGTGATCCAGTCGTGACCTGGGGCTTGCATGTTTGAAATGCATTGTCATGTGCCCTAATTTTCTCACAACTATGAGTCCTGATAGTTCCAGCATTGAAATTCTGGACCAGCTATGTTAGAAGCCCTGGAACGAAGGAGAAGGATTGCCTGAGGGACTGTGTGGCAGAGAAGGGTGGAGTTCCATTCTCTCGGGTGGCACAGGATGGGTAGAAGAGAGATGGGTACTTGGATTGTTGTGGGTGTCGGGAAAATTGTGAGAGCTTGAGATCTAACTGGTTTGGGAACCCAATTACACTCTGGAACTTTCCTTGTGGATTCATAGCCCTGGATCGGGGGTGACACTGTTGTTGATATTTGGAGTAGTGGTGTCTACGGTTGGGTGGAATGTCCTTGGTCTGTAGCCATTTGGTGTCATATTTCATAAAGATAAGTGTTATGTGTCATGATATTCCTACCTATGTATGAATTTATTTTCCGATGTGTAATTTAATTATCATCTACATGTGTATGAATGTATTTCTGCTATGTATATTTAATTAAACGTAATATCTAGATTATGCATTCTTGTTGGATATTGCTATGCATGTTGTTAAATCTGTTATCTTATTCATCCTTAATGACTAAAGAAGGTATTAGTAAGAGAAAGAGTCTGAGGGAGGGCTTACAGGTAGCGTACCCAACCTCTGGGTGGATGGCTATGTTACATTGATATGTCTCCTCTATTGTCATCACGAACATCATTTTGATTTCATCCTGGATCTCATATCTTGGGACATTTATGTACCTGTAAACTTTCTCTTCATCTCTCTCCCTCTGTCTAGTCCTGATGTTCATCTTGTAAAAATATTATGTGTACTCTTTCATTGTCATTCTCTTCTATCTCAGGTTCTGCATCCTCCTGAACATATTTATCTGATAATCCTTGGGCATGAACTTATCCTTTATCTTGGCTACAATCCTATCCCAACTCTTAATATTTTGCTTACCTTTGATTCATCTATAAGCCTGTAGTTTGTCCCACCATAGTGTTGCATGCTATTTCAATCTAGTGACAACATGTCTCGCCTTCTTGTCCTCAATGAAATATTCATAATCAAAATACTTTTCCATGGACCTTATCCAGTCCAACATCTCTTCAACATCCAAATTTCCTTCATACATTGGGATGTCTATCTTTGCTCTAGCTCCCAACTTCACAACAAATTTTAGTAAGTGTTCTTCGACAGAATCTCCCCCTACAGTTTCTTCAACATCTTTCTCTTCACTTTCTGCCTCATTGACATCTCCAACATTAGGTGCTCTCCTCTGTTTTGTTTCCATCACTTCCAACCTTGCACGCAGTTCTCTCATTTCCCTTTCGACAAATCGATTGGCTGCAGTTGGCTCCACTTGTCTCCTCGGTGGCATTGTGTTGACTAGTTCTCACACACACACTAAATATTTGAGTTCTTTTAGGCTCTAATACCACTTGATGCAGACCCCCCACTTACTCTCCCTCTGGGTTGCTTGACCTCCCGGTCAAGGATCAATGAATATTTCCGAGTTGGATCAACTCCTCAAGACCTTGATGGTCTCAAACTCAATCAAACGCAGGCCATGTTATCACCCTCATGGTTTTCATGGTCATGATCTAATTTTGTTCAATTTTCTCTTCGATCGACGGTCCATAGAAATTGCAGGCTACCAATGTGCTCACTCTTTATCGGAGAACTATGTCCCCACAATCTGAAAATTCCTCACCCAAACCTCCTTTAAATCATGGTCGTTGATCCTCTGTCCCAACAAGATCAACAATGCTGGTAAATAGTGGGATGCAAACTAGCAAATTCACTAATTTTTCCTCCTCTTCCCGCAATGATTCCTCACCGTCGATTTTTTGTTCTCAAATCGACGGTTATCTGCAGGTCTTGCTTTCATATCACCCTATTCCAAATCTCACACTAACAGGCACTAGCTCCTTCCTCTCCTGTGACCTTGGGCTGTGACCCAGGGCTTAACCTCCTGGCACTTCGAAACTTCGACACCTTTAGTTAGGACCATGTCAATGGTCCTTGTCCTCCTTCATGATCAGCGATCGAGATCCACTTTGAGACTCTACGTTTCGAGAGTTCAACACTTTTAACCTCCACTTTCCCCCAGAGTATTTCATACTAAAGTTTTGGATCATGCGCCACATGTCCAGCTCAAATCAATGGCTCTAGTCCATCTCAAGACTTCGACCTTAGGAAGTTTCAAATTACCCGCTTGCTTCATCCCGGAATTCTTTCACCCAAAGTTCACGATCTGTCGATGCATGTACTCCCATAGAGCAACAACTGCAACTGACTTTGGCTCTTCGAGCTTCGAGAGTTTCAAAATCCTATGTTTGCTTCTTCTTGAAGTACTTCCACCTGAATTACATGATCTTTTGACACGTATCTCCTGCAAACCAACGACCTAGATCTACTTTGGCTCTTCGGTGATTTCATTTTCTCCTTGTCCACAAAACTTCTGAAGTACTTTTTCCCCAGAGTTGTGGATATTACGCCACCTGTCCCTCTGGATGATGGACGGTCCCTGGCCTCTTTGGGACTTCGAAAAATCCTCGCTCTTATGAAAAGACTTAAGACTCATGCACTTTTCCCAAATCCAACAATATGGAATGATCCCACTCCCTCCTGAACAGATCTTAGCCGTTGACTCGTGAAACCTTTAGAGAATCACTCCCTTTGAAGATTTATCTGCGCTATCTCTCTTGAGATTTAATTTTTGAACCCTTCGAATCCTCAGAGGGTTACTTCAACACTTATTTCAGCTTCCAATATGTGCACTCCTTGCAACAAATTCTTATGCAAGACTTAACTTCTTTCAAGAGAATGTGCACACCTTGAAGCAGTCTCTTTGCACTCTTTTCAATGGAAGTTTCACGCTATCTCTTTTGAGCTTCTGAGTCAAAACAAACTCCATCAACACACTCCTTGTGGAATGTATGCACACCTTGCATGAACTCAACAAAGATAAATGATTTGAAACTTATCCCAATAATTCACAATATCATATGCTCAATGACACAACTCATTCATTCATGAAAACATAAAATAACAGGGAAATTGTAAACAATAGCAACACCATGCATTGGGTCAATATCCCTATGTTATATTCCTTCAAATGTAAATGGTTGCAGCTTCATAAAAACAACTTAAATTCAGTAACAAATATCTCCTACTCTGCAGCTAACCTTATTCAGGTATACAATGCATCTACTTATACAAGAGGTCCTCTCGGGTTTCCTCCAACTACCTACCTGATCGAAATTAAATTCTACAACTAATTAAGTCATATTTCATAAACATCTGTGACAGACAATTTAAGGTGAATCTTCAGATCCACGCCAAAATCAAATATCTAAAGGACGATCTAATCTCTTCTAGATTTGACACGATCATTCAAACTCCTCCCATTAACTTCTCTGATTCATCTTTTACTCAGAAGTTCTCTAAGATATGTCATCTTTCAAAATTTAAAATTTTACTCAAAAGGCGCGCTAGGCATTGTGTTGTCATCGCATGTGGCTTTGGCTGACGATGCTCCTACATCACATACACATATTTCCAGTATTTGATTTTTTCATAGGCATTTTGAGCCTTTTGGTACTTTTCCTTTATATTTTCTATCTTCATATCTAGCTTGAGTTGGTCTCCCTTGTTTTTATGTATTTCATTCAATAAACATAAGCACTCCTTCTGTACGCTTCTTATTTCTTCATTTGTAGACCTATCTTCTTATTTGACCATTCCCAGGAAGGTAGCTCCCTTTTGGATTTATTCTATAATATTCTCCAAGAGTTTATTACCTTGCTGCAAATTTTGAACCATGTATTCTAGCTTCTCATTGTAGATTCTTACCTCCAAGCGTCCTACTTGCAATCTTGTCATCTCTAGTGCATGTGTGGTCTTGAGTTGCTCCATTTCCTCTAAGTTCTTAATCTTGAGATATTGTATCTCTTCCTACTATAATCTCCTATTTACAATAGCCCTACTCTCAAACTCAACATCTAATTTTTTTTTTTCAAGATACAATTCTTTCTATAGTTCTTCTTTATGCATTTTTTTGGTTGTACTAGCCTCCTTTTTTAAGTCATCATCAAATTTGTCTTTGATGGTGTTCATAGCTTCTTCAATCTCAACTATTGTGGCTCTATATATGTCCAGTGATTCTCCTATCTCATATACCAACATGGAATTTGCACCTGCAAATGCATTTAGAGTTGATGTAGTCTGTATTTCATTCTCCTTTGGGTCTGGGCTTTCCTTCCATGTTATGATCCTCTCGGAGGATTCCTTCTTAGGTGTATATTATCCCCTCTTCCTTTTGTTTATTCACCTCTAAATGGTCATAGTTTTATGGATGTAATTATAATCTCCTACAACTACTACAACTTCATCTAGCCCTAGTTCTTGAGATGTGTAAGAAATATTTATAGGGATAACTTCTATAGGAGTGAATTCTTCGATAGGGACGCTAACTATGCTAGCATTGGGATTTTCCACAACTCTGTCCAATTCATCCTATTCTTTATTATTTTATAGCTTTGTATTTTCTCCTTCTTTCCCCTGTGATTAAGATCTACCATGTTTCTCCTCTTCTTCTTTCTTCCTTTTCTCTTTAGATTCAACTTCTAGTCTTAGTTTCTCTTCATCTTCATTTTTCTTTTTTTCAAGCTTAGCATCCTCTTCGTATTTTTTTGTTGTCTCAATGTTATTTGTCTTTCCTTCAACATAATTATCAATGAATCAATCCTTATATTTATTTGTATCTTTCTCGGCATGCTTATTTTCTTTTGTTGATAGACGTCTTTTGCTTCTATGGCTCTCTTTTCTCTGTGCTCATCTTTCCATGTGTTTTCTCTTTCTTCAGCCTCCATCTTTCCCTTTTCCTTTTCCAGTAACATTTTGAATCTTTCTTTCACTATATACCTCTATTTATCTTTTTCCTTTTGTATATTTTTCTTTGTTGATTCACTCTTCATCCTTTATAATACTTCTTCAAAAAAGAAATCCCCTTTGAAGAGGTCCTCTACAAATTTCATGTCATGAATGACTTTGTGTGTGAGATTGATTAATTTTAAATGGTTATGCACTATATTGTGTATATTGTTCTCTTTAAGTCTCCCTATGCACAAATATATCTCCCTTAGGGCTTCAACTTCCATCCCTACATGGGGTTTGTTCAACGGAGTATATCTTCCTACATGTAGTGGGAAATTTGGCTAGTGTTTCTTATTTTTATCTGATAGATAGACTGTAATCCCTTTCTCCATTGTTTGGCATGCAATTTATCTAGCCAACAAATTTTTGGGCACATACTTGGTTAATAAATTGGCATCCCAGTGCTTCCATATACCGAGATATAGGTATAATATTTTCTCACATACTAGTCCCCTATCTCTTTTAGGTTTGTGATGGCCCCTTGAGATATCTTGTGTGGGTACATCCCAAATATCAACTTGTGTATAGGGGCTAGGAAATATTCATAGATACTATAAAAAAAAATCTTTATAATTGATGTCCCACAATTTCGAACAACAAATGTGGATTGGAGGATGACTTGGAGTCCAAATCCATTCGAAAGAAGGGAAATGGTGTGCAAAGAAGATTGGATCAATCAAATACACTAACATATAAAAAAACATGTCTTTTTATAGCTTGGGCTTCTTTGGCTCTGTTAAAAATGTTGTAGGTTAGGATGGTTTCCCAATTGAACAAATGTCTAGTCTTCACCACTGTATACACCATCATAAATCATTCCATACTAAATTGTGTGTTGGTTTCTTCACCATATAGTATGAATATCATTGTATTAAGCATCATGTATAGTATCTTCAAGTATTGCATCAGGATGTACCTTTCTCCCTCTTTAACTTGTCTCACCTCACTGGTGTATCAATCTTCCACTAGATATTTGAAGTCTATACTATCAGCCCTAAAATTCTCCAGAAAGGATTCATTTAATGATATTGTAGGTTCATGGGTTTGATACCTTATTCTAATGTCTTTGGGATTGAAGGAAGTAATTGGGACTTTGGACTCATTGATGATGGTGGTCATCTCTTTTTGGAGGTGGGTAAATCACCACCACAAAACTTCGTTGTAGGGGAATAACATCAGGTGAGCTTCCACGGTGTGAATGTCGCTTCTTCCAATATTTTGATATTCTTATATATCTTCATCGTCATATGGATAATTGACGGGTTCCTAAAATGGAATACTAGCAACACTCATCTATACTTTTTTTCTAAACATTTCATGTCTATCACTTTTATTTTTGAGACTTCCATTATCTAGTTCTCCTCATTTGTCACCAAAGGTATGAGTCCTACCCCATACGCCATTATTATGTCATTTTTTCATAATTATTAGGAAGGAACGCATTACTATCAGTCACTAACATTGCAACACATGAATCTAGTAGTTGCTACACTCCAAGTAGTGGAAACACCTATCTGTTGCAACTCAAAGATGATATAGTTTCGAGCATGAAAAAACATGTTGCGATTCTGGGTGAAAAACCCAATTGCTACAACTCAAGGTGCATCTGTGATTGTTGTAATTCCAGACAAAACAATTATAATCGAAAGCATGATTTTCATGCTGTGACTTCAGAAATAGCTCACAATCCCATCGGTCAACGTTGTAGTTGGAAATTGGGAGCTGGCAGTTGGTAGCCAATCTTCATGAGAGAAAGCGACAGCATACAAATATGTGACTAAAAGAATTGGTTACCTATCGAGTAAGCATGCGTATGTAATTGAAAGAATCGATGTAACTAGATGAATAGCCAGATTCTCACGGATTTCCATCCACTGATTATATAATTTTAGAACCATATTCACTTTGTATAAAATCCTGAGCTCCATAAGAGCTAGAGGAGGAAATTATTTGTGCAATTACATTTTTCTATTGTAACTTTCAACTTACGACGGTATAAATCCGGTTTCATCTTTCTACTTGTGTGTTGATGTATTGGTTGATCATGTGATTTTGGTTGCTTAATCCAATAGTTCGCCTAAAGGGGTAGGCCCCCCTCCTTAGTCAGGTAATTCCTGTAACAATAGTGTTATAATTATCATTTAACAATAGTGTTAGAATTATCATTTTACTTCTGTTCAATTATTTTATTATGTAGCTTCTTTCAATTGTTATGATTCGAGGTCCGTAAATTTATTCATATGTTGTGTATGTTTTTTGGTTTATGGTTTCTCTAGAATCATAGTGTGATTCTCTTATTTCCAAATTATCTTTTTGTCTGTTCTCATTTCCAGTATACATAACAGTGTTACGATTTATGAGTGGCTTAGTTTTCTAAGTTTAGCATTTTACAACGTCACAATTGATCTGCTCTTTTCATAGCTACAATTCGTGTCTCTTCAATTTTCTGTTATAATATAACTCAATTATTATGATTCTATATTTCTTTTTGTGTTTCAACTCACGTTTCTACAACTTCCCTTGCAATTGCATTTAGTGTGTTTCCTGTATGATTCTCTTTAGGTTTAGTCTCTACAATTTTGGATTGACATTATTGGATTAATATTGAATGAATGAACACTTAATTGTTGTGACAACACAAGGCATTCATTATACTCAAGAAGGTCACCAATAAACCATAAGCTTCATTTCTACAGAGTGATTTTAATTCCTGCAATTTTGATTTCAATTTCTGCAAGAGTGATTTTAATTATTGAAAGTGTGATTTTAATTTCTGCGAGAGTGATTTTAATTCCTACAAGTGTGATTTTAATTTTCGCAAGAGTGATTTCAATTCTTGCAAGAGTGATTTTGATTTCTACAAATGTGATCTTAATTTTCTGCAAGTGTGATTTCAATTCTCGCAAGTGTGATTTAATTTATCTAGAGAATCTTAGACCTTAGCATAGGTTGGTGGCTTAATTAAGTATTATGAGTCTTTGAATTGTGACATTAAAGTGCTACAACACCACAATAAAAACACTACTCTTCTTGCATAGATTGTGCATGATATTTTGTAAGTTCCATACAAGTTATGAATTGATAATTAAATGTACAACTCTTCATTTTCTTACTAAGTTAATTATAAATTAATTGAAATGTCCATCAATAATATTTCTTCTTAAAAACACGATAGATTTTGTGGTATCTTGGGGAGTTTTCTCTCTCATCGCAGAAATTGGTGTTTGCAACTGTTATAGAGTACATGATGATGATAGGTGCAAGCCCAACAACTAATAGGTTCTTTTTTTTCCTAGTCTATGTGTGAGACATCTTATCGCGTGGGTATAATATCTCCTTGAGGCTCTAGAGGAATTTGAATTTATCCAACTACCATAGTATGAGCACTTACACTTTCACACTTACACTTTCACAGGTTTTTTAGAGGTAAAGGATATTTCAATTATGTCTTAACAAAAGTGTTATATTTTACATTTTACCTAAACCCTATGTAATAAATTCTTAGTGTGCTACAACATCCGCTTGTTCAAAATCATACGACCTCCATTAATTATTTGAAAAAATATGTATGCTTGTTATTGTTGGTGTGTGGTCGGAGGCATGGGGTATATTGTGGAAACTTTCTCTGATCATGTCGTCATCAAGAGGGTTGACGGGGAAAATTATTTTGAAACATGTAAAAGAGTCATAGTATTCCGACAACAATCTTTTTCTAGAATCTTGATTTATTCTTTGAGTGTTGTGTCAAAAATAAGGGGGGGTCAGGTAATGCATTCAATTAATAAAAACCTTACACGTTAATTTTCTATCAAGAGAATTTCTATGGATTATTCGGAGATGTCGAACTCTCTCGACAATGATTACTTTTAAAACATTTGTTTGCCCTTGAGAAACATGCTAAGGGAGGTAGTTAACCCATTCAATTGATAAGGTCTTCAATTGTTCGTTTATTTGTATATCCCATGTTAACTACTATCTCACCAATGAATTTACTTTACTTGTTTGAATGAGTATGCATATCTCAAAAGGCCACATGGAGGATAAATTGGGATGAGGTAATATATCATATGAAGGAGATGAACAACATGTATCAACTAGGTGGCTTCCCAACGATACATCTTGGGTACTTTGTTGATAATGTAGATGAAAACCTTTGTTGCATTCTCCAATGACAAGGTGGTATGCTTAAGAAAAGGTGTGCCAAAGAAATAAGGCCTCATAGCATGTATAATGTGTAGTAAATATTTGTGCTTAATTGAATTACAATGCAAAATTGTTGTAGAGGGCCACCTTCCATGTCATACAGTGATTGGTTCTTAAAATCTTGAAAGACTAATCTCCTTCTAAATTGTATGCACAAAAGATGTGTCATGTTGTATTTTTGTGTACGCGATCATCATTGGAAGATTTATCGAGAGGGGGACTCAAAAAATATGGATGAATTTTATGCTATCCACCTCGATGACAAAAATGGGAGGGGATTGAAAAGTGTGCATTGATAAAAATCATGTATAGAATATATGAGATATAGGGTGAGGGGTCCACCTATATATGCTTACTACAATTGTTTTACGAAGAATTTGAAGTCTAGTATTTTCTTGACACGTGTGCACGAAATACATAATGATTGGAAAAGACATATGGACCTTGCGTCGAATGGGGTATTGTCGTCAAGAGAAGTGGTTGGGAAAATCATGCATGATAAGTGTGTTTCCCCAATGATATCATTGAGATAGTGTCGTCACTAGAAAAAGAAGTTAGGAGATATAAATAGTGTGATTCCATAGATGAAGGCCCGATGACGCTTAAACAAGGGTCACATAGGTTAGGAATTGAGCACATTCCTACAAATGGGACTCACAAGAAGGGGATTAATTTTTTGATTGGACATGGAGGGGAAGCAATGATCAATCTAATCTAAAGGACTGTTGTCTTGGTCACTATTTCCTTGGAAAAACTTCGAATATTATGTACAAAATGTAGTCTTATGAATGAATAGCTAGTTAGATTAGTAGTGATAAGTACCTTGCTAAAATTTTAGTAGGTGGGTGGCCACTAAAACCCTCTAAGATAAATAATTTTAGTGGGTTGTTGTGAATGTCACAACACTATGCTCGAGGAAGGTTTGACTAACCTTTCCATTGTATACACCAATATGATAATACCAACATTGAGGAAGGGTCAACCGAACCTCCTCCATGGTCATTATCCATGAGAATTCTATGTTGGAGGAAGGGTTGGCCAAGAAATAGTGAAATCATTTTTCTATTCACAAAGCCATTGGTACCAAACAAATTGATTAGGTTCTAAATACAAGGATGAAAGAGTTACCTTTTTTAAATTTGGCACTTGATGTACATCAAATAATCTCCATATAGAATATCCATGTTATAAGATCTTTTCCATCAAATTTACTCATATCAATCTTGGGAATGAAGTAGTTCCTTTGTGCTAAGTTGTACCCAAGATTATGCAAACCTTGGAGTGATGAATAATCATGATTATAGGATTCAATCTTTATGTTCTCCACATTTGTTAAAATATTCTCCATATGTGACTGGGGTTCAAAAATTTTGTTCTCCTTATTTTCATGATTTCCTTGTGTCCCAATATCACCTTTATGTATCCTCTCATCTAGGATATGTAAGATCATGACTGCCATGGAATTTAGTAAGTATTCCATCTTTTGATCCCTAGAATTTTGTAATTGTTCCATCTTTTGATCAATAGAATTTTGTAATTGTTCCATATTTTGATCCATTTCCCATTTCAGTAATTCTTGTAAACATGTGAAATCAACCCTTTTCAACATAGTGTCACCCATTTCACTAAATTGGTTCCTCAATAGGGATACTTGGTTCCCTAAGTCTTCAATTTCAGGTGTTGTGTGTGAGTTCTTTGGAGGTTTAGCAGGAACATAAATTTCTTAAAAATCATTTTCCATCTGATAAAATAATAATAATCATGTTTTCTCTCTTTATCACAATTTTTGAATCACCAAAAATAGATATTTCAATCAAAATTTATTCTAATATCAAGTTAAAATACCTTCAAAAATACTGGTTTGTAGATTGTCTTGTTGGCCAACCTTTCTCTTGAAGTATCTCTAAAATTTCATCCTCTCTGAGACTCAAATTTTGATATTATTAGAATGATATGTCTTCTATGCAATGCCATAGGTTTAACCAAATCCAATGTGCCAAGAGATTTAGTTATGACTACTTTCCTAAAACTTCTTGTTTTTGTCCCTTTCAAAAGAGTGAATTTGTACAACCTTCCACATGTCTAATTTTTCTAATCTACCTATAAAACTTTGAGATAAAATAATATGATCTATTTTCTTTCTAATGGAAATGGTGGCACTTAATTTGGACTTTTCTGAATTTAGATATGATGAATAAGCATTCCTCCTTTTCCCCTTATGTTGTATGGGAAATATGGATATTGTAGAATGTTGCAATCTTCAAGGACTACCATCACACAATGTTTCAATGGTGATTATAGAGGAATTTTTCACCAGTGAACAAAATTCAATTCCTATGACGGATTTTCCTAGAACCATAGGTTTACCTTAACATGGTGCTCAAATGTGTAGTTGCATCTAGAGGGATTGTATCAAATGATCTTATGACCCATGCACACATAAGTGGATAAAATACCAACTATACGTCTTTAGAATTGTTATTCCAATGCATAATCTTAAACATATATGTATCCAAATTTTGAATATATATATTTTAAAGAAAAATATAATGTTTTCTATTTTTTATGCAATTATGTATACCTCCATAGACTTTACCAGTCAAATTGTTGGGTGGAGGGGGTCCCTTGTCCCACAAACAAGGGGGTCTCATACACTAATTTGGTGTGGCTTAGCCGTGTCTCATATATAATCTATTTTTAAGGGCACGACTAAGCCACACCAAATTGGTGTATGAGACCCCCTTGTTTGTTGGACAAGGGACCCCCTCCACCCAACGATTTGAATGGTAAAGTCTACAGAGGTATACATACCCTACCCCCCTCTAGATTTGAACTTGTGACCTCTTAAGAGGAAACACATATTCTTAACCATTAGGCTGACTCAATATGTATATATGAAATACACGTGTCTTTTGTTTATATTTTAACATTATATGGAAAATAAATTATCTAATTCATAAATATATACCAAGACCAAAAATGATTGATTATGTTAAGACCCTCAAACTGGTATTAACACTTAACCTCATAAATTCAGGGCTTCATGGGACTTTCTTTCTTTCTTCACACACACACACAC
>JZKD02S0344980.1:1216235-1237508 GCA_000966675.3 Picea glauca | reverse complement strand
TGGGAAAGGGAGGCTACGGAGGATAAGAGGTAGTGCACACCCCTATGGATCTATTCTACCCTGGTTGCTTGCTCATTGATCAGAGGAGATTCATGCCCGGACTACTCCTCTCGCTCCCTTTTCTCTACTGGAGTGGAATATGCATGCCTCACCTCACTTTCTCTCCCTTACTAGAATTTCCCCTCTTAGGCGGGCGGGGGATAAAGAGAATAGCGGGTATACATTGAAAGAACGAACAATAGGTTCTTATTCCTATGGTGGGAAAATCCGATGACCGCTAGCAACGACCACTAGATGGGAGGGAGAAATAGGTAGGGTTTTCTATCGATCGATAAACAGCTATTATCTACGTACTAACAACTAGCTGTAGGCGTAGAAGGAAAGAGGCGTAGCTCTGGATCCTGCGCAACCGCCTCTTAATAAAGTCAATTTCATTTATTGAGTCGGTACCAATCTTTCAAAAGCGAGAAAAGAGTTCAAAGGTCTTTCTCCTTCTGGGTGGGTTCAATAGTAAACATTGGAGTAATTGGTAATGGAGAAGTGAACCAAGTTGCTTGCACGAGTTAAGTCATCTCGGAAAATGTTAACATCGGAGAGACAGCGAAATCAGAAGTTGCCTTGTCGTCTAACCTAGTTGAATTTGGAAGTAGTTCAAACCTAGTCTGTATAAGGCTGCTTTATAGTTGCTCGTTTAATTAGGCCTCACCGAATGAATAACCGAAATATTTAGTAGCTCCTGGCCTGCCTCAGAGAATGGATCTCTTTGATGTAATGGTGCAGCGGGTGGCTTTCCTTCCTCTTTCAGCTAGTATTGATTATTAGGAGTAGTTGCTCCTCATTCTTTGGCCATCTGTCAGAGAAAAGATAACTGCTTTTCTTTCCTCCCCAGGAGTTGGGTTGATAGACTCGAGTCAGTAGATCCAATGTCTCTCCCCATCCATCCTCTTCTTCGCCATTATTCTTCCCAGGGAAATGCGTGATGGAAGTCAAGTTGATACGTCTATAAAGAGATAGACCCTCCCCGCTCTCTCCCTAAACTATTCTCTCGGGTCGATCTCCTGAAGCAAATCGGTATACGAAGGAACGAAAAAGGCATAGGAATTTAGTGGGTTCTTTTAGGTATCACTAAAAGCAAGCATTGTCATTGATAGAGGATATCCAAATCGAAGGGAATGTAGCTATTTAAGATAGGCAGAATGAGGGAGAAGTAGACAAATACAAGGTGATCAACGTCCATCTTCGACCGAGGGAGATGCCCCGATGTCAGCCGGGCCATAGGCGAATCAAATGGAAAGGTAGGTCGATATAGAGGTTGATTTTGCTCGGGGCATGGCTCTATATAGAGGTCGATTTTGCTCGGGTCAACGTAGACAAGGATAGCATCGAGGAATAGGAACGATGATGATAAGCTTGCATGTGTAAACCTTTTGGTAAAGCAGTGGAACTTACTGAAAAGAATTCGCTTTTTCGGGAGAAAGATCTCGATAGAAAGAAATCGGTTACTATAATGAAGCAGGCGAGGGGTTGCTAAGAAAGTCCCATTTGATTAGTGAGCGGCATGACTGGATCTGGATAGATGAAGTCGAGGTCATTGATCGTCTTCGATAATGATATATTAGTAATAGATGAAAATAATCAGGGGGATAATGAGCTCAAGAGCAGCTAAGCCATCGAATGAATGACTTACTGGAGGAACAATGGCCAAAACAAATGGGAAAATTGAGTATCAGATCTGTAGAGGTTGAATAATCGAGTTGTTTTCACTGTCGACAGCGCTGCAGTTGGCCCTGGTCAACGCACTCTGATCGAACAGAGAGAGAGATGGAGGTTGGGGAGGAGATCGACCTTTTCATGAATAATAGGCTAGAGCTTCAAAAGAGCTGGTCTCTCTCTTATCTACGTATTAACGACGTATTAACGACAGAGATCGACCCAAAATGAATTCTGAATGGTAGAACAACGGTCGAGCCTCGCATCATTATCTCATTATTACATTTGTAATGTGAATCGATCTCATATAAAGGGTTTGGTGATCACCTTGTTCACACTTGAAAACTTCTATAAATTAGATTGACGACTTTAAGGAGCTCACCTCACCGACTAAGAGAAAAAAAGGGAGAAAGAAAGAAAAACGAACGCTTACCTTACCTTTTCTGTCAGATTTAGATTCCTGTTCTGAGCGAGAAGTCATATGATTCATGGTATATTCGGATGAGGACGATATGATTCATGGTACATTCGGATGAGGACGATTTTGCATTCTCAGGATTTGCGGACTTATATTATTGATGACTATCCCACGCCAGTTGATGCTGCAGCAGAATTGGCTCTGTCTAATGCCGACCGTGATTTACCGAAGGAAAAAAAGAAGAAGGATAATAAAGCTCTTGGATTAATCCAGCAAGGATTAAATGAATCCATTTTTATGAAGATTGCTAGTGTTGCATCTTCGAAGATGGCTTGGGACATTCTTGAAACCTGTTATCAAGGGGTGTCCAAGGTGAAGACAATCAAGTTGCAGAACTTGAGAAGGGACTTCGAAAATCTGAAGATGAAGGATAATGAAAGTGTTGATACTTTCATGACTCAAGTAATGAGTGTTGTGAACCAGCTCAAGCAGTATGGAGATGATGTTGAGAATAAAAGAGTTATTGAGAAAGTGCTGAGAAGTTTGCCCAAGAAGTTTGAGCCTGTTGTTGTTCCCATAGAGGAATTTAAAGATTTAAGTTGAATGCAAATTGATGAGTTAACTGGTTCTCTTGTTGCTCATGAATCTAGGATATCTAGATATGAAGAAGGATCATTGGAGCATGCTTTCAAATCCCAACTGCATGTTACCAGAGGCAGAAGCGGAGGAAGGTTTCATACTCGTGGAAGAGGAGGTCGATTTTCTGGCCCAAGGGACAATAAAGCTGAATCAAAATCTGAGCAGAAGCCCCAACAGAATCCTCCTAATTTAAGAGGGAGTAACAACAAACCCTGACAGCAAGAAAATCAGAGGTATGATAAAACTAAAGTGCAATGTTATTATTGTAAAAAGTTTGGGCATTTTGCTAACAAATGTTGGAAGAAATAGGAAGATGCTGGAAAGCACTCTGCACATATCACAAATGAGTCTGAGGATCATCAAAATCCTGTGTTTTTGACCTGTAATGTCACTCAGGAATATGCAAATGATATTTGGTTTTTGGATAGTAGTTGCAGTAACCACATGACTGGTAATAAAGACTTATTTTCTTCCATTGATACTAGTATTCAGTTTGAAGTCAAACTGGGAAATGATTGTAAGGTTACAGTCAATGGTAAAGGTATAGTTACAGTTTACACTAAGAACAATCAGAGAAGAAATATTGATGATGTTTATTTTCTGCCTGGTCTAAAATGCAATCTTATTAGTGTTAGACAATTGATGGAGAAAAAGTACAGAGTGTTCTTCAAGAACAAGGTATGTACAATCTATGATAAATTTCCCAACAAACAGTTGATTGCAAGAGTAGAGATGACCAAGAATAGAATGTTTCCACTTGTTATGCAAAATGATTTGAGTGATTCTTTGAATGCCTATAAAGCAGGAAGTCTAGATGGATCTTGGTTATGGCATTTGAGATATGGTCATTTACACTTTGGTGGTTTAGATTTGTTACAGAAGAAACAAATGGTGAAGGGGTTACCTTGTATTCAGCAACCTACAAACTCTTGTGAGAGTTGCATACTTGGAAAACATCACAGAGAGAAATTTGTTTCAGGTGTTTCCTACAGAGAAAAATATCCTTTGGAAATTGTCCACACATATTTATGTGGACCTATGCAAACACCTTTTTTAACTGGTTGTGTTTATTTTATGACTTTCATTGATGATTTCAGTAGGAAGACTTGGTTGTATTTGTTGAAACAAAAGTCTGAAGCCTTTGATGTTTTTAAGAAATTTAAGTCTATGGTTGAGAATGAGAGTGGTCGAACCATTAAGATCCTCAGGTCTGACAGAGGAGGTGAGTATAAATTGAATGAATTCATTGAATTTTGTGGTCTTCATGGAATTAAAAGGCAGTTTACTACTCGATATACTCCACAACAGAATGGAGTGGCTGAAAGAAAGGATCGAACCATCATGGATATGGCTCGAATCATGTTGAAAGAGAAGCATCTTTCAAATGAATATTGGGGAGATGCACTTCTTTGCTCTGTTTTTATCTTGAATAGAAGTCTGACCAAGACCGTGAGGGATCGTGTACCTCGGGAAGCTTGGGATGGTAAGCCTTGCAATGTTTCTCATTTCAAAAAATTTGGATGTGTTGCATTTGCCCATGTACCTGCAAAAATGAGGAGGAAGTTGGATGATAGAAGCGAGAGATGTATCTTTGTTGGATACAGTGAAGAGTCTAGGGCATATAAACTCTACAATCCCACCACCCAAAAATATGTAATCAACAGAGATGTTCAATTTAAAGAAGATGAAGCTTGGGATGGAAGTATTGACAAATCAATTTCAGAGGGAGATGTGTTACCCCCTAAAGATGATGATGGAGCTGAGCAAGCCGAAGGAGATGGAAAGATGGTTCCACATGCATATATGCCTGCAACAAGAAGTCCAACAAGGCAAGCACCAGATTTCATCCCATCTCAATTTAGAATGCCAAGAACTCATGAGCGTAGTGAGCCATCTGGATATGGTGGACACCATTCAGATTCACAAGTAGTGAATAAAATCTCACTTTAGCTTCATTAAGAAACAGATTTAAAGGACAGAAGACTAGAAGCTTAAGAGAATTGTATGATCAAAATGAAGAAGTAGATCAGATTTCAAATTTTGCATTAATGGCATGTGATCCTGTAAGTTTTGATGAAGCTGCTAAAGAGGATGTCTGGATAAAAGCAATGGATGAGGAGATTGATTCGATTGAAAGAAATCACACTTGGGATCTTGTTCATTTACCTAAAGGTAAGAACAATATTGGTGTTAAATGGGTTTATAAGACTAAGTTGAATGCAGATGGTCAAGTTGAAAAATACAAGGCAAGACTTGTATCTCAGGGGTATAGTCAGCAACCCGGTATTGATTACAATGAAACCTTTCCTCCTATATCAAGGATTGACATAGTGAGGATGGTCTTAGCTATTGCAGCTCAGAATAGATGGATCATGCATTAGATGGACGTCAAGTCTGCATTCTTGAATGGATATTTGGAAGAAGAGGTTTATGTAAGACAACCTCCGGGTTATGAGATTGATAAGCATAGAGATAAATTTTATAAGTTGAGGAAAGCCTTGTATGGATTGAAGCAGGCATCCAGAGTTTAGTATAGCAGGATTGATGAATACCTGATCAATGTTGGATTCAGCAGAAGTCCAAGTGAACCAACTCTGTATACAAAGATAGACCAGAAAGGTAAAATTTTGATTGTCTGTTTCTATGTTGATGATCTGATTTTTACTGGAGATCTATCTGTAGATGATTTTAAAAATGCCATGAAAACAGAGATTGAGATGACTGATTTAGGTTTGATGAAATTTTTTCTTGGAATTGAAGTGGATCAATCTGATGATGGCATTTTCATGTGTCAAACTAACTATGCAAGTGAAGTGCTGAAAAGGTTTAGATTGTTGAATTGCAAGCCAGCTGCAACACCAATGGAAACTGGTATTAAACTGAGCAAGTATGATGAAGGATCATATGTTGATCCAACCTTGTATAAGAGGTTGGTTGGAAGCCTTATGTACTTAACAACAACCAGACTTGACATTATGTTTGTTGTGAGTTTGATTTCCAGATTCATGGAGACTCCAAAGAGTACTCATTGGCAAGCAGGAAAGAGGATCCTGAGATATGTTGCTAGAACAACTAATTTTGGTATCCGATACACATCAAGCTTAAACTTTGAGCTAATAAGATATACTGATAGTGATTTTGCAGGTTCCATTGATGATAGGAAAAACACATATGGGTATGTTTTCAGTCTTGGATCTGGAGCAGTGGTATGGGCATCAAAGAAACAGTCCATTGTGACTCTATCTTCCACTAAGGCAGAGTATGTTGCAACAACTATAGTTGCATGTCAATCTGTATGGATGAGAAGGGTCTTGAATGAACTGTTGCATGACCAGAACGATGCAACTCAAATTGTCTGTGACAATAAATCTGCCATTGCACTGTCAAAGAATCATGTCTTTCACAAACAGAGTAAGAACATTGATACGAGGTATCATTTCATTCGTGAACTGATAAATGGAAAATAAATTTATGTTCAGTTCTGCAGGTCTGAAGAACAATTTGCAGACATATTTACAAAGCCTTTGGGAAATGAGCTGTTTAAAATCCATAGAAGAAACATTGGGGTCTGTAAGTTGTAATACATTGTTTACAACAATTTTGTTTCACATGTTTTATTTTGCTTTTTGTTCTGAAATGATTAAGAGGGAGTATGTCAGAGATTAATCATTTCACCGCCTAGATAGCGACGGATCAGTGGCCGTATTGACTCTTCAAGACTCAAAGATTTAATTACTCTAAACGGTGGTCGCCTTAACCATTCAAGGCAACCAGATTTTAACACCGCCTTGATTAAAATCCTTTAGAAGATCGAAGGGGCAACTTTCTCTGTTTAAATACCAATGTCGAAATTGTAATCCTGAAGATAGCTTGAAAGCATTTCTTGAATTGAATTGGTTATTCTGTGTTTGGAGGTTTTCTCTGCGTATATATATTTTGTGTTTTTTCATTGAGTTTGTAAACTCATTTTATTTCCTGATAAAAATTCGTTTTTGAACAAACGCAGTAATTTCTTGTTTTTACCGATTGGGAATCCGGTTTTACATTTATCCCAAAATTATTTGTTGGAGCGTAGATGTTTTCGTTTAATTTGTTATTTCGCATTTCAGAGTTCACTTGTTAAATGTGCGTGGAGTTCCTTTTCTTTACCAAATGCCGAAACCCGAAATTGTTGGGCCCACACCCTATTTGCATTTCACGATTCGGCAGTCACAATGTCATTTTTTTTTTGTGCGTCGGGTGTTAGAAAACCTTGAACCCCAAACTCTACTCTGCCTGGCCCCACATTTTAATCACATTTCACAATTTCAGCAATCAACGTGTGTTATGAGTTCGGTGTTTGTAATCGTCGAAACCCGAATGTCGATTGACCTCCGTTTTTTACATTTTCAAGTGGGCCGACATTGATACGGGAAGGAGATTGCCCCGACAGATGGGAATGGTTAGCATATAAATCAATGTTGTTGGCAGGATTTCAATGAATATCCAGAAGATATGAGAAGGAAAATCATTCAATTATACCCACAATATACCCACACTTCATTTGAACATATTGATCTAAGTGAATAACCAGAAGAATCATATTGCAACCACATGTTCTAGAGATACCTACACAATGAGAACATGAAAGATAACAGAGATAAAGAAAACAGAGAATACATTCACAGATCTAAAACTTAGGAGAATTGAACCAATTCCACGGATATTTGCATGAAAACATCATTTCAGATATGAGTATAGAATGCCCCATGAATATTCCAACACTCTCTCGGCTTAAACCCACTCAACCTCTATGCAGCCTTGGAGCAAGACATCCAAATGAAAGCATGCTTGAAATCGCTAATAGTTGGATGGATGGATAGAGAGGACAAACATCACTAACCGGAAGGAAGGAAGTTCAATTGAGTGAAGTGGCCCGAAGTGAAGTTGACCCCCACTTAGAACAATTGTCTTGGACCATAGAAAATGAAAGCGAGCAATCGCTAGGGCCCCTGAGAATATTAGTTAGGAAGGTCAATGGGGTCCAACCCTTCCTTCATTAATGCAGGAACTAACTGGGTCTACTCCTTCCACCGGGGGGATAGCAACTCTACTCCTTCCACCGGGGGGGCTATACTCCTCATCCATGAATTGGAAATACTATCTAGTAGCCCAGGCCAACCGAGGGTGAAGTTCTCCTTGCCCTCTAGAAAGTGGCCATTATCTTTTTCTCCCTGCCATAATGATATTGTACCCGACCATTCGAAAATGAAAGCATGCTCGACTTGTCCTCCCATTTGAAAGAAGATAGTCTATGGGCTGGGGTGAGGGAAGGATATCTATAGTTGCATGCTCTTCATCTTCCCTTGCTTTCTTCGGGTAGTCCCTTTCTTCGGGTAGTCTCAGTCCTAAGCTATTAAAGCCCAAGCTTCTTCCTTCTGAATGAAAGCATGCAATAAGGGGCACAATATAAAAGAAAGGATGGTCCTTCGAGTTACACCCCTGGTGTCTCCTGTAGAAGGATAGGCTGGGGAAAGGTGGCATTGAAGTCCTTTTGGATAGGATGGTCCAGCAGCTAATCTCGGTCCAGGGTCCCACATTTTACTTCATTGAACTCATTAATTCTCCTAGAGTAAAGAAATAATGTTACTAACTTGATATCGTGGGTGAGGTCACCCTACCAATAGCCTAATCAATGACATCTACCTCCTACAATAGGATATTTGGCTATGCGAGTGGGAAGGCCAAAGAAACTATAGCTCCTTTTCGGCAAGAAATAAACTCATCAATCAGGTAATAGGCTCCTTGAATTTCGAGAGGAGGTGTGGTAGGATAAGCTATTATTATCCCCATCCTTCCTATCTTCATGAGGAGATATCGCTAATGAAGCCTATCGAGGGTAACACCTTCTATTTATTGATCTCGCCCATCCGTTCCCATCCTCTAATTGAATTACCCATCCTCTAATCAACTTCTGGTTGACCTAACTTCCACTTCCACTGGCCAGAGACTTAAGCTATAGTTACTTTGTTTGCTCAACTGGGCACTCCCTACAGGAGGATGGTAAGACCTTCCAAATAATCCTTGTGGAAGGCCAAGAGTCCCAAGAAGCTATCTCTCCATCTTTCTCTGCAGACGCCCCGATTCTGCCGATGTAATCACCTCCTTTACAGATTTTAGGTGTTGCTATTCTTATTTGGGATTACTATCAAAATTAAAAGGATAGTGGGCCGAATAGTTAACTAAATAATTGCAAACAAAATTTTAAGATCCATAATTAATAAATAACTGCTAGTGATAGATTAATTGGAAATTGGTATAAGGCAAAGTTGAAGTTATTTAACTTTGTATAAATCAATGATGTAACAAAATTTAAAATTTAAATGGATTATCTATATATATATAATAATAATAATCTATTTATTGTTGTATGAGACCTTCTCCACCCAATGATTTGATTGGTAAAATTTAAGGACGTATAAATTATATAATTATCATAATAATTTAAAGAATTAAAATTTGGATATGATCAATACGAGATGTATATGAAATTTAAAAATAAATAAATGAGAAAATTGTATTAATTTAGGTATTTAAAAAAAATAATAAGTACAATTTAAAATAAAGAAAGATAAAAAATCATATTAGATACATCTAAAATAAAAATAAATAATAAATCAAGTGGAAATATATTAGATTAGGTATTTATCTAAATAACTAAATAAATAATAAGTATCATTTAAGATAATAATGAAAAAAATAGCATTCACTTAGAGAAGTAACATAAAGATACAACTAAAATTAAATTTCACTACTTAAAAAATGGTGAAAAACACACCACATATAATGAATAGAATGATGGAATCAATTTTTTAGGAAATATATTGTTCTAACATCAATTTTCAAAAACCTCATAACAGGGGGTTGAAACTACACAAATCCTAAGAAGTAAAAGCCATAAGACACAAGAGTAAAAGAGAATTTATATTCAAATCATGATGCTCTTGTGAAAATATTAAAATTAAAAGAAAAAAAGAAGATAACACATAAAAAAAACATGTATTGTTAACTCAATATCTAAAAAAAATTAATATCATAATCATTTTTAGATAACCTCACTTAAGTTTTGACTAAATGCTTCAATTATTAATTGAAAATATGCATATACTCTTTTAAGAATCTTTCTTTTATATAGAATATGATAAATCTAAATGTTGGGGAAGGGGATCCATTCATAAATATAAATTTTGGGAAAGAAGGGGATCTGTTCATAAATCTAAAATTTGGGGAAGAAGGAGATACATTCATAAAAAATATGATAAATGGAATATCAATATTTGGTTCATGATTGAGGAGAACACTGCATATCGATTTCACAAAAAAATGTTTTACTATATTATCTACTTAGATCCAGAGCCATGATGCAAAAATTGGTTTGTATGTCTGATCTTAGCTATTGGGTGAAAATTGGGTGGGTTTTTTGGTTTGACTCATGAGGTGAATATTTGTTTGTTTGTTCATTCCATGACATGTATAGGTTTTAACATAGATTATAAGGTGTATTAGTTGCACAAAATATAATATATTTCCTTTTTAAATTGTTGAGTGATTATTTATCTAGGAACTAATTTTGGGGAATTTAATGATGTATGATCATCAACTACATCTTAAACATATCTTTTAATGGTGGAAACATGTCTTCAAATATCTCATCTCTTGTCAAGTCATAAGTTATTGGTATATTGTCTTGCGAGTTGTTGGATATACTCTTGGGTTATAGTAGTATCCAATCAGTTTGATCTCGGGCCTATCCCAGATCACTCTAATGAGTTATTTATTTCCCATATTTCAAAAAACAATTGGACATTTGTGAGACTAAGTAGTGATTATGTTGGCATGTTTACAAGCAAAGTGTTATGGTCATTGATGGAAAGAACAACCCAGATCACTCTAACGAGTTATTTATTTCCCATATTTCAAAAAACAATTGGACATTTGTGAGACTAAGTAGTGATTATGTTGGCATGTTTACAAGTAAAGTGTTCTGGTCATTGATGGAAAGAACAACCCAGATCACTCTAACGAATTATTTATTTCCCATATTTCAAAAAGCAATTGGACATTTATGAGACTAAGTAGTGATTATGTTGGCATGTTTACAGGCAAAGTACAGATCTAATCCATTGGATCTGAGTGCTGAGGACCAACAACCATTGGATACAGAGGACACATGGTGAGAGATCAACATTTTGCTAACTCGCGAGATGGAGAAGTCAAAGGTGAGAGTTGTAGGAACTCGCGATATGTGAAATCACAAAAAGATTTGATTCGTCGGATCAACGAGGATCTGGACCATTGATCGGAAATGAAGTCTGATTCTGCGATATTGATCACAATCATCGATCAGAGGGAGAGATCTCGACCGTTGATCTGATATGAAGCACCTCAGAGTTTCACGAGTTAGGAGTTTCGAGACAACTCATAGCAGGAGTTCGCGATATGTGAAATTGCGACGCACCCCTCTTGCTTGGCCCATAGTCATAGGTGGTGGTCACATTGATGAAGGTTAAGGGAGGATCTAGCATGCTGCTAGGATTTACAATGAAGATTGCCGAAATCGTGAAATTCCTTTTCGAATAGGGTTGTGGTCACAACCAACGGTCACATCAGCAGAAGAGAAGGGAAGGCGCTAGCATTGCTAGGCTCCACCTTGGAGTTTCATGAGTTGGGAGAATTGAGGCAACTCGTAACAGAATTTCATGAAACGTGATATCCCAAGGAGATCGAGGCCCTTGGTTCACAGAGGATCGTGGACCTTCAATCCGACACAAAGCGCTAAATCGGGAATCGAGAGTTGGAAGAATCAGTGTTGGCTCATGTCCAAACACCCAACATGCAAGGTTGCGATCCGACCTTAGCCATTGATGGAGGAAGGAGAGATTTGGTCCTCAGACTTGAGAGGGGAGATCTGAACCATCCGTTTAGGAGCTAGCGCTCACTAAACGAAGCTTGGGAAGCACCTTTGAATAGGCATTTGGTCATCGTCGGTGGTCATGTGAAGAAAGGGGCTTAGAAGCCAAAGAAGCCATAATTGACTGGCTGTAACTGCAAGAACGAAGTGATTGTGTTGACCAGAGAACTTGAGGAGCTAGAGGGTGATCGCCAGAGAAGCTGAAGAGTCTCAATGTACCTGCCAGTGGAATGAAGACTCATCATAGAGAAAATTGACAGATTGAAAAGTATCAAAGTTTGTAACTGCAACAGAGAGGAAAAATTTTGACTGTGACATAGAAGATGAAGAGTCGATTTCCATAGAAGCTAAGGAATCGCCGCATAACACCCAGTAATGATGAACACATGGAGCTAACCTCCAGGGATGATGAAGAGTTTCCATGATGATCAGGCAGAGAACTTGACATGACAAAAAATATGAATAATAGAGAAGTAAAAAGATATCGTGAGTTAGCTATGCAGATATGAGGAAGAGATGCAGTAAAAGGGAATTTTTTTTGATGTTGTAAACAACATGCAGAGGCATTGCACAGAGCAGGAAGTTGGTGCACAAAGAATATAAAAATGTAGAACAAAGAAGAGATGGTTGTTGTTGTTGAGTGTGTTTCATGCGGGTAGAAGCATGCTGTGTGTAGGAGTTGAAGCGCACAGAAGGGGTGTGGTGCATAGAATGGAAATAAGACAAAGAGCATAAAGTGCAGAAGAAGCAAGGAACAATAATGCATATTTGAGAGAAGAATAGAAAGTGAAACATACATGAGGAGAGAGACACTGATGCAGACAGAGTAGAGCAGTGTAGCAGAATAGTGATGAGACTGGAAAGCCATAGATAAATGTTGTATCACTGTGATAAATTCAAGAAAGAAAAGATTTATATTTCAGGGTGGTAGGGAGGTGCTAGGGAGGATTGGTGTCCTCAGAGTTTCAAGTGGGTGCTTGAACACAGGGAGTTGTATCTTCCATCTGGTTGCAGCTAGAAAAACTAGGGTGGTCGGGTGGTGCAAGGGAGAACTATTGTTATCTGTTATACAGTTCGGTGCATGTGTGACTCGAAGTTGGTGCTTCCATCCAGTTGGTGATATAACACTTAGGGAGTTGGTGCTTCCTTCTAGTGGGTGCTAGAGAAACCAGGGAGTTGGTGCTTCCTTCTAGTAGGTTCTAGAGAAACCAGAGAGTTGGTGCTCTCAGCAAGTTGTAGCTTGCAAAACAAAGGTGGTAGCCTCACAATGAGTTGGTGCTCATAAGAATGATAATGTACAGAATATAAAGATTACTTATCATATCAAGAAGAAGATGTTTTTTTCCCTTTATGGGTTTCCTCAGGAAATATCTGTCTCTGTGT
This sequence comes from Picea glauca, assembly GCA_000966675.3. Classification (NCBI taxonomy): domain Eukaryota; kingdom Viridiplantae; phylum Streptophyta; class Pinopsida; order Pinales; family Pinaceae; genus Picea; species Picea glauca. The sequence continues at coordinate 1,224,408 of JZKD02S0344980.1, read as the reverse complement.
GTTTCATGTGTGTGATTGATGGTGAATACTCTATTTCTTACTTCATTGATTTATTGTGATAATCATTGAGTGCTTTGTAATTAGATTTAAAATGGGCATAATTGTTTAAGCATAGTAATAACTAATTCACCCCCCTCTTAGTTTTTTGACAATTGGTATCAGAGCCAGTTCATTTTATTTAAAGGTAGATCAGTAAGCTTAAACATGTCAACCCATGAAGGGACTTCAACCAATAAGGCCCCTCTATTCAATGGAACAAACTTTGTCTTCTAGAAAGTTAGGATGAGAACCTACATAATGGATTTAGGTGCAGATGTCTGGGATGTGGTAGAGACTGGTTATGTAAAGCCAGTTATACTAGCTAATAAGGATGACATGCTAGAATTCAGCTTCACTATTAAGGCTATGAATGTTATTCTGAGTGGACTTGTAGAAGCAGAATTTGTAAAAGTTATGCACTTAGAAACTGCCAAAGAAATGTGGGACAAACTCATTAGCAGTTATGAAGGTAATGAGAAGGTAAAGGACGCCAAGCTTCAAACCTATAGAGTACAGTTTGAATAGATAAAGATGAAAGAGGATGAAACCGTTGGGAAGTACTTTCTGCGAGTTGAATAACTAGTAAATGCAATGAAAGCACTTGGTGAAAAAATTGAGGAACCCTCTTTAGTTCAGAAAATTTTGAGATCTCTACCAGATAGGTTCAACCCGAAGGTCTCTACTATAGAAGAAATTAATGATCTAAAATATTTGGCTTTTGATCAACTTCTAGGAAATTTAACTGCATATGAAATGAGGATAATTAAAGATAAACACACCTCTAGAGAAGAATCATTTGAAGAAGATAAGAATGAGGATTCTAAGCTTGTGAAATTGAAGAAAAATTTGTGAGAAGACTAAAGAAAGGATCAGGCAAGTACCAAGGCAAGTTTCCCTTCAAATTTTTTAACTGTGGAAGGATAGGTCACTTTTCATCTAAGTGTCCACACAAGAAGATGGACCAGAACTCTGAAGGTGAAGAGAAGTATAAATCCAAGAGATTTGGTAAAAAGAAAAGTTTATGTGTACACAATGATGACTCTTTAGGAGACACAGATAATGATTCTGATGGTGAAGATAAGGTTAATGAATTTATGCTTATGTCCAAAGAGGATTATGATAATGAAATCACGGGAAGCGATGTTGATGATGAAGAAGATGTGTTTGACTTGGAAGGAGAATTGATCAATGCTCTAAAAGAAATTGACAGACTCAGATTTAAGAAGAGAAATCAAAAACAATTGTTGACACAGTTCGAGAAAGACAGTAGAAACCCTGATGAAGTCTTTGCCCTACTAAAAGTAGAATTAGAAGAGGCAAAGAAAATAGAGGACATTCTGAAACAACAGTTATCAGAGAAGAAGGAAAGATGTGAAGCCTTGGGAGAAGAGGTAGTAAAAACCAGAAAAGAGATGGAGAAGTTTAAATCATTGTATCTCCAAAATCTTCCAATCATTAAAACCTCAGAAGGATTAGCTGCCATTCTGAATCAGCAAAGGAATCCAAATTTGAAAACTAGTTGGGGTTATGAAGAAGGATCAAATAGTGGTTAGCCAAGCAACAAATAACTCATCAAGTTTGTCAAATCTACATTCATTGACAACAAAAAATACGAAGAAACAAAGGAAGATAATCAACCGCCAAGGAAGAGTGAAAGAAAAAGTACCAGAACTGAATCTGTAGAACAAAGAGATAATACACCCCCTGCTCAAAGAAATCATCAACATGGAAGAAATCGACATGCTCAAAGAAGACAACCATTTTCCAAGTACAAAGGATTTTTCTATGGATATTGTTTTTTCTTTTCTAACTTTGGTCACAAAGTTGTAAACTATTCTTTAAGATTTAGATATGAGCAATCAAGACAATCAAGGAATAGATATTTGTTGCAACAAAGAATGAGACAGCCAAGTAAAAAACAACCACAGACTGCAAATCATGTGATGGTTAGGAAAAGGACACAAGTTAAGAATAACAATCGTTATGATCCTTTATTCAATGAACTTGAATGTTACACCTACCATAATTATGGACATAAAGTTGCAGACTATCGCTTAAGGAACTATGAACCAGATTTGAATCCCTCTGCTGAAAATGTCAAGGTTTGGAAGAAGAAATAAAATGACAAGTGTGGATTAGTGTTGTCAACTCAAAGACAAAAGAACCCCTGGTATATTGACAATGGATGCTCCAAACATATGACAGGAGACAAAAGTAAGTTTCTGTCTCTAAGTAAAATCATATAAGGAAATGTAACCTTTGGAAATGATGCTCTAGGTAAAATCAAGGGTAAAGGGATGGTGAGGTTGAGTAATGGTAAAGGCAAATCCCAGGATGTTCTTCTTCTAGATGGATTGAAACATAATTTTCTCAATGTAAGTCAAATGTGTGACAGAGGATGTGAGGTGGTGTTCACTTACAAAGATTGTAAGATAAAGTCTGTAAACTCGGGACAAGGGGTGGCTAAAGGCATAAGAACATAAAATAATGTATATGTACTGAAAGAAGATAGATAAGAGTGTCATCTAAGAAAACATGATGAGAGATGATCATGGCATAGGAGACTTGGACATCTAAACTTTGACCACTTAATCAAACTCAAAAATCTTGAGGCATTTTAAGATCTTCCTAGAATATCAAAGCCACAAGATTCCGTGTGTAAACCCTGCTAAGTAGGAAAACTAACCAGGACACAGTTTAAATCCAAGAGCTCTACTTCAACAGAGAAAACACTCCAATTAGTTCATATGGATTTATGTGGACCATCAAGACAAGAAGGTACAGGGAAGGAAAACTACTTCATGTTGATCATTAATCATTACTCTAGACTCATTTGGGTTTCTTTTCTCAAAGAAAAATCTAAAGAATTTGAGAAATTTAAAATATTTAAGGCTTTAACTGAGAATCAAACAGGGAACAAATTAAAGGTTGTAAGATATGACAGAGGAGGAGAATTTATGTCAAGCAATTTTAAGGAATTCTGTGATAAACATGGGATCAAGAGAGAATACACCATCCCAGGAACTCCATAAAAAAATGGAGTAGTTGAGAGGCAAAACAAAACAGTTCAACAAATGGCCAGGTCAATGATGAATGAGAAGAACATTGGTCAAACCTACTGGGTAGAAGCAATACACACAACAATCCATGCTCTTAACAAGGCCCACCTCAGACCACACAGTGACAAGACGCCTTATGAACTATGGTATGGAAGACCTGCTTCAATCAAACACTTCAAAGTCTTTGGGAGTAAGTGCTACATAAAGAATAATAATGAAAACCTTGGAAAATATGATGACAGGGATGATGAAAGCATCTTCGTAGGGTATTCTACAAACAGTAAGGGATACATATGCTATAATAAGAGGCTGCATAAATTGGTTGATTGTATTGACATAAAAGTTGATGAAGGAGTCCGAGTAAGAGAGGTGAACAATACTGAATCAACAACATAGGATATAGGTGAAGTTGAATATGAACAGGTCCAAGAATCAGAACAAGAAGACTCTGAGTCAGATGAAGATGCAAATACTCAGGTAGACTCAAATCAACAGACAACATCAAATTCTTCCTCCATAATTACTCAAAAGAATCATCCTGCAAGTCAGATAATTGGTGAGAAAGACAAAGGTGTACAAACCAGGAGAAGGATAATAAAAAACACTGAGCAATCAAATATAGCCTTCATATCCATGGTAGAATCCAAGAACTTCAATGAAGCCAGTGAAGCTGGAAATTGGTTAAAATCAATGAATGAGGAACTGGAATAGATTGAAAAGAAGGACACTTGGGAACTCATTCCTAGGCCAACAGATAAAAATTTAATAGGACAAAATGGGTCTACAAAAATAAGATGAATGATCAAGGAAATATTGTAAGAAATAAGGCTAGATTGATCTGTAAAGGATATGCTCAAATAGAAAGATTGGATTTTGATGAAACATTTGCGCATGTAGAAAGATTAGAAGCTATTAGAATGTTTCTTGCCTATGCCATTCATAAACAGTTTAAAGTCTATCAGTTGGATGTCAAGACAACTTTTCTAAATGGAGATCTAAAAGAAGAAGTCTATATGGAACAATGAGAAGGTTTCCAATTGTTAGATAACCCTGAATTTGTCTACAAGCTAAAGAAAGCCTTATATGGGTTGAAAAAAGATCCTCGTGCTTGGTATCACAGACTGGATACATATCTTCAATACAAAATATTCAAGAGAGGAACAATTGATAGCAATCTATATATCAAAAGAAAGGGAAATGATTTGCTCATTGTGTTGGTATATGTAGTTGACATCATCTTCGGTAGTAATAATGCTTCATTAGTACAATGGTTTGCTTCTGCCATGCAATCTAATTTTGAAATGTTTATGATAGGGGACTGCCATTTTTTCTTAGTCTGCAAATTTCTTAGAGGTCTAAAGGAATATTTATTTCTCAAGAAAAATATCTAAGAGAAATGTTGAAAAGGTTTCAAATGGAAGATTCTAAACCTATAAGCACACCCATGGTCATTGGATGTAAGTTAAGAAAGGATGATGTCTCACATGATGTTGATCAGAGTTCATATAGGTCTATGATAGGAAGCCTATTGTACATCACAACATCCCATCCAAACATAATGCATGAAGTTGGAATGGTAGGAAGGTATCAGGCCACACCTAAATAGATTCATTTTTTAGCTGTCAAAAGAATATTCAGATACCTGAAAGGAACAATGGACTATGGCCTATGGTATCCTAGGAATTAAAATTTTCAACTATCAGTCTATTCAAAGGTTGATTGGGATAACTGCATGGATGAAAGGAAAAGCATGAGTGGAGGTGCATTCTTCTTAGGAGATTCCATTGTATCATGGTTGATCAAGAAGAAAGGTTCCATTTCCTTATCAACTACAGAGGCTGAATACATTGCAACTGCCGCATGATGTACCCAAGTATTGTGGATGATTCAGACACTTGCAGACTTGGAGGTAAATTATACTGCACCGATCCCAATCCATTGTGATAATACTAGTGCAATTAATGTATCAAAGAATCCTGTCTTTCACTCCAAGACCAAGCATATACCCATCAAGTATCACTTCTTGAGGGAACATGTAACCAACTCTGTGGTTTTTTTGCATTGTATTCCATCCAAAGATCATATTGTTTATATCTTCACTAAACCGCTTTTACAAGCTCAACTTGATTATCTACGCCAGAAGTTGGGCGTGACCCCACTATCAACCTAAGAGAGTCCATCCTATTAGGGGGAGTATGTGTTGGTTGAATATCTGATACCTCTGAAAAATACTGCAAAAACTCAGGGGGAGCATGGTTTCCTTGACATTGATGTCAAAGGGGGAGAAAAGGTGTGGATGCTACAGTTGGAGGTCTAAGAATAATAGTGCAACCGTTCATGGTTACCATCAATGCCAAAGGGGGATATTGTTGGCATTTTTATAGGCATAGTGTGCTTGTCATTTATGGTAAGAACAATGACGACGTTGGTAGGATTATAGGTGGAGTGTGCATGGAAAGAATAGTAGTAAAGACACAGAAGAGAAATCTCGAGAATCTCAGGAAGAATAGCATGAGTATGCAGAGATCAAAGCTCAGAAAGAAGCGTAGGCTCATGAGGAGAAGTGAACATTGTGCAGATACGAGAAAGCTCAGAAGAGATAGAAGTTTCTAGAAGCAAGGACGAGGTCCAAGTCATCAGGGCTTGCAGAAGGATAAAAGGTTGTAGACTTTGACACTTAAAGATTTGAGAAAGCCAAAGATTAGGAGGAGGAGCGACAATGGTCATTGGATCAGCAATCCCGAATACCCAATGTCTATTTGATCAAAGTCCAGTGACCAGAGGAAGCGCAGAGGAGAAGTACAAATATAATCCATTAGATCTGAGCATTGAGGACCAACATTCGTTGGATCCAGAGGACACGTGGAGAGAGATCAACATTTCGCTAACTCATGAGCTGGAGAAGTCAAAGGTGAGAGTTGTAGGAACTCGCGATATGCGAAATTGTGAAATGATCTGAGTCGTCAAGTCATCGAGGATCTAGACCATTGATCAGATATGAATTTCAAGTCTGGGATATTGATCGCAGTTGTTGATCAAAGGGAGAGATCTCGGCCGTTGATCTATTATGAAGCACCTCAGAGTTTCACGAGTTGGGAATTTTGAGGCAACTCATAGCAGGAATTTGCAATATGCGAAATCATGACGCACCCCTCTTGCTTGGACCCTGGTCACAACTGGTAGTCACATTGATGAAGGTTAAGGGAGGATCTAGCATGTTGCTAGGCTCTACAACGAAGATCGCCAAAATCGCTAAATGCCTTTTTGAATAGGGATGTGGTCATAGCCAACAATCACATCAGTAGAAGAGAAGGGAAGGAGCTAGCGTTGCTAGGCTCAACCTCAGAGTTTCACAAGTTGGGAGAATCGAGGCAACTCGCAACACAATTTCGTGAAACACGATATTCTGATGAGATCTGGGCCGTTAGATCATGGAGGATCATGGATCGTTGATCCGACACAAAGTGTTGAATCGAGAATCGGGAGTTGGAAGAATCAGGGTTGGCTCATGTCCAAACACCCAAAACGCGAGGTTGCGATCCGACTTTAGTCATTGATGGAGGAAGGAGAGATCTAGCCCACATAATTGAGAGGGTAGTTTTGAACCGTCCATTCAGGAGATAGCGCTCACTAACAGAATCTTGGGAAGTGCCTTTGAATAGGTGTTTGGTCACCATCAGTGGTCACATGAAGGAAGGGGCTTAGAAGACAAAGAAGCCATAATTGACTGGTTGTAACTACCAGAACAAAGTGATTGTATCGGCCCAAGAGCTCGAGGAACTGGAGGGTGATCGCGAGAGAAGCTGAAGAGTCTTGAGGTAACTACCAGTGGAATGGAGACTCATCATAGAGATAATTGACAGATTGAAAAGTGTCGAAGTTTGTAACTGCAACAGAGAGGATAAAGTTCAACTATGATAGAGAAGACGAAGAGTCGATTGCCAGAGAAGCTAAGGAATCACAACATAACGCCCAGTAATTATGAATGCATGGAGCTAACTAGCAGGGATGACAAAGAGTTGCCATGATAATCATGCAGAGGACTCGACATGACAAAAACATGAAGAACCAAGAAGTAAAACAGTATTGTGAGTTAGCTATGCAGATATGAGGAAGAGATCTAGTAAAAGGGAAAAAAATGCAATGTTGTAAACAACATGCAGGGAAAAAAATGCATTGTGCTGAGTAGGTAGTTGGTGCACAGAGAATATAAAAACGCAGAACAAAGAAGAGATGGTTTCTGCTGTTGAGTGTGTTTCATGCGGGTAGAATCATGTTGTGTGCATAAGCTGAAGCACATAGAAGAGGCGTGGTGCATAGAATGGAAAGAAGAAACAAATCATAAAGCGCAGAAGAAGAAAGGAACAATATTGCATATCTAAGAGAAGAAAAGAAAGTGCAACAGACGTGAGGAGAGAGACATTGATGTAGGCAGAGAAGAGCAGTGTAGCAGAACAATGATGCGACCGGTAAGCCATAGATAATTTTTGTATCATTGTGATAAATTCAAGAAAGAGAAGATTTATATTTCAGGGTGTTAGGGAGGTGCTAGGGAGGATTGGGTTCTTGAACACAGGGAGGTGTAGCTTCCATCTGGTTGCAGCTAGAAAAACCAGGGTGGCAAGGTGGTGTAAGGGAGAACTATTGTTCTCTATTATACAGGTGAGTGCCTGTGTGACTGGAAGTTAGTGCTTCCATCCAGTTGGTTCTACAACACTTAGGGATTTGGTGCTTCCTTCTAGTGGGTGTTAGAGAAACCAAGGAGTTTGTGCTTCCTTCTAGTAGGTTCTAGAGAAACCAAAGAGTTGGTTCTCTCAACAAGTTGCAGCTTGCAAAATAGAGGTGGTATCCTCACAATGAGTAGGAGCTCATAAGAATGATAATTTACAAGATATAAAGATTACTTATGATATCAATAAGAAGAGGTGTTTTCCCCTTTATGGGTTTCCTCAGGAAATATGTGTCTCCGTGTGTTTCATGTGTGTTATTGATGGTGAATACTCTATTGCTTAATTCACTGAATTATTGTGATCATCATTGAGTGCTTTGTAATCATATTTAAAATGGGCATAATT